>OY747700.1:55487556-55927556 GCA_963556495.2 Valencia hispanica | reverse complement strand
TGTTTAAAAATATATAATATACATCCACAGAGTGCCTTGTGGGGCCAGAGAAACGTCAATCATTTTCGGCCTGAATAATTGCTACAGTGGTCAGCTAACATGTTAATCAACCCGTTTTCCAGGTCATCATTCCATGTTGATATATGCTAGTGCGCAGGCGGCGCTTTATCGCCAGACTATCACTTGAGTAGCTTGGGTTTGATTCCCAGCCGTGTCAGGTTTTTACCCCAATTTCATTGTCCCTTTGTAGAATCTGTAAAGTGAGAGAAGGGAGAGGTTAGGGCCATTCTCATGCGGAGTATTCAGAAATAGAGCCATTGGAGAGCAGTTGCAAAATTCCTCTCTAATACCTTTAAGTGTTTAATGGGTGTGGCAAACATGTTTTGAAACAGTACACAGCTAAACATTTTAATGTTGACTAAAAAAGGGAGTTGATAAAATATCTTTACTTTTAAGAAATTCTTTCAAATGACATTTTTCTAAAGGTGTTCAAAAAACCAACCCAATCTTCTCCATGTTGAAACTCACAGACCATGTGTAAACGGACAGACACCAGTCAGCTTTGAACAAAGGTAACTAACACATTGTTACTCACATATAACAGTAAAGATTACACGACTAGAATTTATATGTTTTCTGTTCATTTCCAAAATTACCTAGGCGTGCTGAAGAGGCACAACAAAAACATGCAGGACACTGGGCCTTGAGGTGTGGAGTTTCTGGAATTGCGCCGCTCAAGGTGGCAGCATGTTGGAGTAGCTCTGTTACTTTGGTTCATATTTTTTTTCTTTTTTAAAACTTTAATTCTTCCATTTCTGGTAGAAACATTGTTTTTGTGGACAACTGTTCTCTTTGGTTTTGAATGCTGTGCAGCTGGAAGGATTTTTGCTGATACTTTTTATTTTTGGACATTTGTTATGATGCATAACCATGGCAACAAGGTGGTTTACAACTGGCAGCAGCTGATTAACATCACAAAAGCTCAAATAATACCTCAACTACAGCCACAAAACCCTGATGAGTTGAAAAGAAGACGATCCAGAGCGTCCTCTACATCAGACTGTCATACAACTACAGAGCGTCTTCAGTCAGAGGCTTCTTCAGATCTGCAGACTGCTACAGGAGATCATCCCTACCCACAGCCATCAGCATCTACAACAAATCTATGAAGGAACTTGCCTAATGAGTTACAGCAACATTTAATTTCCCTTTGGGATTAAAAAAGTAATTTTGAATTTTGAATTGAATTGAAGATCCCTGTTGTAAAAGTTTGCAAATACATTTTTAGTATATGTTATTGCCCGTTTGTTATGCTGTTTTTCGAGAGAATTTTTGAAATGCGAAGCAGTTGGTTGTTTATATGTGGAAATTGAATTTTTTTAAATCAACAAATACATCAAAAGATCTTTGGGACCCAAGATAACTGGTGTTGGTCTTTTATTTCCACATTTTAATGTTAACCTAAACTGTAATTTAATTTGCAATAAATCAGAATTGTCCGGAATGTGTGTTGTGGAGCATTCTAAGCTGGTGATACTTACTGTCCATATCGATAGTTGTCTGATAAATTAAAACATTCTTAGGATACTGTGATTTTTAGTAACACTTGTAACAGGTTTCATAGAAAATAAAAAAAATTCCAATTCAAAGTGATGAAAGTGTGTATTTTCTTAATGATAGGAGGGGGGGGGGGGCATTACATACCTAAATCATTGCAGCCAGGAATATATTTGTGTTCGAGTGAGAACCTTACCAATGCCTATAAAGGCCAAAGTCCCGTGAGTGGCATTGTGATTCTCAGATATGAGGTTGACTAGTTCACACTGGGATACATTAGTTGGTGAAAAATGCGTCTTTTTACATCAGGTGGCACCTGCCAAATGAAGTGTTGGGCATTTTCAATGGAGTGAAAACCCTCCCGCAATTCATATCTGCAGCAGATGAAACGGGTGTCCTATATATGGCGTTCCCCAGAGAGTTGGACCCATGTCTGTATTTTTCAAAAGATTTTTATAGTTGTGTGGCAGTCTGTCAATATTTTTCAATGAATCACCTTAATTTTATTCATTTTAAAGATTTCCATTGCTATTTCCAGAGATAATGGCAGAAGCTGTAGTCAATTAAAATTCCAAACTAGTTATGTGGTAGGGGAGTAGCCCAAAAAAAACTTAAGATGACAACACAAGCAGGTTTACAAAACATTTTTACTTTATATAAAAGGTTTTTAGGAAAAGCTTTCCCATCTGTATGAACAAACATTCCTAAACATGAACCATGTATAAACAAGAGGAGCATCAGACCCTCGCATCGTGACAAGAACCACTTTAATTCAAATTATTTTCTAGTTGGAATAACAGAGCATTGACCTTACAGTAGATCCTGAATGCTCCTGCCATTACACGGCTTTGAATAGCCAAACCAAATCAAAAAGGATCAGTGAAAAGTATAACAATATATTCAACATTTAAAATTAAACATTTTTAAATGACAAAATACATTATCATTAGAGGATTTATCAACTTAATATAGTAACAAAAAGACTTGCAACTTTAAAGGGATATTTCAGATAATTTTGACATGTAGTTTGTATAGATTCCTCACCACCAACATTGTGCATTAACACTGACCTATCTCCCCCTCCCTCTCCTGGCCAGAGATTTCCCCTGGAGACGTGACAGAACGTAGTCCCAGCTAGTTTCTGGGGTACTGTGTCTGCACTGTTTAGCCTCACAAAACGAGTTGTCATTGAAAGAATCATTTAATTAATTAAATAATTAATTTGTATCTCGAAAATAAAGCTGCGTGAATTTCCAAGCAGCTGATCTAGGTGAATGGTGTTGTGAAGGCAGCGCATGTCGCACATTGATTTCAACGCAAAGAGTATTCTCGCACAATTCATGCAGCTTAATTTTTGAGATGCAAATTGTTTTGTGAGGCTAAACAGTGCAGATAAACTATCACTATGTTCTGGAATCACTTCTCCGGGGCAAATCTCTGACCAGGAGAGGGAGGGGGAGATAGGTCAGTGTTAATGCATTATGTTGGTGGTGAGGAAGCTATACAACTTAATGTCAAAAAATCTGAACTATCCCTTTAACAAGATTAACACCTCTGGCACTTTTTGGTCTCTTTAGTGGTCAACACCTAATGTCTAAGTTATATTCAAACTTCTCTGGCAAACTACCAGAAGTACATAAAAAGGATGCGGTCGATTTTGCACAGTGTTTTTCAGTCATGAAACCAATAGCAACTGCTCAAACATTCAGAGCATTTGAGTGAACTAAAAAAAAGTTTAGTTAAACAAAAAATAAGTTAAACTCTCTCAAACCTGGAACCATATTGGATTGCAATTTCAAGGTTGGACTTAAAAGCATCTTTATCTTTCAGATGTGCTGTGGGGAATGTTATAGTGGTGCTGCATGCATTCACAACAGGGTAGCACACTGTGATTTGGCATGCGTTCAAAACAGGTGATCAAAAACAATTTTGATCTTGAAATTCTCCCTTTCTGATACAAGCAGGTGTCTGTGAGCCTGCCCTGTCAGCCACTGCATCACTTGAGGAACTGAGAGAGGTGGTCCGTTGTCTTCATCTGGCTGACTGGTGTCCCCATCTTTAGTTTAGCACAGTCAAAAGCAAGAAAGTTGAAAAAATATATAGTTTGTTAGATGACATTAAGATTGGTGTAGCTCAGTTGATTGTTGCATCCCTATCGTGTAGCATACCCAGATTCCCACTATGTCTGTGTCTTAAACTGGATTCATGCTAAGGCCGCTCTGACGAAACTACAGCCCCGGATGGTTGGACGGAGTCACGCTCTATTTTCTAACTTTCCGAAAGCCGCAGTGGAGAGCGCTCGTCTGTGATTGTCAGCAGACATCAGCCTTGCATTTTTTCATCATAACAGTACTCTATAATCGATTTAATAAGGACTAGTTTATCTAATCTGGTCTGTTGGCGATCTTAAAAACCAAGAAGTGTACAGAACTAAACAGATTGTTGTATTGTTTGCTTCCATGCTTTTTGGACAATTCCATGACCTGCACTTCTAGTAAAAAGCGCACAAAAACTCACCCTCTGTCCCTTGTTCAAGTGGATGTTCGCTTCCAAACTAAAGTAAATAAACTCGGTGTTCACAGGCCCTGTCCCAATACCCGCACTTGCACCCTTGTGCACTTTAATTGCACATTGCAATTGCTAGAGATTAAATATTAATATACACTACCGTTCAAAAGTTTGGGGTCACATTGAAATGTCCTTATTTTTGAAGGAAAAGCACTGTACTTTTCAATGAAGATAACTTTAAACTAGTCATAAACTTTAAAAAAACACACTCTATACATTGCTAATGTGGTAAATGACTATTCTAGCTGCAAATGTCTGGTTTTTGGTGCAATATCTACATAGGTGTATAGAGGCCCATTTCCAGCAACTATCACTCCAGTGTTCTAATGGTACAATGTGTTTGCTCATTGGCTCAGAAGGCTAATTGATGATTAGAAAACCCTTGTGCAATCATGTTCACACATCTGAAAACAGTTTAGCTCGGTACAGAAGCTACAAAACTGACCTTCCTTTGAGCAGATTGAGTTTCTGGAGCATCTCATTTGTGGGGTCAATTAAACGCTCAAAATGGCCAGAAAAAGAGGACATTCATCTGAAACTCGACAGTCTATTCTTGTTCTTAGAAATGAAGGCTATTACATGCGAGAAATTGCTAAGAAATTGAAGATTTCCTACAACGGTGTGTACTACTCCCTTCAGAGGACAGCACAAACAGGCTCTAACCAGAGTAGAAAAAGAAGTGGGAGGCCGCGTTGCACAACTGAGCAAGAAGATAAGTACATTAGAGTCTCTAGTTTGAGAAACAGACGCCTCACAGGTCCCCAACTGGCATCTTCATTAAATAGTACCCGCAAACACCAGTGTCAACATCTACAGTGAAGAGGCGGCTGCGGGATTCTGGGCTTCAGGGCAGAGTGGCAAAGAAAAAGCCATATCTGAGACTGGCCAATAAAAGAAAAAGATTAAGATGGGCAAAAGAACACAGACATTGGACAGAGGAAGACTGGAAAAAAGTGTTGTGGATGGATGAATCCAAGTTTGAGGTGTTTGGATCACAAAGAAGAACGTTTGTGAGACGCAGAACAACTGAAAAGATGCTGGAAGAATGCCTGACGCCATCTGTTAAGCATGGTGGAGGTAATGTGATGGTCTGGGGTTGCTTTGGTGCTGGTAAGGTGGGAGATTTGTACAGGGTAAAAGGGATTCTGAATAAGGAAGGCTATCACTCCATTTTGCAACGCCATGCCATACCCAGTGGACAGCGCTTGATTGGAGCCAATTTCATCCTACAACAGGACAATGACCCAAAACACACCTCCAAATTGTGCAAGAACTATTTAGAGAAGAAGCAGGCAGCTGGTATTCTATCGGTAATGGAGTGGACAGCGCAGTCACCAGATTTGAACCTCATTGAGCTGTTGTGGGAGCAGCTTGACCGTATGGTACGCAAGAAGTGCCCATCCAACCAATCCAAATTGTGGGAGCTGCTTCTAGAAGCGTGGGGTGCAATTTCTCCAGATTACCTCAACAAATTAACAGCTAGAATGCCAAAGGTCTGCAATGCTGTAATTGCTGCAAATGGAGGATTCTTTGACGAAAGCAAAGTTTGATGTAAAAAAAATCTTATTTCAAATACAAATCATTATTTCTAACCTTGTCAATGTCTTGACTCTATTTTCTATTCATTTCACAACGTATGGTGGTGAATAAGTGTGACTTTTCATGGAAAACACAAAATTGTTTGGGTGACCCCAAACTTTTGAACGGTAGTGTATTAGCTATGTTTTCATCTGATTGATGTTTCATTACAACATCCATTGCAGTGTGTTAACAGAATGAAAATCGGAACTGCTTTAAAATATTAAAAGTTGAAAGCTGTAAGCTACATGTTTTGTATTGCTTTTCAAATGACTCTTAAAACCATCATCAGGCTGCTGGCAAGGAAGGATCACTAAAATCTAAATCGTCACACAAACAACGATGGACTGGCGATCCGTCCAGGGTTTACCCCCCACCTCGTCGCCCGTTAACAGCTGTAACACCATTTGCTGTTAACACCAGTCCTCCCCCGCGACCCCTTGAAGCTAAGCAGTAGAAGATGGATGGATGATGATCCTGTAACGCTGTGGATCAGCTGCACGCTTGAAAAAAAATGGCATAAATTAAGTTTCCCAGGTCTCTGCCTGAAGTGTCATTAACGTGGTCGGGTTGTGGGTGTAAAGATTCAGCCTAAATTTACATGTATTATTTAAATATGCCTATAGCTTCATGCGTTTCAAAACTATCATCTGTAAGTATTGATGGGGACATGTCCGGGACATCCCCGCCTATCGAGGCCTCAAAATATTGAATAATTTGTCATTGTGTACATGAGTCATTACAGTAATTCACTGTTGGATATATCTGTTTAAAATATTATTCACTAACAACGTTGTGTGTATTTTCGGAGACGATAGGCCAAAAAATATATTCACTGTGCGTTTTTAGCAAGTAATAAAATTCAATTGGGGCAGGGCCATAGACTGCTCTGCATTTTAGGGAGCCCCGCAAGAACAGGAGCGCCCCCTGCTGTCCTGGCGGAAGAATTTCTTTACAGCAGAGTAGGAAATGTATGAGCAGAAACGGCCTCCGTCAGTACGCCGCTGTGTGGGCACAAATTTGCCTTTGCCTAAGCATGAATCCAGCTTTACTTGCATATGAGCATAAACTTTCAGCTGTAGACATGAAACAGCTCTGCTACCAACATGTAACAATGTTATGCTGATTCATACCCTCCAGCACGAGAAGAAAATCTTGGAAGAAGTCCAGTATCTGCGTCTCTTTCCTTTGTTTTACTGAACCAGTTTCGCTCATTACTGGAGCCAGGTTGGAGATGATGTAATGTGAATCCACCTTGAAACAATAAAGTACATTGGGCTTGTTGGTTTGTATTGCATCTTTAAGGGTAAAGACAAGACAAGTCACCAGTTGTTACTTGGTCAGACATTCGTGTTTGTCCGACCACAAGCATGGCACCTCCAAAAAAACAACAACAAAAACAACAAAAAACTGAGAACTTACTAAACTCAGACAGTATTTTTCAGAGAATTTCTTTTTTCAAATAATCTTTATTATATTTTCTGTTTTTATGTGTAACAACCTTGTATTCTTATCAAATCATAGTTGATTAGATGGTAGAAAGAAAAAAAAAGTCAGATTAAGGGTGCAATCACACCAGCCCTGTTTAGTCCGCTTGAATCAAACTCTAGTTCATTTGCTTGGAAGGTACGGTTCATTTGGGAAGTGGTGAAAGGGTAATGGAACTCTGATGGGAACCAAACAAAAACTCTGATCTGCCTAAAAACGTAGGTCTCCATTCAACTGAAACGAATTGTAGTGCAGTTCGATTTATATGTGAACGCTATGCGGACCGAGGCCACACCAAAAGCAGGAAATTAACTACAGCGTACCACTCTCTGTGTTAATAAAGGCAGCAGTTGTGCCCCGTTTGTAGCTGATGCAATGATGGATTGTACATAGTTTGGCATACCAACTGAAATTACGACATACTAAGCAGGGTTCATACACTTTTTTAGCTATTGTTTTTCCATAACTTTTCCATAACCTTTCACTGAATTTCCAAGACCAAAAACGAACACATTTCAGTTGGACCATTGGCAGTATTGAGGAAACTGCAGTACCACCATCTTTGCCCATTTTATAAAGCTCTCTGACTGACCGGCTTCTGCAGCGTTCGGCACCTGCTGTGTGTTTTTTCCAATTCATGTGGCTCAGCCCCGCTGTGTGTGTGTATGTGTGCCCTGCTGGTGTCATTGTGTTTCCTGATAAATGACAGCTACTTCATATTGGCTCAGCCGCGCCGAAATGACAGCAGGTAGATGCAACGCTGCAGCGCACAGTCAAAAGCAGAGTAAAAGCACTTCATAATAAAAATGTCTAACATTTAAAAGAAAACAATGCGGCACCAGTGTGGAGTTCGGCAGAGGAGTTCTTGCGGACCATGAACGCTCCTTGCCGAAACAAACTTTTTTCTTGTTCTCGCACCCCTCCTGCGAGAAGAACTTTCTTCTCGTGGAGCATTAATCTAGTTTTAACGTAACCAGATGATTCTTCTCCTTGAAAAGCCACTCATTGTTCCCCAGCATTTTGTAGGATTTCAAGATCCATGTCAGATAACAAGCCATGCAATAAACCAGTGAAAACTTGGCCTGCTTTATGGTAACAGAAAAATCGCATCATTCATAGTGTGACATTGCAATTTTGTAACAATTTATATTTTATTCAGACGTTACACTACTTTGAATGTTTTACACATCCAAATTATTATCCACACAATATTCCATTGACTATTCTAAAACTTTACAGAAGATTTATTTTTTCTGAAATTTTCAAGGACCTAGAAGTTGCATTTTAAATTTCCATAACTTTTCCAGGTTTTCATGACCGTATGAACCCTGTAGGAACCCTTGTTATTTTTTTGTTAAATGATTCCAGTCTTTTTAAGCATATAGAGTAGAATTAATTTAACTTATTTTGAGTATTTCGTTAGTGAATGGCCAAAAGATCCAGCGTGGACCAGTAAGAAGACAACAGAATCCTAAAACTGCTCAAATCTAATGATACTCCATGTTTGTTTATGTTACGCTGAGTAGGAAAGGATCACAAGTACAGAGAAAGAGAGAGAGCTGAGAAGTTTGGCTCGACTTTTAGAAATGCGACGGAGATAACGCCCGCTGTCTGACACGAGGTTCAAGGCCAGTGGCGAGAGCACGTCCAATCTCAGTAAGCACCTTCCACGATGTTTGTAATGTCAATACAAGTGCTTTTTCCAATGTGAGCTCAGAGCTGCAACAGTAAGTCCCTTCACTGAGACAGCCTGACCTGTCAGAGGGCAGATGAGTGTCTTAGCAGGACTGTTTCATTTGCCTTTTATAATACAAGGAGCCATTACACAATTTGTCCAGAGGGGAAAGGAGAGGAATAGGAGTGGATGGAGCTGAGTAAAAATTTTGTTTTTCATAATTTAGAAAACACCAAGTAGTTGTGATTAAAAGGTTTCACACTGAAGAATTTACAACACTATAATGAGAAAATAGAAACAGTTGTATGTTATTTATCGTGATATTTTTAACATATTGTTAAGCTGTATATTTAGAAATATAAATAATAATTAAAAAAATTATTATTAAACACTCAAAGGTATAGAAAATTGGGTTTTTTATCGTTCCTTTTTCTGAATTATATAATATACGCTGTAGCACCCACTATAACTAAATGAAAAATGTACAGCCAATCCATGTGATTGGTATCGGTGATCAGCAATGATCGGCATCCAAAAACCTGATTGGAGCATCCCTAGTTCAAACCAACCATTAAAATAGACTATACAAGGTTAGATTAGGCAAATTTGCTTTTAGTTCTTAGCTCATTTATTTTTAATTCATAAAAACGTTATCAATTTTATGTTTGTTCTCCTATAGAACTTGCTGTATACTAACATTTATTTTTAGAATCAATACTTAGTTTTTAAGTGGAATTGACCAAGCTATTTAGGGATCACTTTGTTCTTTTTTGAAACTTGAAAGCTTTAGCCTTGACGATATCTTTTCATATCTACATAGAGTATTTTTTTAGTTATCTGAAATTAATCCATTATGTCCCCTCATTACATCTGTCAGGTTGAACCTATGACAAGAAATAAATATTTTATTCAAAACAAGCTTCTGATTATTTTACAGCTTACTTATGAGCAATGGCACATTTAAAATGGAAAAATCTAGTTATTTGACTTGCATCATGATATATATCATATCGGCTGAAATAAAAACAATATTGTGGTATGAAAAAATCTTTTATCGCCCAGCTCTAATTTTACTGTAACTTTTCTAGCTTCAAATGTGCAATTTAAAGGCTATGGGGCAACCCATATGGTCTAAAAAGCGTGCAAAGCATGTTGCATGGGTCTGCGTTTTATTAACACCCATCTTTATTTTACCTTGTCATCATCCCCAATCACAAAAAGGTTCTGGCACTCCTTGGGTTTCCTTCGCATGACAGGAAGGAGTTGGTAGACTTCAAGGCCTTCTTGGAGTTGTTGAAGCATCGGTATCCGTTTGGTGGTGGCATGCAGCAAAACAGTTCTAACAAAATGAAGATAGACATTGGACATTAAACAGGACATAATCCAATAATAAAAAAGATGAAATAAATTATTAAACACTCAAAAGTATTGAAAATTATACAGTAGATGGAACCAAATCGGATGAAAATTCCGCTTCTCAGAAAAATTGCCGCTTATCAATTAATAGATCATCGATCGATAAGATGAAACAACTATCGATTAATGAATTACTCGAGAATTTGCATCCCTAGTTGAGCAACAATAATGAGAAATTCAGACGTAAGAATGGCATCTCCACTGTTTATACACAACTGAAAGATTTAGATATAAAAAGGAAGAATTGCAAAGCATGGCATGTTCATTTTAACGTTCGTGCCTGCTGGATTTTTTAAAAATATTTCAGAATTCCAGATTTGTGAGTTAAACGATTGTACGCAAGGTTGAAGCACAGATTTGTGCATACACACTGAATGAGGCCCAAAGACCTTAAAGCTGGTGTACCTAATGTGCAATACAAGTTAGTTTAACATTTATTTTCATACCCATTAACATTTTAAAACCGCAGAGCTATATTAAATAAAAAAAATAAATAAAAAAGATTAAACCAAAAATGAAAAAATAATAAGGAAGTTGTTCTGTCGCATTTGTTTAAAAAACGTTTGAAAACTTCTCTCTATCAAGTTGTCCCTTGAGACACAAATGTTGAAAGTCTTCCCCCTCTCAACTTTTGAGTCAATCCAACGCAGAACATCTTCTTCACTGTTAAAATAAATTATGATATCCTAAAAATGTAAAGCGATTTGGGCAGCAAAGTTCAAGTATCAAGATCCCTTTTCTTTTTTACCATGAGATGTCATCTATTGGATCTTGTGTTAGTTCTTGAACATCATTGGGACTTTCAGGTCCAGCATCTAGGCTCCATACAGGACTAGAACTGAGAATGGATGTCACAAAGAATTCTATCCAAACACAGCAATCTTAAGAATGTGATGTTACGTGAAAGCATATATGTACATATTTTATGCAGCACTTGTCTGTTTTATTTAGTCATTTTGTACTCTTAGGCATATTGACCCCACCCGTCAAATGAAATGTGCAATATAAATATTTGACTAAACTTCAATTACCTTGCTCCACAGATGCTGGCATGGAACTCTATGTCCAAGACTGGGAAGGATTGGTTGCATATTGGTCATTTTGTCTTTCTTTGCTAAATGGGAAGAGGTATGGACATCATTACTTCCCATTTTTATAGAAAACCTTTCAGCAAAAATGGTAAATGCTCTTTTGATCGTTTATGGTAACACTCAAATTCAGGAGTAGTAAAACGACACAGTATTATTATGATCGCAACAAATGTTATTCCATCCTACATAGAACTCCACCGTTGTTGCTGGTGGTACCACGTATGAAGTCGCAGGAACAGAGGAATCAAGCTCCTCATCTTGCTGAAAATGCAGCAAAAAAATAGGTCAGATAAACAAATAAATGCTCAGATTGACAGTTGTCAGCAATTAAAAAAGTTGGTAAACAGAAAAACAATTTTTTTAAACAAGGTTTTCTTATAAATTCTGGTTATTTTCACCCAGACTGCTGTGGAACCTTAATCACTCAGCTTTGAAATGATATACAGTGGGATGCAAAAGTTTGGGCAACCTTGTTAATGGTCATTATTTTCCTGCATAAATCGTTGGTTGTTACGATAAAAAATGTCAGTTAAATATATCATATAGGAGACAGTGATACTTCACACAGTGATACTTCAGAAGTGAAATAAAGTTTATTGGATTTACAGAAAGTGTGCAATAACTGTTTAAACAAAATCAGGCAGATGCATAAATGTGGAAACTGTTGTCATTTTATTAATTACAAAACCTTTAGAACTAATTATTGGAACGCAAATCGGCTTGGTAAGCTCAGTGACCCCTGACCTACATACACAGGTGAATCCAATAATAAGACTATTTAAGGGGGTCAATTGTAAGTTTCCCTATTTTAATTTTCTATGAAGAGTAGCAACATGGGGGTCTCAAAACAACTCGCAAATGACCAGAAAAGATTGTTCACCGTCATGGTTTAGTGGTAGGATACAGAAAGCTGTCTCTGAGATTTAAGCTGTCTGTTTCCACAGGGACATATTGACGAAATGGAAGACCACAGGCTCATTTCAAATTAAGGCTTGAAGTGGCAGACCAAAAAAAAATCTCGGATAGACAGAAGCGACGAATGGTGAGAACAGTCAGAGTCAACCCACAGATCAGCACCAAAGACCTACAACATCATCTTGCAGCAGATGGAGTCACTGTGACTCGTTCAACCATTTGGTGCACTTTACACAAGGAGATGCTGTATGCAAGAGTGATGCAGAGGAAGCCTTTTCTCCCCCCACAGCACAAACAGAGCCGCTTGAAGCAGTGGTGGGAATTGTGGCTTCAACAAATCAACTCCATGTAGTGTTTTTTGTTCTGGTCAGCCACTGAACCAGGTGATTCCAATCAGCAAGGTGAATTCACCTGGTTTAGTTTCTGAACAGAAGAAAACATGGCATGGAGTTGACTTGTTGAAGCCATAATTCCCACCTCTGGCTTGAAGTATGCTAAAGTACATTTGGACAAGCCAGCTTCATTTCGGAATAATGAATCAGATGAAACCAAAATTGAGTTATTTGGGTATAGGCTTTATGCATGGAAGAAAAAAAACAGCAATCCAAGAAAAACACCTCCTACCTACAGTAAAATATGGTGGTGGTTCCATCATGCTGTGGGGCTGTGTGGCCAGTACAGGGACTGGGAATCTAGAAAACATTGAGGGACGCATGGATTCCACTCAGCATCAGCAGATTCTGGAGACCAATGTCCAGGAATCAGTAACAAAGCTGAAGCTGCGCTGGAGCTGGATCTTTCAACAAGACAACGACCCTAAACACTACTCAAAATCCACTAAGGCATTCATGCAGAGGAACAAGTACAACGTTCTGGAATGGCCATCTCAGTCCCCAGACCTGAATATAATTGAAAATCTGTGGTGTGAGTTAAAGAGAGCTGTCCATGCTCGGAAGCCATCAAACCTGAATGAACTAGAGATGTTTTGTAAAGAGGAACGGTTCAAAATCCCTTCAACCACAATCCAGACTCATTGGAACCTACAGGAAGCGTTTAGAGGCTGTAATTTCTGCAAAAGGCGGATCTACAAAATATTGATTTCATATCTTTTTTTGTGGTGCCCAAATTTATGCACCTGCCAGATGTTGTTTAAACAATTATTGAACAATTTCTGTAAATCCAATACCCTTCATTTTGGTTCTCAAGTATCACTGGGTGTGTCTCCTATGATATATTTAACTGACATTTGTTTGCATTTGCATCCCACTGTATATATTTTTAATATTTAAATTTATGTTTCTAGGGGCTTTTTCAATATATTAGGACAAAACTTTATTTCCTAATCATGATGTTTCTGTTTGTTTTATGCCAAAAACAGTTATAAATAACAGCTGGATAATAAATAAAATACTCTTGATTTTGGTAAAGTTTACATTCACTTTGGGATGATTCAGAGTTTTTTCAGGAATGTTTAGTGACGTTTTCGGAAAAAAGTTAAATCTGGAAGCCTTTTGGTAAAATTTTTATTATAATTTCCATTAAGTTGAACAATGTGACAAGAAAGGTGTTTCACCTCTGAATCATAAAAAGTTGTCGGAGACTCCCCTTTACAATCCCCCCTTGCACATGAAGAGCTAGCATTTGCAATGGCATGACCATTTTGCACTGTGTGCACGTAGCTTTTGGCATCACACTGAACTCTGGAGAGTCGACTGGCAGTGGTGTAAGATCAATGACCTCTTGGAAAGGAGCAATATATAACATAAACTTCCCTCCTGCGGAGGCGCTTCTGAGAACAGAGCCAGTGTATCCCTCTGACTCTAAGGCGACAGCTGTCATTCTCCTCCTTCCATGTCCACCTGCAAATTCAAGTAGAATTAAAAGTAGAGCCAACCAATCAGGTACATTAACAATAAGTGTGCAGAATATGGCATTCGGATAGTTTAAGATGACTACTTCATGCCATACAGGGAAATAAAAAATGTTGACATTAGGAAAAGTATTAGGGATGGTATCGTTAAGGATTTATTGATACTACTACTCTTACGATACTCCTTATCGATCCGGTACTTTATCGGTACATTTTAAAAATACTAAAACAAAAGTGGAAAAAGACAAATAATGAACTATAATTGTTTAAGTTTTTAATAATTGGAACAGCAAAGCACAGAAAATAACTACAAAATAAAAAGTTTGAAATTAATAACTTAATAAAAACACTATATAAACAACTTTTTTTATATATGAAAAACTAAAAATACTATGTTGTCTGAAAAAGTTTAAGGTGTTCAAATAAAAATATCAAACATAACTTCCCCATAAAACATTGCAATTAAGAGCCAAAATGAAAGATTTTGAATGGTAAAGTGTATAATTCAAAATAAGCCCTGAGAACATGGAGAACAACAATATAACATCCACCCATCCATTTTCTGTACCGCTGCATCCTAATGCTGCTGCACTCAGGCGGACTCTCTATTTTAGTGTATTTTAGCAAGGTGTTTGGTCAAAATACTCTTCTGACCTTTGCAAGCAAAGCTTTTATTGCATTTATGACAGCGTGCATTGTCAGCTTCTATTTTTGTAAAACGAAGCCAAAGTTTGGATCGCTTTGTTCACTCTGCGCAACTGCTGGTGCGCGGAGCTTGCAGTGAGAGCGCTGCCCAGCAGTTGTCCCTCCCACCTTCAGTCCCTGCAGCTTGTGTTTGTTAAGGGGGAGCGGGCGGCCAATACAGTGTTTGGCTTGTGTTTATATCTCCAGCAAAAGATGAATACGATCTTAATTTTACCGTGGTGAATTTTACAGGTGGACCGTCAGAATCAGCCCCGGGGCTAATTTAATACCAGGTTTCGGTACCCCTCCCTAAGTATTAGTGCCTGTAATGATAATAAAATTGAGACCAAAAAGTCCAAATGTGCACAATCAGGTGTTCTGCATAATAATAATCTACAATTTCATGTTTCAGTAAAAATAAATTTGAATTACTTTTTTTCACATATAACGCTTTAACCTGGCAGCAGCTAGATCTATGTGTAGCCCCGCCCCGTGTTGAGTCTCCACATTTCGATCGAATACCTCTAACGCAGACAGCGTTTGGGAAGGAGGACGGGCCATCTGCTAGAATACTTTAAGCTGATTGTAGGAGGCGCCAGCAAGTGTCCGTCTACTGCATATCGTGGTTTGTCTTTAGCCAATCACAGCTAGTGGTTCCCTAGCTCATTGCTTGAAAAAAAAAAAATCACATGTCGTTTTTCAAAAACAGATATTCAATAGCTGCCTCAATATAGCGCGGTATTGGAGCTATATTTAAGACTACGTGGGCCTACCTGTTGCAGGATGTTATATCCATTCTGTCCAGTAACTGATCTGACATCCACTGTCACCACCATGTTTGTTGTCAGCATGCCCGAACAGCTACTCATGCGCCCGCCCCAAAGCACAATGCTGACAAACGATTGGTCCGTTGACCGTTAGCCCAAAAGTTGAACCGTCAGGATTGGATGGGTACAAGATGGATTCTCACCAGTTTGGAAAACTCCAAATCTCGCGAGAATACATCTTGCAGAGCAAGGTTAATAACACTTGGTCTGCATGAACAAACACTCACAGAGCGACGTGTTTGAAGCCTTTGAACACTGACGCTTCCAACGCCTGCAACTCTATGCTGCCGATGAAGCAGGAAAATAAAAAAGTAAAAAAATAAGAGCGTGGGCGAGGCTATCTCTGTTGCCAATGTTTAAAACAATGCTTTTATTTGATAACAACGTCGACGTGCTACCCAATTCTTGAGCAGCGTTCTGAGTTGTGAGTCAGTAAGTTATTGTGGTGGCACACAGCTATTATTTTTCCTCCACAGCTATGATTTCTTCCTGCTCTGTGCTCCATTCAAGATACATGTAGTGACGTAACTACAGTGTAAAAGGCGCTCTGATTGGTCGATGCTTGTGAAGCGGCGAGGAAAATTCTACTAGCTGAACTTTAGTCGTTGCTGGCATTGGACACTGAAGCTCGTAACACAGCAAAAGTTTCTAACTTTGCCACGGAAAAAAAATCACAAAGCGCTGGAGAGACTCTAATACTCCTCTAATGCCCGGAACCATAGACTTAACATTGAATCTTTCCGTTCTTGTCACTGACTTCTGGGGCAGTGTGAACACAGCAAGCTCTATTGACTTCTGTTCTTAAGTTAAGCTCTAACATTATTCACAACATTTCAGCATATCGCCTTGTGGAAAGTTTGGTTATCACATTATGATCACTGTACACATGGAGGTGTCTGTGAGACCCCCTCCCCCCCTCCCTTAAGAAAATCAAGTCTGTACTATTTACTATTTCTCTAATATCTTGTTCAACATACCAGCTGCTTTGTATAAAAGCCATCCCCCTTCAAGACTTGCCATTTTCGGGTAGGTCCTCTCCAGTAAAGTGGACAACTACAATAATAAATACAGAAGATTTCAAGAAGGTAAAAATCAATTGTAGTGAAGATGATGATAGAAAAGGTAAAGGGAGACAAAGAAAGATACTACGGTACTCCTCACCTCTTCATGGCTCAAGTCTTTGGTGATTGACAGAGTCTTCTTCCCCAGTCCTGCCTGTTGTATCTCCAGTTCCCCTTGTGGGGTCAGTGTTTTTGCTTTGTCGCTCATTAAGAAAAAGGCCATGTTAAACTCTTTCCATAGTTTTTGTTTCTTGTATCTGTTTGTGTCAGAACATTTTCTTTTGAAAAATCCGGGGAATGATCTAAAAAAAAAATTTTTTAAAATGTGAGACTCCCGTTTATAAAACAGATATGTAATATTTAAAAAGAAGCTGTGAGTAAAAAAAGAAAGTTGCATGGGATCGCTATGTATGTGGAATGACATCTCGTCAATCCCCTACAACTAGGGTTCTCACGGTGTGAACATTTTACCTCACGGTTATTGTAACCAAAATTATTACGGTTTTTGGTATTATCGAGGTATTTTTTATAAAAGGTATTGAATATGTTCAGGCAGCACCGATAGTCCTACGCAAAATTAAATAGTTGTGAAAAAGTTTAACAGTGTTAATTACATCAGTAATCATTATTAAATCCATACTAATGCGGCAAGAGTAAACTTATTGCATTGGCGACCGACTATTATCTCCCCCTGGGAGCCCCGTAATGCATAGCATCATGTCAGTATGGGGGTATCTGCGACACTGCTTATTTGCTGGTTGGGACGTGAATAAATGCTTGTTTGGATATGACTAAATGCTGCTGGCAATGTGCTGGCAGTGGGCTCACCGACTGCACTATAAAGCGACTCGATGCATTCTTCCTCAACCTAAAGTCCTCACATCAAGCATTTCAGCTAAAACGCTAACATTAGCTCACCTTGCACCTAACTGTAGAGTGTTGAGTTGTGAATGATGGTCACGCAGATGTGTCGCGAGGTTAAAGTGGCCCTGCCTTTGGCAAACACTTTTCCAGCACATTCTGCATACAGGATAGCTGTCTTCTATCAACTCTCCCTCTGCATTCTTCAAAAACCCACAATATGCCCATACTTCCGACTTCGTCTTCTTTGGGTGCTGATAATGTCCTGAGCGTCTCGTCCTCCTTCAGCCATCTTTTCAGCTTCGAGAAACCTTTGTTTGTAAACTTCAAAGCGCGCATGTGAGGCAGCTTCAGCAGATGAGACGGTAGCTGGTAAGGCTCACCAGTCCGACGCAGTTGTCCACCGAGATCATGTTTATTTTTAAAAACAAGACGGTAATTATTATTGTCAACATTTTTACCGGGGTTTACAGCAACACCGGTAACCGTGACAACCCTACCTACAACCCACCAAGCTGGCTGGCTACACTACCTGGACATCTCGTTTTGAACAGTTGGAAGAGGAGACATGTCCTGACTTCCCTGCCTGGGTTCTTCAGTTGTGCGATTGAGCACCGATAAAAATGTCTGTGCAGCAGCAGTGGCTGCCTGCTGTTCATACTGGGATGAGAGATTACACCCTAAATGAACCACTGTTACCAACAATGACACCATCCATCACTGTAGATGAACCATGTAGAGTACAAAAAAACAAATAATTGAAAAAAAGGTGAATCCATTCAATAGCAAGTGGAGTGTTACCCGAGTATTGGATAAACGCCTTGCCATGAGGACCTGCACAAGTGATGCGTAGTACTGGTCTTTCTAAATGGGAGGGAGGAGAGATGGCTGTGGTAAAAATGGTTATGCTTACAATACACCAGACGCACATACAAGGAGAAATGTTTTAATCAGCAGTTCTCTACAGCAATCTTTCAATAAAATCAACCCATCCATTATTACCTATACTAAGCAATCCAGTTCCAAAAATATTTTGTTGAGTTCTTGGCCAAAAAAGCAGAGTTTGATCAACAGGAATAGCCACTTCGTTACAAAAAAAACATTTTCTCTGCTCTGCTCTCTTCTCCTCTCCATTGCTGCCTCCAGCTGGTGGTCCACCCGCTTCGTTAGCTTACGGTGTGTTTAAAGACGGCTCGGAAAAATCTGTTCCCACATATTAAGGGTTTAAACGGCTCGTAAGAGTGGAAAAAGTACAGAGGTTTGCTATGTCATCCCATAGAAATCCTGTACTTAAATGAAGAAATAAACAGTTAATTCTGTGCACAGGGCCATCGGCGCACGTTGTTAGCATGGTAATGACTCGGATTGCGCCTCCTTGAGTCCTTGCTGGCGACGGTGACCTGATTGTCAGACGTCATTGGTGTAGAAACCTGTCAATCAAACGGTCTGACCAATGGGGAAGCACTCGCCCCCTATAAAACGTTTGTGTTTAAATTGTTCAACCAAAAGAAAAAAGACTTCAAAACTTTTTTCAGTTTGTTCAAAACAGAAATCACTTAAAAAAACAACAACAACAAAAAAAAAATGTTCGTTTAAAGAAAGTGTTCAAATGCAATTTTTGGGGTTACGTTTTTTTGGGGGAATTCTGAAATTTTTTCTAAGATTTTAAACGTTTTTTGGAATTTTAATGATGTTATTTTTATTGAAAATATTTTTTTTGTTAGAAGCAACTTCTGTTTTGATTGAATGATAAAGACACAAATGTCCTACTCATAATATGGTGTAAACAGAAAAAAAATAACTTCAATCAATGAAAACATTTTCTATCAAAGAAACGTGTTCAAATGCAATTTTTTGAGCCTCAAAATTTTTTTTTGCATTCGAAACTTTTTTTTTCTATGATTAAAAAAGTTTATTTTTTATCAGTGTTTTTTTTTTTAGTTGAAATGTTTTTTAGTTTTGTTTGAAAAATCCTTTTTTTGATTGCATAATAAAGACACAAATATCCTACCTATAACATGACCCAAACATTAAACAACAGCACTTCAATCAAAAAAGCTACTTCAAACAAAAAAAACGTCACTTCTATCAAAGAAAACATTTTCAATCAAAGAAAAACAATGTTCAAATGTATTTTTTTGAGTCTCAGCTATATTTTTGCATTCAAACACTTTTTTCTTTGCTTGAATTTGCTTTTTTTTGGTGTAAGTTAGGGATGCACGATATATCGGCATTAACATCGGTATCGGCCGATGTTAGGTGTTTTTTAACATATCGGCATCGGTCCAATAAGTAACAGAGGGCCGATATTAAAATCCGATTATTTATTTCAATCTTTTTGATGTTTCTGTCTGTGTTTTTATTTTTTTTTGGGGGGGGGTTATCCATGTGGTGTTTGTTTGGTCATGTGACAGCAAGACTGATGCGGCACAGGAGTTTGGGGGTGTTTAACTCAAGCAGAGAAGCGATGTAGATGGTGTGGTTGATTTTCCACGGTGTCGAAAGTGTAAGGAAATATACCGTATACCATATCGGTTCATATGGGTTATCGGCCATAACAGCGGGATTAATATCGGACATCGGTATCGGCCCAAATTTTCATATCGGTGCATCCCTAGTTGAAGTGAAAGTTTTTTGTTTTGGTGTGGGGATTTTTAACCACGCTGCTTGCTGATGCATTTGAAAAGAGCTAAGTTACCATCCCTCCAGCCCACGTTCTGCTTTTTACAACTGAAACAGTCCCATGAAAAACAGCTCGCTGAAGAAAAAAACGAAAACTTTTACAAATCAGCAAGAAAATAACAGACAAAGAACCTCGTCAAGAATAGAGACACCATGCACTGTGTAGCCCACGCTCGTAGTAACGTAGCCACGACGTTGTCTTTCCGTTCTGTCTGCACTTTGCACATGTTCTTCTCAGGTTGAAGTTCGTGGCGTAGTGACGTGTCGTGCGCAAAGACGTTGATTCCAGACTGTCCGCGTGTGACAGTCAGTAACAGCATGAAAAAAATAGAGCGGAAAAACTCCAACTGCCCAGTACAAATAGAGAGCTATATCTGCCAGATTTATCAGCCTATTTGACAAGTAGGCTAAGTTTTATTTTTATTTTTTTAACATTAAACTTTTACAGCTTTATGGTGATTTGGATTGATTATTTGATTTACTTGTTCACAATAAACTGATTTCTAAACTACAATGAGACAGAATGAAAAATGTTAAATGACAGACACGATTTACATTTTTTTTAAATACTGGTATAAACACAACTCATAGAAAATGAGTTATTGTAATAAACTGGAATTACATCACCAACACTTAAAGCAACACTAAAGAGTTTTTTTTACCTTAAAATAATGTTTCCGAACTCGTGTCAGTGGTTGATCAACTCATAACAGGGTGAAACGGCACTTCTGCATTGGCTTTGCGGCCTTCTATCGGCCATAACAGCACTATGTAACTTTGGGTCGTCTTGTAGCAGTTTTGTGAAGCCTGCTTTACGGCAGGCTTCACAAAAACCGGTAGGAGCAGCGTCCTGCAAGGCTCTCTGGGTGGAGCATACTCGGTAGGTACATGTAAATGGAAGATACCTAGCAGCAGGTATCTTGAACAATTGTCATCATGACGGAGCTGAAATTGTATTCATCTGTACACCGGTGTTCCGACTATCTGTGCTACCTGCATGCACATTTCGATGTTACGTCACAATTCGCTTACTCAGCAGATCTGTCATCAAGAATTCCTACCTGGAAGATCAATTTTGTCTGGTTTATTTCTTTGAAGTTTAGTTTTATTCAAATTATTTTATTACTGGCTAATTTTTATTCAAAATATTTTAAGGCTTTCCTTAAGCTCCTAGTTTCATGTTTACATGACAGCCCCGTAGCCTATGTTAGTTTCACTTCTGTGATACCGTTACACTGCATGTAAACAAGTCCCATTAATTAGAGTCGTACAGTAAATGTGGTGTATTTTGCGGGCTATTTGTGCTTATAATCATACTACATTTTAATATTTTGGAGTAGGCTAATAATACTGCTATCTGCTCTACGTCTTACTGGCTTGGTATATATTCATTAGCTGCTTTACAAACTAACAGATTTCCAGAGTGTGCTATTCATCTATAGGCCTATTTAACAGGTAGGATATTCTGATCATGATTTTTAGTGCATCTTTATGTGCTAGTTTTAGCTTTATATTAAACGGATAGCATGTTCTGTGGATTGAAAGAAAAGTTTTCGTATTCATATTGTTGCTTTGTTAGGCATTACTGCTAAACTGCCACTTCAATCCCGTCACTTGAAAAATATTTTCCGATGATTATGTTTAACATCAAAGCTAACAGTTGTTGTTTTCGGCATGTAAACATACTTTTCAAGGGGCAGCACCGACAGATGCGCGCTACGGTAGGACATTCTGAGAAGGTAACACAGATCACGTTATAACGTTTTAGTTTCAAGTGGTTTTCACGTTTTTACAATAACGTTATAACGTGATACGGTCTAATTTCTTTATTAAATGGCTGACAGCTGTACGCCGACGTACATATGACATGCTGAAATATAGAAAATGTACCTGGGATGAAGACATTTGACATAAAGGCTGCCCAAGACGTATAAATCTGTAACGTTAGAGGGTATCGCTTGTAAATGTGAATCCCCTGGTGTAACCATAACAGATTTTACGACAGTAGTAGAAAACAATAAATTTTTCCCAACTGTAGGGGGACCCAGAGAGCAAAACTTACTTAGTGTTGCTTAAAATACTCCAAAACTTTAAGTGCTCTCAAAGCAACTGAGTTATAACATCAACATTTCATTTTTGAGTTAGTTTAATTCATGAAAATGAGTGACTCTAACTTTTGTCAAAGTTTAAGTTACGTTAACTTTATTCTTTTATTAACATGTAGTGTTAGGTTTTTCAGTGCAGAGGGAGAGCGGAACCCCAGGACTAAGGTAGGAGCACGGGGTGATAAATAATGGGAAAGACCCATGGGATAAAAAAATAAGCCAGGAACCATTTGCAGGTGTTTTGGATTAATTAGCTGATTAGATTGTGACACTTTGAGCCTAAATTATTGAACCATTTCACAATATCCAAATTTTCTGAGATTTTCAATTTGGGGTTTTAATAAGCTGTAAGCTTATTAAAACCCCAAGGAGATAGGCACCAGGAGGTAGGCACCAGCCCCCCCGCAACCCTGCATTAGGATGGACGGGTATAGAAAATGAATGGATGGATGGATGGATGGATAATAAGCTGTAAGCCATAATCAACATATCATAACAAATAAAACCATGAAATATCTTGCTTTGCATGTAATGAGTATTTCATATATTCGTTTCAACTTTTAAGTTGAATTACTGAAATAAATGAACTTTTGCACGATATTCCAATTTTGAGTTTCACCTGTAATTTATTTGAACAAACTCCTCTAGAGCTTTTTACGTAGAGACTTCCGAATGGGTCAGGATAGACTTAAGACATTGGTGATCAAAAGTTATCAAAAGGTTTTTGCTGCGTCAAAGCAAGTGGGCGTGGCCAAGCCTTAAACTATGGCTTTTTGCTATAAAAGTAGAAGGTGTACTAACTTCCACACACAAGGTCACAAATGTACCAAACTTCCTGTGTCATCACATATCAGCACTCAACACATTCTTGGGGTCATTTATTTATATCACCTAAGCCCCACCCCAAGAACAGGAAGTGCAATGTTTTAATTAGAAATGTCCATATTTGACTCCTTTTATCTAATCAATATCTAGCTGTGGCCCATGACTGAAAAAGTTGGTATAACTTGGTTTCCAGAATTGAGAGGTTTAGAAAGAGGGTGTGGCTGTGGCAGCATGGCAAAGCGTCATAGCACTAGTTTCAACATACATCATCTGATCTGCACCAAATTGATTAACATGGATATTAGTCAAACCTCTAACAGATACATACACAAATATTTTGAGGGTGTGACATAATTCGTGCACAGCACCCCCTAGAAGCATTAAAACAATCAGCCACAAGCAATGCTTTCAACTAGGTTGGTAGCATTCAGTACATAGTTGTAGTTTATGAAGACCTGTTAAAGTCTTTTAAAGCTAGGGTCCATACCCCACAGGAAGTCAGCCATTTTGGTCGAAAGCTGCCATTTTGTGCCTTTTGAACACTTTGTCATGCAGATTTGATCAGCAGGCTCAGTGGAAGCATTGTGGTGGCGTTGAGCTGGTGGCGGGTGAGTCCTGCTGTTGCAGCACTGGCTGGAGCTGCTCTAAGCTGTGTCGGCCGTTTGAGGCAGCTTGCAGCTTTAATTTTTTTATTTCCTCCTTTTGTGATTAGTTTATTGTCGTTAGTGGTTCTGCTGTACTTAGTTACCCCATACTGGTCTGATCAGCTATTATATATACCCATGTGTGTCATTTCTTTGTCTGTTATGTTTTGTTTGTGCAGTCAGTTTGTTCACATTTTTGAGTTTTGTCCTGTTTCTTTGACCTCTTCAGCTGAGTGTTCATTTTTTGAAATATAACTTTTTGGGTTGCAATAAAAACAAAAAATTTTCTAATGATTCCTGTGACTCCTTCTGATGTTCAACTCTGTCCATCACAGAGACAGCTTAACCACCTGATAAATAAGTGGTTAATCTTAATATTAATCTTAACATTTTTAACCAAATATTTTCCAATGAATTGATTAAAATGAAGTTTTAATCATTTTAAAACTCAGACTGTAACTGAGCTTTAGGATTTCAGGAACCTTCAATACACATATCTCAAAACCCTAGATGGTGGTGGGGTGTCCCATAATTCCCATGTGCTACTTTTCAATTTATAGGAGAGAAGCACAGTCTGGTTCCTGCCAGCCATTTGTGAGGGAGATGAAGAGTTCGAGCAAGAAGGAAATGGGATGGCAGAGCAAGCTGTATAATTGACACTGACAGAAAGCAGTCAGCCCTGATTAGTTCGGCCTTGGTAAGCAGTTCATTAGCATCCCAAGTTAAAAAGGAATGGGATACGAGGAAAGATGGGGAAATATATTAGATTGGCAGTACTTTGACAGGGACCTCTAAATGGCAGACTGCAGCATGGATTGCATTATATATATTAAGACATGTATTATGTAATGATTATATGTGGACAGGTTGTGCAAATATAATTTTGGTCATAAGGGTTCTAAAACCACCATGTTCCTCTTCAAAAATTATGTATTCTGTTTAATCAAACAGAATTCTCAGCAGAGAAAATCTTTAGTTAAGTAAATTAAATACATCACAGTTGTTCTTTTAGTTCCTTATGGTCAGACAGAAGAGTTCAAAGCCGTTTAAACAACAAGCAAAAAAATCTGCCTGTCAGGGTTCATGTTGAGGCAGGACCAAAGTGCAGACAGGAATGCGGAAGACTCATAGTGAGCATATTTAATGAATAAATGAACAAAGTTACAAAAACCACAGTCGGAGAGGGGTGAGCAGGGTTTGAATTACACCAAAGCTTTTGGGGGAGCTACATTTTTCATCGTGTACTGCAATGTCCAAATTCAACTGCACACACTTAAATATTTTATGGCAAAACAGTCAATAAAATAAAACAATTGGTAAGTTAATAGGTTCTGAACAAACAAAAAGCAACAAGGGGTCCACATGCAGTCCAACATTTTCTGCCTTATCATAGCCATTCAAGAACAACAAATCATGGAGCAACTTAGATCAGAAACACCATCATGATCATGATCATCATCATCATCACCACCATCAAAACCAAAATAATTGCAAAACCAAAAACTAATATCCATCCATTCATCCATCCATCCATTATCTGTACCCGTCCATCCTAGAACTAATATCAGTCCAGCATATTATCTTACTTTAGAGCAGTAGGGACCACAGCTGCCAAAAGATTGATTTGTGACCCAATTTATTTCATGTTTTTTAACAAACCTAGCTTTCATTTGATTGGCAATGTGCCCTATTATTTCAGCACAAGCATTGTGTGATTTGTACACACTTTTTAGTTTTTAGTTAAGTTCATTACGGCTGGGGGCTTTCTTAATGCCATTTTTTCTTTTGCCACCATATAGGCTGTTCTGAAAGACCTATTTGTTTCTTGCATTAAAGGAGCATTTATTTTCTCTTTTCTCTAAAATTTCACCTACTCTTTTGTGAGCCAAATGTTTCTTTTTAGGTTCTTCTGTGATTCACTGCTGACTTCTCCATTAATCCATTCTTAGGACAGATACACCACAGTTTTGATTTTGGCAAGCAGCAGACTTTTTGCATGGATACATACTGTACACCCTGAATTGTGAGTTCCAGTAAAGAACCTGGTATTCCTACCTTTCCACTCGCTCCACTGATTTTGTGTCCAGTTAAAAGGAAACCCTGCATGACTTGATTCATGCCTCAGTGCACTGCAGGTACCCCCCAGCTAACAATTTATAGTTCCCAGAACATTCTTGGTACGTTCGTTTTTGGTTGCGGGAACGGTCCCTTAAGGTTAGGGTTTGATTTGTTTAGGTTTTGTTTCCCATGGAAAGTTTTCTAAACGTTCACGGAACGTTTAGTTTTTAGTTACATTGTTGCAACCTTTAGGGAACGTTCCCCTAACGTTCTTTTTTTACATTCCCCTAACCTTTAAAAAACTTTAACAATTTTATTATTACTTTAAACTGTGCATGAGTAAGAGTGAAATATTAAATATTAGCAGGAAGGAATGAGCAAACGTGCATATTGGGGCCAGTGGGGGAGCTGGCTCGCTGGGAAGGCATTTTGTCTCCCAATTCTTTCCCTCCCCATCCCCGAACACCTCTGTCCACACTCCATCACTTTGCGACTCATATAGGGTCTTGGGGCATGGGCACGTCACTGGGGTGCGAGGATGGGTTTCCACCTTCGCTATCTCGTAGCGGCCTGGATCCCAATTTTACTGTACAAATTAGACACTCCCACTTATAACATTTTCATGAGACACACAAGTAGGGACTTTGGGGTCGGCACACTTTTCGGCATCCAGAAGGGGGAGCTGTTCAATCAGCTTCACCGTTAATCTGCATATACACACTGAGGGCTCGGGATGGGGGTTGGGGGATGTGTGGCTGCCTTCCCCACATCCCACCCCTCTGTTTTAAATGCACATTATAACAACACGCATCAACACCATACTCGAGCGGGAGGATGGAGGCTAGGGGTCTTATCACACCCCTGTTCGCTACGGGCCATCAGGGGTTGGGGTCCGGAGGAGGAACAGGCGGTCTGGTCGGGGTCCTGGGCTGTCGGGCTCCTTTGCCACTGTGGGGCCCTTGGCGGTCTGCTTGTCTCCGTCCTAGAAGGTAGGGGGTCCATCTCCCGGGTCCGGGGACTGGTGGCTCTACTGGGGCATCGGTACCTGGACCTGGGAGCATAAAGTGTGTATGGGGTGTGTGAGTGAGGGTACACCGTCATTTTTTTGGGTGTCTTGGTGAGTCAGTGAGAATGTATGTGTTTAAGAGGGAGGGAACGTATGACTGTGTCTGTATGTCTTTGTCTACCTGTCAGGTTGGATCTTGGTCTGCCCCCTCGCCTGGCGCACCTCAGGCCTTACACTTAATGGGGAGCCTATTTCCCCTCCGTCACTCCCCGCCGGTGACGGGGGCCCCTGCCTGCCGGTGCATCGGTGGTCAATCCGGTTCGGACCTGGTGCGTGCCTGGCCGGGCCTGGGGGGGGCGGTGTGTCGGTCGGCCGATGCGCTGGGCCGAAATCTTCCTTTGGTTGGTTGGGGCACCTCTTTTAGAGGTGCCAGGTTTAGGATTGTTGGGTGGTGCCTGCTCGGTAGCTCGGCGGGATGCGGATCCGGCGTCTCTGCTCGTTTGATCACCTGTTCTGTGCGCACTGTGCGTGGCCGGTTCATTGGCGGGTTGGACCGGCCCTGGCCCTCGTTGGATGCCTGGTCTCGGCGCCCTGTGTTGCGCGGGATCGGGACCCGGGAGCTGGTACAACTCGGTGTCCAGATGCTGGCTGAGCCCGGTCTGGGGATGCTGTCCGTCCCCTGCAGCTATCGGTGGGGCGCTGGGATGTTGGCGGTGGGAATTGGCCTAGGGTGGAGGCGGCGCGTGGCGGCCGGCCGTGGCCCCTGCAGTGCCGGGGGCCCCTCGTCGGCCGGTCCCTTGTCGGGTCCCTGCTGGGGTGCCCCTGGGCCCCGGCTCTCCTGGTCCATTGACCGCTCCGCCCTGGGGCGGCCGGTTGCCGGCGGGGCTCGTGGGCTCGTCACTGCTGGATGTTCCACTGGGGTTCTCCTTTGCTCCACTCTTGGGGAATGCGGTCGGCCCCACCCGGGTCCGTCTGGGGCTCTGGGGGTCCTTTGGACGTCTTTGCTCCGATCTCCTTCATGTCTGCATCGATTCCTGGGAGACGGCTTGATGCCTGCTCACACCAGCTATTGAACACTCTTATGGAGAAACCTTATATGCACCAGCATGCTAACACACACACATAGATGTGGGGTCTCTGGTGTTTAAGGATATATTCTTGGGCTGAGGTTATCATTACTTGCTTGATTAATCGGTACCATTAGTTTTTCTGTGACATTGTTGTTGTATTTTTATATCTATTTTTGTGTTATGTGGTTGTGTAATTCTTAGTTCACAATGTTTGGTTTGTTTTGTCGATGTTCCTTTTTCGTGTTTTGTTTTGTTTTTTCCGTCTCTCTGCCGTCCTGTGGGTATGGTGGCAGACTTCAATGTCTTCCTGTGTTTTCTTTGTTCCCCTTCCTCTGTTGTATTTTCAACTCACCCTCTCTCTTGACTTTTTGTTTGCTACCTCTCTTCTTCATCTTCCTTCTTTCTTCTCCTTAATTTTCCGTCTCCGTGTCCATAACATCAGGAAATAAAAACCCCAACAATTCATAATAAAGATTTTTCACACATATATCAAGTGGAGGACTATAGCAAAAGCTGTACTGCTCCGCTTGTGAAAGTAAATCTGTTGGGCTTCTACTTGGTACTCAGACACCAATTCTGAGCTCCACACTGCCAAACAGGACACGTTTAAAAAAAAAGAAAAAAAAAAAAGAAAAGGAAGTAGCAGAGTGAAGAAAATTGGTAAGTCTGTCCTTCAGCAGTCTAAGCCTATAGCAGCATAACTACACAGATAGCTCAGGATGATCTTAGCCACTCTAACTATAAGCTTTATCAAAAAGGAAAGTTTTAAGCCTGGGCTTAAAAGTAAACAGAGTGTCTGCCTCACGGACTAAAACTGGGAGCTGGTTCCACAGGAGAGGAGCCTGATAACTAAAAGATCTGCCTCCCATTCAACTTTTAGAAATCCTAGGAACTACAAGTAAACCTGCAGTCTGAGAGCGAAGTGCTCTGCTGGGAACATATGAAGCAATTAGATCTCTGATGTATGATGGAGCTTGATTATTAAGGGCTTTGTATGTAAGAAGAAGGATCTTAAATTCTATTCTGGATTTAACAGGGAGCCAATGAAGGGAAGCTAAAGCAGGAGAAATATGATCTCTCTTTTTAATATTCATCAGAACTCTTGCTGCCGCATTTTGGATCAACTGAAGGCTTTTAATCACATTTTGTGGACTACCTGATAGTAAAGAATTACAGTAGTCCAGCCTTGAGGTAACAAATGCATGGACTAGTTTGTCAGCATCACTCCTGGACAGGATGTTTCTAATTTTAGCAATATTCCGGAGGTGAAAGAAGGAAATCCTAGAAATCTGTTTAATATGGGATTTAAATGTCAACTCTCGGTCAAAAATAACGCAGAGGTTCTTTACGTTATTACTGGGGGCCAATTTAATGCCATCCATATGAAGTGATTGACTAATCAGTTTATTTTTTAGAACTTCTGGTCCAAAGACAGCAACTTCTGTCTTGTCAGAATTTAAAAGCAAAAAGTTTAGATTCATTCATGTTTTTATGTCTTTCAGACATGCCTGTGATCCACCTAACTGATTGGGTTCATCAGGATTTATGGATAATTATAGTTGTGTATCATCGGCATAGCTGTGGAAATTTATCCCATGCTGTCTAATAATTCTACCAATTGGGAGCATATATATGATGAAAAGAATTGGTCCAAGCACAGAACCCTGTGGAACTCTACAAGTAACCCTTGAGAGTGAAGAAGATTGATCATTTAGATGAACAAATTGGAATCTGTCAGACAAAAATACTATTTAAACCAGCCTAGTGCTGTTCTTTTGATCCCTGCAACATGTTCAAGCTTTTCTAAGAGAATATTATGATCGACTGTGTCAAAAGCAGCACTGAGATCTAACAAAACCAGAACAGACACACGTCCATTATCTAAGGCCTTGAGAATATCATTAGTAACCTTCACCAGTGCTGTTTCGGTGCTATGATGAGCTCTAAAACCTGACTGAAACTCTTCAAACAGCACGTTACTGTTTAGATGCTCACAGACTTGATTAGCAACAATTTTCTCAAGGATTGTGGATGAGAAAGGAAGGTTAGATATAGGTCTGTAATTCATTAAGTCATCTTGATCAAGGGAAGGTTTCTTGAGTAAATGTTTAATTACAGCTATTTAAAATTCTTGTGGTACGTATCCATTTACTAAGGATAGATTCATCATATCCAAAATGGGGCCAGGAGCCAAATGGAACACTTCCTTAAATAATTTGGTTGGGATTGGGTCCAACATACAAGTTGAAGGTTTAGATGAGGCTAATATTTTTGATAATTCCGTAAGCATGACTGAATCACAACAGCCTAAGCACAAATGAGATTCTACAGTTCTTTCCGATGCTGCGTCATTTACTGAGGAAGAAGTAATCATGTTTGGGAGGATGCCAATGATTTTATTTTTAATAGAATTAATTTTATTTATGAAGAATCCCATAAAATCATCACTGCTAAGAGCTGGAGGAATAGTTGGCTCAACAGAGCTATGACTCTGTGTAAGTTTGGCAACTGTACTAACAAGAAACCTAGGATTTTTTTTATTCGCCTCTATTAATGATGAAAAATATGCTGTTCTAGCTTGTCGAAGGGTCTTTTTATACAGCAGTAGACTGTTATTCCAGGTTAACTAGGAATCCACTAGATGTGTAGAGCGCCATTTTCTCTCCAGCTTCCTAGTATTCTGCTTTAAAGTACGCAACTCTGCGTCAAACCAAGGAGTCAGCCTCCTATGGCTAGCCACTTTCTTTTTTAAGGGGGCTACACTATCTAATGCCAAACGCAATGAGGATGTAATGCTGTGAACCAGACCTTCAATTTCTGAAGGGTTGGAGATAGAATTGCTGCCATCCACTGTGTTACTCTGAGACACTGAGGAAACTAAGAATGGAACAGATTCTTTAAAAATTGTTACATCATTGTCTGATAAAGCTCTAATATAATGAAATATTCTTTCAGATTTAAGATGGTCAGTTAAAATAAATTCAAAAGTTATCAAGAAGTGGTCAGACAGGACCAGATTATGTGGGTGGACTGTTATTTCTTCACACTCAATACCGTATGTCAGTACAAGGTCCAATGTGTTTACCCGAGTGCGTCGATCCCTGTACTTTTTGAGTAAAGCCAATTGAGTCTAAAATAGCATTAAAGGCTGCATTTAGGCTATCCCTTTCAGTATTCGCATGAATATTGAAGTCCCCCACTATAATAACCCTATCAGTATTTAATACTAAATCAGATAAAAAATGTGAGATCTGATCCAAGAATTGAGAGTAAGGGCCTGGTGGACGATACAAAACCACAAACAAAAATGGTCTTAATATTTTGCAACTTGGATGAGGAAAATAAAGGGTTAGATGTTCAAAAGAACTGTAGCTATCAATTGGTCTGAAAAATCAGAATGAAAAATGGTTTCAACTCCTCCTCCTCGCCCAGTATTTCTAGGAATGTGAAAATTTTAATGACTGGAAGGAATTGACTTATTTATACTGACATAATCCTCCTGCTGCAATCAGGTTTCTGTGAGACAAATTAAATCAATGTGATTATCACAAATCAAGTCATTTACTAACAAAGTCTTTGAGGAGAGATATCTTATGTTTAATAAACCACATTTAATAGATTTATTTTTCTCTTCAGTCAAAGTCGTATTTATCTTTATGAGATTTCCATAATTTGCTTTTGTTGGCTTAACTTTTAATCCATTTAATTTTGGCAGTTGGCAAGACACTGCTTCTATAGGGTAATGGGTGGGTAACAGTACAGAAGCAGCGGAGAGGTGGGTTAAACTACGACTCTGCTTCATGGTCTGGACCCTGGGTTGTCAGTGTTTTGGAGGACCAATAAATTTGCCTAATAAAGGCGTACTCTTTTTAGGAGGCCTATAAACCATGACGCATAAAATCTGAGGAGTGCTAAAAACAGTTAAAGTATATTCAAAAGAGCTATAATTATCATATAAGACAGATTTTGCAGAAAGCGTTGATGAACTTATAAAAGCAGTACCTTCTCCCCTTTTTTCTACTCCTTGTGGAATAATTAAGGTAAAATTTGGTGGGGAAGCCACAGGGGGTAACAGGGGAAACACAGCGGCATCTGCACTTAGCCATTTTTCCGAAAAAAAATAAACAATCAAGATTATGGTCTAAAATCAGATCCTTGATAATAAAAGTTTTCTTCAGCAGAGAGTGAAAATTTAAAATTGCCACCGTATAGTAATAGTGACTGGAGATGGGGTGACTTCATGATTTAGGGAAAGTGGGACTTTTAGCAACTGTTTGAGATTACTGGGGTTACATTTGTTGGGTTTATGATTTAAATGAGGTAGGGCAAGGACCAAGCCCAATATGTGAGTTACTGTTCAAATCAGCGCTGAATTCATAGAAGCAAGGACCAGAAAGAAAAAAAGGAAGAAAAAAAGAAGAAAAGGAAAAAAAGGAATGAATGGGCAAACTTGATGGGGTTTAAATATAATACTGTGGGATGAAGAGTGCAAAGTATTAGTGCAAATGTAGTGTGCAAGATGTATTTTGGAATGATAAACTATGTAATGAAGTGAACTAAACTCTACCAGGGCCTGTCAGCTTTTTCACTGAAAAGATTATAACAATTAGATGGTCAATCTGTACCTCAATACCGAACCCACAACCAATGCCATCCGTTATCAACACCAATGTGGAGAAAATGTCTGAATTCCACAAATTAAACCAAAAACACCTTCAAAAAAATCATTATCCAATCAAGCTCCTCCTCCTGCTGTCTTGATATCCAAGCCACAGCTTTTCTAAGGAAGGTTCTTCCTGTAATTGAGTCTGATCTTGTTCAAATAGTTAACTCATCCATGTCATCAGGTGTCTTCCCCCAGGCTTTAAAAACAGCAGTTATTAAACCACTACTAAAAATGAAGAATCCGGACAACACGTTAATGTAGAACTACAGACCAATCTCTAATCTTCCATTCATCAGCAAGATTATTAAAAAAGCTTTTTTTCACCAATTAAATAGCTTCCTAACAATGACAAACCGTTTTGATGTTTTTCAGTCTGGTTTCCGTGGTCACCACAGCACTGAGACTGCCTTCGTCAAAGTATTCAATGACATCCGCATAAATACAGACTGTGGTAGAACCACAGTGCTGGTTCTGTTGGACCTCAGTGCAGCATTTGACACTGTTGATCATGATATACTATTGGAACGACTGGAGGGGTCAGACTCTCTGGTACAGTACTTGGCTGGTTCGAGTCTTACCTAAAGAACAGGGACTTCTTTGTTTCAATAGGAAACTTTTCATCAGAATGAACAGAAATCACATGTGGTGTGCTCAGGGCTACATTTTAGGGCCCTTCTTATTTAATATCTACATGCTCCCACTTGGCAAAATAATTGCAACCAAAGATTAGCTACCATAACTATGCAGATGATACTCAGCTTTACATTACAGTGTCACCAGGTGACTCTGAACCCATTCAAACCCTAAATGAATGCAACAGCCAACTAAATGGATGGATGTGCCATAATTCTCTCCAGCTGAATAGAAACAAAACTAAAATAATTAGTTTTGGACCCAAAGAGGAACGATCAAGAGTCAGCACACAGCTTCAATTATTACAGCTAGGAATTACTGATCAGGCACGAAAACCTAGGTGTAGTTGTGGACTAAGACCTGAACCTCCAGGGTCACATAAAGGCAATAACAAGTTCAGTCTTCTATCACCTGAAGAATATTTCTAGGATTAAAGGACTGATGTTGCAACAGGACCTGGAAAAACTCATCCATGCGTTTATCTTTAGTCAGATAAATGCATGGATGCCATTTTAGGCAGTGTCCTCACGGGTCTGCCTAAAAAGTCAATGAGACAGCTGCAGCTGATACAGAAAGCTGCTGCTCGCGTCCTCACTTGAACCAGGAAAGTAGAGCAGATCCCCCCAGTTCTAAAGTCCTTACACTGACTCCCTGTAGCTCAGAGAATAGATTTCAAAATACTTTTACTAGTTTATAAATCATTGAATGGCTAAGCACCAAAGTATGTTGAAGACCTGTTGTCACCGTACCAACCACCAAGACCACTCAGGTCTTCCAACTCTAGCCTACTAAACATCCCTAGACTCAGAACCAAACATGAGAAGCAGCTTTCAGTTTCTATTCTCCCCTTATCTGGCACAGACTTCCTGACGAGTGCACAGCTGCTGAAACTCTGAACTGCTTTAAATCGAGACTAAAAACCAATCTGTTTAAAATTCCCTTCGAGTAAATGATTACTGTCATATCTATCAAATGTGTACATGCTATCTTGCTTTACTGATCTTTCTTTTGCTTTATTGTGTATCATGTGTTGTGTATGTTTACTGTGCATCATGTGTAATGTGTGTTTCATGCTAATTTGCTACTTTTACATTTAAATTTCCCATGTTATATTCTGTTTGTTTGTTTTGTTTTTTAATCACCAAATCATGTAAATCACCTTGAATTACCCTGTTGTTGAAAGTGTGCTATACAAATAAAATTGCCTTGCCTTGCCTAAAGTTAAGGTGAATGGCCAAAGTGCCAAAAATACAACTGGTTTAATAAAAATACAAAACAAAGATTTAAAAAAGTAGAGCTCCACTGTTTTTAAGGCTCTATAATCCCTTCTCAGCTGGCCTATAAAGGAAGAAACAAACGGTTGATCTATAAAATATCATACTACAAATGAAGACATAGACAAACGCAAGAAAAATCGCCTTACTAACCCTGTTTTTTATGATCACAAATATTGATAGTTTTCCCCTTCCTTTGATTATTATGAACATCACATTGACAAATTTCAATATACCGTCTATGTAGGGCGAACTTCACCACTTGCCCAGTCAAGTCCTCCACATCTGCTGCAATCAGTGGAGGAAAGTTTTTCTGGGAGGCCGCTAGAGTAGAAGTCAAAATGAAGCAAAGTTACAAGTAAAAAAAAAACCTCCAAGCTAAGCAAAATACTGATGTTAACAATAAAATAACACATGCCTGTTATAACCCTGCAGATTGTCAGGTCCTGGAAGGCCTTCTTTGCCTTTCTGGCCTGCAGACTATAATGTTGCAGCACGTCGCTGGTTCCCCCACGTCGTAGCATGCGATAGATGGCAGTACCTCCGGTCAAACCTCCAAGGGTGGTCAGGAGAAGTTGCTATAAAACATATAGAAATACAAATTATACATGTAGAACAAAGTAGAGAGCTGTCAGTTCAGTTATAATGATATTTGAATATATGCAATTATATAGTATAATCTTAAGGCAGGGTAGGGCAGGACTATGGCCACTTAATTACCATTTTGTCCATCCTCTCCTGTTGACTGAGATTCCTGTCGAACTCCTCCAGCTCTGTGACTGTTGAGCAGGGCGACAGCAACAGGTCATCGACTGGAGCAGAGGGCGATGACTGGGAGATCCTTAAGAGCATGAGCAGCTCCTTCATCTTCTGCTCCATCTTCTCCTCAAATACGTCTATCCGCTGTACCATGCGGGTAATGGATGTCCTCATGGCTATGAAAAAATTAACGGTGTTAGTTTCAGTTGTTATAAATTATATACTTGCATGTGAACAACTTAAGGGAGTCTTCTTACCTCTCATTTCAGTCTCCATGGCTGAGCCACCTCCTTCTGTGTGATGACTCATCTCCCTCTGTGTGATGAGTTCTGTTGATAACAACAACAAAAAAGTATCTCAAGTTACTCTCATGTTTCTTGTCATGAAATTGTATTTAATTGGAAATGGAAAATTCAAAGCCACTGTACCTTCAGGCCGAGCTTGCATTACAATAGACCCATCCAATTCTGGGCGACCGGCTAGTTTTCTGTATGGTGCTGACTCATCTAAAAAAAAAAAGTAGATATGATTATTGGTCAGTTCATTTATGGTAGGTTTCATGGCAAAAAAACAACAGGAACATACATGCAGGTGGTGGAGGCAGTGACATCTGCTGACCTGAAAAAAGGCAGAAAGAGAAACACATCAGAACAGTCACATGATATGCAACATGAAGAATGTCAGTAGTTCCATGGTAAGAAATAAGACTCTGGTTTCTTGAATGCATGAATTAATGTTAACTTACAGACAAGGCTCCCAGACACATACTCCGTCCTGGAATGCTTTCTCGCTTGTGGAACAGATTCATCTGAAATAAAAGCTCAAACAATTGCAGATTGCAAAAAGAAAATTTTAATTGTGCAAATAATGTAGTCTGTACTTAGGTCTTTCCATCACTTGAAGAATCCTACACTGCCTTTCGTGGACGCTTGCATCTTCGTTCATTCCAACTGCGGTCACAGCTCTTAATAAGGGAATTTTTACAACAATTTTATAAATCTTTATAAGCAATTTTAAAAATGGGCAATGTGTATGTGGTCTTAGCCCTTTTATTGTTCTGTATGTGTGTGGAGAGTTGATATGGAGCCCTGTCTAAGAGGAATTTCTGTAACCTTTTGGGATCAGACAAATAAAGTTTCTATTCTATTCTAGTCTATTTCAATTCAATTCAGTTTATTTATATAGCGCCAATTCACAACAGATGTCATCTCAAGGCACTTAACAAGAAGTCATTTCAATACATTTATACAAACATTCCAATCAGTTAAAAAGTTTCCTATTTAAGGAATCCCAGCAGATTGCGTCAGTCATTGGCGTGAGGTTGGGCCCCGTTGATGCAGACTTTCCAACCACAGCAATCCTTCAGCAATCCCTCATACTGAGCAAGCATGTAGCGACGGTGGAGAGGAAAAACTCCCTTTAACAGGAAGAAAACTCCAACAGAACCAGGCTCAGTAGGAGCGGCCATCTGCCACGACCGTCTGGGGGTTTGAGAAGACAGAGCAGAAACACAGAAGGAACAGAAGATCTAATATAAGAGAACTTTCTTTGTTACAGGAAGTAAAAAGTTAATAACAGGACACAGTGGATGTTCAGTAACTGGGGGGGATCATCCCAGTCGATGCCCCCCGTCCAACAGGGCATTGCAGCCAAGCAGGATACCAGACCAGGTATATCTTCTATGGGGAGAAAAACACTGAGAGATAACAAAGTTAACAGTCGAAATAACAGAATGTACTGTAATACAACTGGAGAGTAGTAGGAGAAAAGGAAGTAGCAGAGTGAAGAAAATTGGTAAGTCTGTCCTCCAGCAGTCTAAGCCTATAGCAGCATAACTACAGAGATAGCTCAGGATGACCTTAGCCACTCTAACTATAAGCTTTATCAAAAAGGAAAGTTTTAACCCTGGCCTTAAAAGTAAACAGAGTGTCTGCCTCACGGACTGAAGCTGGGAGCTGGTTCCACAGGAGAGGAGCCTGATAACTAAAAGATCTGCCTCCCATTCTACTTTTAGAAATCCTAGGAACTACAAGTAAACCTGCAGTCTGAGAGCGAAGGGCTCTGTTAGGAACATAAGGAACAATTAGATCTCTGATGTATGATGGAGCTTGATTATTAAGGGCTTTGTATGTAAGAAGAAGGATCTTAAATTCTATTCTGGATTTAACAGGGAGCCAATGAAGGGAAGCTAAAACAGGAGAAATGTGATCTCTCTTTTTAATATTCATCAAAACTCTTGCTGTCGCATTTTGGATCAACTGAAGGCTTTTAATGGCATTTTGTGGACTACCTGATAGTAAAGAATTACAGTAGTCCAGCCTTGAGGTAACAAATGCATGGACTAGTTTCTCAGCATCACTCCTGGACAGGATGTTTCTAATTTTAGCAATATTCCGGAGGTGAAAGAAAGAAATCCTAGAAACCTGTTTAATATGGGATTTAAATGTCAAGTCTCGGTCAAAAATAACGCCGAGGTTCTTTACGTTATTACTGGGGGCCAATTTAATGCCATCCAGATGAAGTGATTGACTAATCAGTTTCTGTTTTAGAACTTCTGGTCCAAAGACAGCAACTTCTGTTTTGTCAGAATTTAAAAGCAAAAAGTTTAGGGTCATCCATGTTTTTATGTCTTCCAGACATGCCTGTAATCTACCTAACTGACTGGGTTCATCAGGATTTATGGATAAATATAGTTGTGTATCATCTGCATAGCTGTGGAAATTTATCCCATGCTGTCTAATGATTCTACCAATTGGGAGCATATATATGGTGAACAGAATTGGTCCAAGCACAGAACCCTGTGGAACTCCACAAGTAACTCTTGAGAGTGAAGAAGATTTATCATTTAGATGAACAAACTGGAATCTATCAGACAAATATGATTTAAACCAGCCTAGTGCTGTTCCTTTGATCAACATGTTCAAGCTTTTCTAAGAGAATATTATGATTGACTGTGTCAAAAGCAGCACTGAGATCTAACAAAACCAGAACAGACACCAGTCCATTATCTGAGGCCATGAGAATATCATTAGTAACCTTCACCAGTGCTGTTTCAGTGCTATGATGAGCTCTAAAACCTGACTGAAACTCTTCAAACAGCTCGTTATTGTTTAAATGCTCACAGACTTGATTAGCAACAATTTTCTCAAGGACTTTGGATAAGAAAGGAAGGTTAGATATAGGTCTGTAATTCACCAAGTCATCTTGATCAAGGGAAGGTTTCTTTAATTACAGCTATTTTAAATTCCTGTGGTACGTATCCGTTTACTAAGGATAGATTCATCATATCCAAAATGGGGCCAGGAACCAAATGGAACACTTCTTTAAATAATTTGGTTGGAATTGGGTCCAACATACAAGTTGAAGGTTTAGATGAGGCTAATATTTTTGATAATTCCGAAAGCTCGACTGAATCAAAACAGCCTAAGCACAACTGAGGATCTACAGTTCTTTCCGATACTGCCTCATTTACTGAGGAAGAAGTAATCATGTTTGGGAGGATGCCAATGATTTTATTTTTAATATAATTAATTTTATTTACGAAGAATCCCATAAAATCATCACTGCTAAGAGCTGGGGGAATAGTTGGCTCAACAGAGCTATGACTCTGTGTAAGTTTGGCAACTGTACTAAAAAGAAACCTAGGATTGTTTTTATTTGCCTCTATTAATGATGAAAAATATGCTGTTCTAGCTTGTCGAAGGGTCTTTTTATACAGCAATAGACTGTTATTCCAGGTTAAATAGGAATCCTCTAGGTGTGTAGAGCGCCATTTTCTCTCCAACTTCCTAGTATTCTGCTTTAAAGTACGCAACTCTGAGTTGAACCAAGGAGTCAGCCTCATATGGCTAGCCACTTTCTTTTTTAAGGGGGCTACACTATCTAATGCCAAACGCAATGAGGACGTGACGCTGTGAACCAGATCATCAATTTCTGAAGGGTTAGAGATAGAATTGCTGCCATCCACTGTGTTACTCTGAGACACTGAGGAAAGTAAGAATGGAACAGATTCTTTAAAAATTGTTACAGCATTGTCTGATAAAGCTCTACTATAATGAAATTTTCTTTCAGATTTAAAATGGTCAGTTAAAGTAAATTCAAAAGTTATTAAGAAGTGGTCAGACAGGACCGGGTTATGTGGGTGGACTGTTATTTCCTCACACTCAATACCGTATGTCAGTACAAGGTCCAAAGTGTGTTTGCCCGAGTGGGTCGATCCCTGTACTTTTTGAGTAAAGCCAATTGAGTCTAAAATAGCACTAAAGGCTGCATTTAGGCTATCACTTTCAGTATCCACATGAATATTAAAGTCCCCCACTATAATAACCCTATCAGTATTTAATACTAAATCAGATAAAAAATGTGAGATCTGATCCAAGAATTGAGAGTAAGGGCCTGGTGGACGATACAAAACCACAAACAAAAATGGTCTTAATGTTTTGCAACTTGGATGAGGAAAATTAAGGGTTAGATGTTCAAAAGAACTGTAGCTATCAATTGGTCTGGGACTAATTAGTAAATCAGAACGAAAAATGGTTGCAACTCCTCCTCCTCGCCCAGTATTTCTAGGAATGTGAAAATTTAAATGACTGGAAGGAGTTGACTCATTTATACTGACATAATCCTCCTGCTGCAACCAGGTTTCTGTGAGACAAAGGAAATCAATATGATTATCACAAATCAAGTCATTTACTAACAAAGTCTTTGAGGAGAGAGATCTTATGTTTAATAAACCACATTTAATAGATTTATTTTTCTGTTCAGTCAAAGTTGTATTTATTTTTATGAGATTTCCATAATTTGCTTTTGTTGTCTTAACTTTTAATCCATTTAATTTTGGCCGTGGACAAGACACTGTTTCTATAGAGTAATGGGGGGGTAACAGTACAGAAGCAGCAGAGAGGTGGGTTAAACTACGACTCTGCTTCCTGGTCTGGACCCTGGGTTGTCAGTGTTTTGGAGGACTAATAAATTCGGCCATATTCCTAGAAAGAAGAGCTGCTCCATCCAAAGTGGGATGGATGCCGTCTCTCCGGATCAGACCAGGTTTTCCCCAAAAAGTTCTCCAGTTATCAATGTAGCCCACATCGTTTGCCGGACACCACCCAAACAACCATTGATGGAATGACAGCATGCGGCTAAACATGTCGTCACTGGTCCGATCAGGCAGGGGACCAGAAAAGATTACAGAGTCTGACATTGTTTTAGCAAACTTACACACCGAAGCAACACTAATTTTAGTGACCTCCGATTGGCGTAACCGGGTGTCATTACCGCCAGCGTGAATAACAATCTTACTGTAGTTACGCTTATCTTTAGCCAGCAGTTTCAGGTAGGATTTGATGTCGCCCGTTCTGGCCCCTGGCAAACATTTGACTATGGTCAATGGTGTCTCTAATGCCACGTTTCTGACTATGGAGCTGCCAATTACCAGGGTCGGTTTCTCAGCGGGTGTGTCGCTGAGCGGGGAAAATTTGTTAGAAACGCGGACCGGTTGGTGGTGGCCCGGGGGCTGGGTCCTAGAACTATGCTTCCTACGTACAGTCAACCAACCAGCCTGAGGTCCCGGCTGCGCGGGCTCTACCGGAGGACAGCTAGGGGGATCTATCCTTGTTGGCTCCGCGCTGGCTAATGGGCTTCGGCTATCTGCTGGTTTTTCAACAGCGCGGAGCCGTGCTTCTAATTCTGATACCCTCGCCTCCAAAGCTACAAAAATATTACATTTATTACAGTTACCATTATCACTAAAGGAGGCAGGGAAGTAACTAAACATCTGACAGAGAGAGCAAGAGAGAAGAGAAGAGTTAGAGACAGGAGAGAGAAGAGTAGCCATAGCCGCAATGAAGCTAAGCTAACTGAGCTAGCGAGACCTTACCACCCCAAGAAAAGCTGTGTGAAACACAAGGAGTTCCCAAAACATAAAGTACACCACCACAAAACGTTTATTTTAGTGTGCTTGTGTGTTAAAATAACTTGAAAGGGCTCAGCAGAGAGAAAATAAGATCAATTCAAGAGACTCTGAACACCAAACAGTTTACAGGGAGCGCAACAGTGACAACAGGAAATGACGCAATACGGCTTACCCCGTCGAATCAGCTTTCGTGTCGTATTTTAATGCTGTGTCTATCAGCCTCTGACATTTTTCCATGGCTTTGGCATAGGAATCTATGTTAAGAGAACAACATTTTTGTCAGCCAGTAGCAGAACAAAGCAGTATTTCCATACAGAGAAAACATACATAGACAGATAGATAGAGAAGCAATAGGTCACCTGTACACAGGCAGATATCTTGACTGGATATTTGGCCCAGCTTTTGTTGGGCAAATGGCACACACTGAATTGGGCCCTCACATTATGCGCAGTCCAGTAGCAGAAGAGAGCCTTTTGGAAAAATTTACTTTATTTCAGATAATTTCTTACAATGTGGTGATGAAAACATTTAGAATGGTAAAAGAAATTGTGAAGAAAAAGAAATATACACAACTGCATACCCCTGTATATCTGTCCACCCATGAAGATGGTACAACCTCCATAGCACTTTCTGAAAACTCAACAATCGTGAAGTTCTTCATCTGTTAAGAGACAACAGCAATATTAGCATGAAAAATAGAGCAACATAGATTGCATTAAGATTAATTGAAAGTGTACACAGCAAATACACACCTGACAATACACACAATGGAAAAATATTTTGAAAAGAAATTGATTTGCCGCGAGCAAGACCTACAGGTGAAACTCGAAAAATTAGAATATCGTTCAAAAATGTATTTCAGTAATTTAACTAAAAATGTGAAACTAAAATATGATATAGACTCATTGCATGCAAAGCGAGATATTCCAAATGAATTTAAATTGATTTAAAAGAAACTTTTGCACAATATTCAATTTGAGTTTTACATGTATTACCTGCCAGTCTGGGGAACACTTGTCCTCCTCACTGCTTACTTTTTTGGCGTATATAACGGAAATGCTCCAATTTACGTTTAGACTTGATGTCCAAAACTTAAGTAAAACTTTGCCCAATCTTATTCCAGGCAGTGTCCAGAACGTTCCAAACATGCTTTATCAGCAAGAACCCAACACAGATTAGCATTAACATGGTTGATGTAGCCTATGCTAATCAACACAGTGCCACCAAAGATGTATGGTCACAGAAGGAATTAAGTAAAAGTTATTTTCAGGAGAATTCAGTATTGGGAAAATTTAATGAGAGAAATCTAACACACAAAGCGGACAAGTTAGGATTTTATTTTAATCTAAAACACATTAAGATTCTTGGAAAAGAAAAGAAAAGAAAAGAATGCAAAGTCAATGGAAACTGGACTATTTTAGAGCACCCCTTGGTGTGTCAGTTTAGGGTTTTAAGGGGAATCAGAAGGAAAACAAAGGTAACAGAAGAACAGTTCAAACAGAAAAATAATTCTAAATACATAAAGCAAAATTAACACAGAGGCAGAACAAAGAATAATAACATCTAAGTAAATAAATGAGAAAATAGAAACAACAGTTCAAACACTAAAGGATATAACACTAAGTAGAAAGAAACTCAAATAAGAGAACAATAATCCTAAAGAGAGAAATAAAGTAAAAAAAGAACTGCCAAAAATAAAAATTATGAGATGAAAAATATCTAATAAAAGATCAAGAAACCCAAACACAATGCAACAAAAAGTAGAAACATCTAACGATCATAACATAAACATCTTATTGTAACCTGATAGTTTCAAGGGTTAGAGCTTGAGCCTTCAGTCAATATCTTAGATATAAAGCGAAATCGAAGTCAACAAGGTAACGTTTGAAGCAAGGGGACATGTATAGAGCTAAATAAATGAATAAAAAGAATGAAAAGACGCAAAATAACTGTTAAGGATTTGAGAAGAATCAAATGTGAAGCTACCAGGAACCCATTATCTTCCAGATCTGTCATATTACATAACTGCAACTTACCTGGAGTACTTAGAAGTACAAGATATTCAGTGGTCAGAGACATGGCCAAGCTAAGGAAGGCTGAAACCTGACCACCACTGAACAAGACACATAAGCTGAAGCATCTAGACTTGGCCAAGAAATATCTGAGGACAGATTTTTCAAACTATTTATGGACTGATTAAATGAGAGTGACTCTTCACAGACCAGATGGACTGTCCTGTGGGTGAATCAATTCAGTTCAAATTCAAAAGTACTTTATTGATCCCAGAGGGACATTAAGTGTTGGTATAGCTAATATAATTAATTCTTGATCAGTTCAGTTTCTGGATCAGTAATGGTCACAGAGCTGCTCTGTGAATCAGATGCCAGGTGGAGGTGGGGTGCTGGTATCAGCTGGTGTTATTAAAGATGAACTGGTTAGACCTTTTCATGTTGAAGGTGGGCTCAATATCAACTCCCAAACCTACTGTAAGTTTTTAGACGGCAATGTCTTCAAGCAGAGGTATAGGAAGAAGTCTGCATTTAAAAGGCAAGGCAAACCTATTTGTATATAACACTTTCAGTAACAAAGCAGTTAAATAAACAAAGTAAAAGCAGCAATAAAACAAGGTTGTTCCTGATAAGAGGAGCATAGAAACTGAAAGCTGCTTCTCCATGTTTGGTTCTGATACTAGGGGTGATTAGTAGATGATAGTTAGAAGACCTGAGTGGTTTGAGGGGTTGGAATAATGACAGCAGACTGTCAATATACTTTCAGTGTTAAGCCATTTAATTATTTATAAACTAAAAAAGTACTTTTGGAGCACAGACCTCCGCCAAGGTTGCTCATTGCCTGAGCTATTGAGGATGCGAGCAGAGTTGCATCCTTACTAAATAAGACAATGATTTTTATGCAGGACAATGCTCCATCACGTGCATCCAAGCCCTCCTCTTCATGGCTAGCCAGTAGTCGTTAAAGATGAAAAACTTATGACATGGCCCCCTTCCTCACCTGACCTGATCCCAATGGTGAACTTGTGGTTAGATCTTAAGTAGAGATTTCCAGTGAAAGTGAAAGTGAAGCGGGAAATGTCTAGGAAAGTTAATAAAATGTAAGATGAAACACTTAGAAGAGGTTTAAGATTGTCTGTGAGAAGTTTTGGTTGAAAGGGAGTTGTTTTGTGAATATAGAGCATACTCTTGACTGAAGGAGGAGCCATTACGAGTAGGCCTCAATTTGTTTTGTGAAGAAACCCTTTTGTGAGTCAGTTTAATGTGTTATGAACCGAAGTATGTGTGAAACTGAGTTAAGAAGAGATCCATGTGTGTTAAGCCATATTCTGTGAAATAAGTAAGCTTTTTGAATGTTTGTGATAGCCTAGTCTGGCAGCATTGTAGCCACCTGGGTAAGCTACAGCTCAGTTAGTGTGGATTCCTGTGAGTTGATGTGAGCTAGATTGTTGCAAGACAACTTGTATTAGATTTTTTTGTGAAGATGAGGTAATCTAATTTATTTTTATATTTCTTTTGTTTATGTAATTATTTTTTGTAATTATTGTTTGTGGGTATGAAAGGCAACAGGAAAAGGGAAGTCAATTTATACTTTTTATGCAGGCTTGTTGGTTGAGGTTAAAATCCCCTTTTCCTGTTCAGAAAGCTACCCCATCCAGGGATTCAGCTGTACTGCTCAGTTCCATTGGAGGAGTATTACCACTCACCGCTTGGAGTTGTACCGCATACCACGTTCATCAAGGATCATAGAGGATGTGGTAGGACAATTTAACATATCTAACATATCTAAACTAATCAAAGGACACACACATATATATATATATATATATATATATATATATTATTTTTTTTCTCCCCTTGAAGCCTGAGAAAGGACAATCTTTTTCTCTATAATTATTTTCTCTAGGGAACTTCTGAGAAAGGGAGATCTATTTCTGTTGTTCATGCTTCATGGTGTTACTCATGTCTAGTTCTTTGTAAATGTCTTCATGTTTCAATACATATAAGTTACTGTACTGCTTGTGGGTGTGTGATTTATGGGTTGGAGGTTCTAAAGCTCAGATAATGAGTCACTACTGCCAGTCTCTTAACAGAACCCAGTAATTGTGATTAGAAGAACCCGAATCTGTAAGAGCTAAGACCCCTTAACTATAAAGAGGTATTCCTGGAGCTGATAGATTTGAACACAGGTGCTCAGTCCCTTTACGGAACAGGGGAGCTACGGGTTACAGAAGGCTCATCACTGTTAATGAAAAGAGTGGTTATTGGTCACTTTTTTTTCAATGTCAGAAATGTATATCGGAAAGTTTTTAGTTGTTTGTTTATATTTCTCACATAAACAAATGAAAAGAAAAATTTGAGCTGGAAAAATGTGTAACCGCCCAATAATTGTGCACATATAGATATTCTCCTAAGAAAGCAAAACCTCACTTTTACTCTCTTAAACATTCATGTGTGAGGTTTATCAACATTTTGGATTAACTGAGAGCTCTGTAGTTGGTGATTAAAAAAATAATCCTCAAAAATAAGACTTGTCTAATAATTTTACATACAGTGTATTGGCTATTTAACATTCATGTTAACTTTCAGTTATTTAATTAGTGCTTTTGTGTCTGTTTGTCATATGGCATCTTGAGATGTATTTCAAAAGCAAAATAATGTTTTTTTATTCTCAGCCATGAATGTTCATCTGAGCCTCTGCAAGGAGGTTAGGGCCTAAATGTGTTATGCAGTGATACTTTCCGAAGAATAGCAAAACTTGGGACGAATAAAATAGGTCAGTTTATTTTGACTTTATTGACTATATTGACACAAATAAGTATCTTTGAATAATTAATTGTTTTAGTCTTGGTAATATCTCAATAGCAACTTTTTTGAGACCCTTAGATGAGTAGCAACCAGTCAATCAACTTGGGTGGCAACAGAGATGTCCAGAGAGGTTCCAGAGGCCGCTAGTGCTACCCTGGCTAGTGGCCACCCCTCTCTGTCGCAGTTTACAATACTTTAATTGCTTCTTTTAATGGATGATAGACATATAAAAAATATTTTTGCACATTAATTAATTGTATCGTTGGTGAAAAAACTGTGTAACTGTTGTTATAGGTGTTGTGCTTGTCCCGCGTTTGTGACTTTTTTAAACAGATAAATAAATTCCAACAAATTTTGAAAAGCTCTGAGACCAAAATTACCTGATAAAATGTCATTCTAATCAGCACATCAATCAAAAAACCTCTCTATGCTAATATTGATGTTTTAAAGATCTGTGTTATGCTAACTCTCACTTAATGTGTTTCATGTGCAGCGTACAATGGACAGTGACTTCACTGGGCAACTTCCGTTTTGTCTACAGCACTTCTCTTGTAGCATGGTCAAGAAACTAAATCTCATTATGTTACTGCTTAGATACGCTATCATAGGAATATTTCCTAATCAGAATTCTGTGTAAAAATTCTACTGCTCCAATCAATATTTAAAAAGAAGCATGTACTGGTAATGTTGATTATTTTTTGAACTACTTGTACTAATTTACAAGTTTAGGCCAACAATAGCAAATCATTATTAGTTTGAGTTCTCACATCTGATGTGTAATATTGCAGCAGTTGTTGCCTCATTAATTCTATTTCATTTTATTTATATTGCACCAATTCACAACAGATGTCATCTCAAAGCACTTTACAAGAAAAGTCATTTCAATACATTCATACAAACATTCCAATTACTTTAAAGTTTTAGTTAGTTTTCTATTTAAGGACTCCCATCTAGTCATTGACTTGAGGTTGCGTCCCGTTGATGCAGACTTCCATTGTCATTAGACCGAGATTAAATAATACAGGGATACAATTTCTTTTAGATTTCAGCTGAAAGGAACCTTTTGTCCATGATGAAAGACTAGCTTCAGCCAGCCGATATATAAGTACAAAACCCACTGTGATGACTGGAAAAATATGTGAAGTGACAAGTGAAAATTCATTCAGTATGTTTAGGCCTATTAATGTGCTCCATTTCTAAAAAGATGAAGAGCACTAATAAAATAGAATCAAAACACTTAACCTGTTACCCTTCAATTGTTAACTTCAAAGCCTAAAAAATTGTTAAACACTGTTTTTAAAACACTTTAGAAATCAGTTTGTATGATAATGCTTTTAGGTCTTCTCTAAAATCCAATTAAAATTTTCATATACAGTTTTATACAGTGCAGGTGGTAGATCATGTTTTTCTGTCTCTAATAATTCTTATAGGCTGTTTACACACCAGACTCCTGTACATATAGCCAGCTGGGATCCCAGTTCCAACAATCGCCAGAACATTCTGACAAAGTGGGCCAATTTGCTTCGATGTAAATAAATAACCATATTTAGTTTCAGCTCCTGTATTGGCCTCATGATAAATTTACTGTAAAATCAAGCAAGGATGCTCCTGGGTCATCCACAATAAAGCTGGCAAATTGCATCGAGATGCAAACATCCCAATAAAAAATCTCATTTCACCCCAAATAAACTGCAGGTTCCATTGATTGCAAGCCACCACTGTTTTCATATCAAGCAAATCAAAAGATATGACAGCCCCCCTTCCCTTGCTTACAAGCAAAACACAGCATGGGCCACCATTTAATGGGCTCGATTCATGCGTTTCAGCATGCAATGCAAATTAGGGGAGGGTAGGACAGAGATGAGGCTCTCTCTCCCTGTTCTGCTGTTTTCCATCATCAGTGCGAGGTTAGATTCTGTTGAGAACCAATCACTTCGGCATATTTGCTTGCCTGTAGATACACAACACCGTGTACCCCCTATCTATAGTAAGGCTGCTGAAATGAGGCATGCCAACATGATGACCAACTGAAGGATTCTTTCCTCTCATCTTCTTACTTCCTGCTTTAGGATGTAGAAAGGGGATAGTAGGAGTTGAAAAAGAAGGAAGAAGCAGGTGAAGGGCTAACTAGAAGGAAAATAAGGGTATAAGAAAGAGGTGGTGGAGAGAAAAGGCTAGAAGTTGTACTAGAAAGAATAGGGGAAAATGTGGAATAAAGCAATGTGGAAGAAGGACTAAAAAATGTATCCGGATGAAAGAAAACAGAAAATAGAAGGTGCGGATTCTCAGCCATCCAGGACACTATAATCTTGAGGGTTTAAATGAAAGCAACTGGACTTTCTCTCTCTCTTGGATGAGAGAGGGAAGGTTTTCAAGACAACAACAAAGTCCAGTTGCCTTCATTTAACCTCTTGACAAAATGGGTGATATTAAATTTAAGAAATGAAATCATCCATTATTTACATCTGTCCATCTCTAATCACTTTATTTCCCTTGTATTATCTTCCTTCCAGCCATTCCTATCTGTTCCCAATTTAGGTGTAATCTTTATCTTTAATTTTTGCTGTATTCTTTCTTGTATCTGTTAGCTGCCAATATTTTTCATATAATGTATTCCATTTTGGGGTTTTTCTACATTACTGTTGATATGAGCAAGTTTGTTTCTCTACTGAGTTTTATATCTGTTAGGGCTGGGTAAAAATATCGATTCAGCAATGCATTGCAATTATTTGTTTCTCAATTCAATATCGATTCATCAGATCCTATGAATCGATTCAGCCCACTGGCCAGTTGCGGCCCTGTGGGCAACACTCTAGTGAGAGCGTTCAGCGTTGTACAAAACACGCATTACCAAAACAGCAAGATGGCGGACAGCAGCTGCACTCCGTTCAAGCCTGCACCACTAACGTTTATAGCCGACGTTTGGCTCATTTATTAAAAAATATACTCAGATACTTAATTACTTGTGTATTTACTTATTATTGAATCGACATTGAAGCCAGTAAATCAATATCGTATTGAATCAAAATTGAATCGAATCGAAGCCTCAAGAATCGAAATCGAATTGTGAAATTCCTAACAATACCCAGCCCTAATATCTGTTATCCTCGTCATCCATAGTAGTGTATCACATTTTTCCTGAACCACCCCAACATTTTGGGGCTTTGTGTTTCCACTCTTACCCTTTGGCCTATTTCCAACTTGAATTGTTTCGGTTCCTTTACCTTTCCCCTGCAAATATACCTTCTCTTCTTACTGCCTTCTCCAGCAGTTTTCTCTCTCATAGACCTTTTTCTTTCTACTAACCTTTTCTCCCCTTTCTTTTCTCATTCTTACTTTACTTGACATTGAGTTTATTCTCATCAACAGAACCTTTTCTACTCCAGCTTGATATTACCCCTTTGTCTTCCCTACTGGCTATTGAGGCATTTAATCTGTCCATGTAGATCAGACTATTAATGATTTGGAGTGTTTGTAGGCTTATGTATAAAACCAAGCAATAACAATAATTGTGTTTAGAGAATTCAATTCTAAAATGAAGATTTATCACCCTTTTAGTGTAGTCCAGACAATCAGGTGAAGGAAGGACACAGACATCCATGGACATTCCCAGACACACACCTGCAAGCAGGGTACTAGATTCAGACAAGGTGAATAGAAAGAGTGAGGTTGGACTTTGTTCTCAGCATCTCTCAGTTTTTATATCAGAGTTTTCAAAAGACTACCCTAAGCTGCTGGTTTCTTTTTCAACATGGAAGGAACAGATAAGTGAGATTTGTGACGCGGAGCAAAGTGGAGAGGGAGAGAGCATGACCTTGCCAGCAGAAAATCTCGAGGGTGAAGAAACTGAAATTAAACCAAAATAAGGTGAAGTCTAACACACTAATAAAGTTAACTGATATTGCCAAAGAAGGGGCAAGACTTCTAAACACCTTCCATTAGTTATTTCTCATTGGAAATGACAAAGGGAATTTCCCAAAACATAAGATACAAGATATTGTACAAGAGGGTATCATTTTTAAAAGCATTCTTTTATCTGCTTGTATTTCCATTAGTTGAAAAAAAGGATGTTGATAATTGTTTTTACCCAATATCACCCAGCAGAAAAACCTTTATTGGCATTACAGCAACCAACCCTTTTTTATAACTGCTGAATAGTTTTAATAAGTAACTAAAACTTATATATCACCTTCCAAGATAGAAATTCACAAAGTGCTTTACAGACAGAATAGCAAAACAACATCACAGGACACAATATGTTGTACATGTTTTCACTGGCATTTTGCCGACTTATCTCTGGCATCTCATATGGATGGTTTTATACAGTATCTTAGTTGCTCCTAGTGCTGTGTTATTCTGAACAGAGATCTTCGAGGTTATTCCTGAAATCTGGTGTAGCCACTCCCCCAGTTTAGGGGCTACAGCTCCAAGTGACCATTCATCACTGGCTCCACTGTGGCCTTGAACCTCCACAACTTCTCTATTTCCACTTTGAGCCCTTGGTATTTCTCAAGCTTCTTGTGTTCCTTCTTCATGATGTTACATGATGTTGCAATTCCATGAGATTGCTACATGTGTCACTATTGTAGTCTTTTCTGATTCATCCAACACCACAATGTCCAGTCTCAGTGAAATGAATCTGTATACATATTTTTTTATATTGCCTCAGTCACCTCAAACCCTCAAATCTTTTCTTTATTCTTTGTAGAATTTTTTGGTGCTGTGCCTGAAGCACACAGGCACACACAGACACTTCATGGCAGTGTGTATTCCAAGGGGCAGTGGAAGCTGCTTTTCGGCCCCAGCTGTAATTCCCTTGAAAGGCGGACAGCGGCAAGGTTGGCCCTGGGCTGAAGCTGAGCTTTACAGCCCTCACCTTTCTGACCTAAGCTGACGTTAAGCTTTTCCCACATTGGGGCACTAGGTCAGCACCAAGCACTCTGCCTTTTATGTCTCACCTCAGAAAGACTGGGAGGGTATTACTTTTGCAAGCTCATTCTTTTTTTTAACCTACAAGTACATATACAAACAACTTTGTGTTTATTAGTTAGAAGAAAAGTGTCTGAATGTGGAAGAAGTAGATCAGTGATGGAGATTGTAACATTTAACACAGAATAAGGTAGTTGGATTATTTTTACTACCATTGTTTAATTTCCTGGCCTGGGGTCTTTCTGCATGGAGCTTGCATGTTCTCCCTGTGCATGCATGGGTTTCTTCTCCATACTCCAGCTTTGACCCACAGTTCAAAAGCATGCCTGTTAGGTTAATTGGTCTCTGTGAATTGTCCTTAGGTGTGAGTGTTTACATTCATGGTTGTTTATCCTGTGTGTCTCTATGTTCCCCTGCGATGGAGTGGCAACCTGTCCAGGATATACCCTGGCTCTCGCCTGATGACCACTGGAGTTAAGCACCAGCTTCCCACAACCCTGTAAGGATAATCGGTACAGATAATGGATGGTTGGATGTTTAATTGGCAAACATTGGAAGAAATGGACTTGTGAAGCTTATTTGGCTTGACTTCTAAAATACATATCACCCTTTTTTGCCTTTAACACATTTCAACCTGGAAATTCCTCCCTGAGCTATTTGGGCAAAGCTGACTGTGTCCTCTCCACAGGGTCTTATTTATGGGGTGACACAGCAAGAGCAGAGATAGGAAGGGAGTTGCACATGAAAAATAACTTTTTAAATGTAATAATAAAAGAAAGGAAGAGTGAATTATATCTGGAACATCATAACAAAACTGTTTATCTTTTGTCAATTCAATTCAATTCAGTTTATTTATATAGCGCCAATTCACAACAGATGTCATCTCAAGGCACTTAACAAGAAGTTATTTCAATACATTTATACAAACATTCCGATCAGTTAAAAAGTTTCCTATTTAAGGAATCCCAGCAGATTGCGTCAGTCATTGGCGTGAGGTTGGGCAGATTTCCAACCACAGCAATCCTTCAGCAATCCCTCATACTGAGCAAGCATGTAGCGACAGTGGAGAGGAAAAACTCCCCTTTAACAGGAAGAAACCTCCAACAGAACCAGGCTCAGTAGGAGCGGCCATCTGCCACGACCGTCTGGGGGTTTGAGAAGACAGAGCAGAACACAGAAGGAACAGAAGATCTGGTATAAGAGTAATTTCTATGTTACAGAAAGTAAAAAGTTGATAACAGGACACAGCGGATGTTCAGTTACTGAGAGGATCATCCCAGTCGATGCCCCCCGTCCAACAGGGCATTGCAGCCAAGCAGGATACCAGACCAGGTATATCTTCTATGGGGAGAAAAACACTGAGAGAAAACAAAGTTAAAAGTCGAAATAACAGAATGTACTGTAATACAACTGGAGAGTCGTAGGAGAAAAAGAAGTAGCAGAGTGAAGAAAATTGGTAAGTCTGTCCTCCAGCAGTCTAAGCCTATATCAGCATAACTACAGAGATAGCTCAGGATGACCTAAGCCACTCTAACTATAAGCTTTATCAAAAAGGAAAGTTTTAAGCCTGGCCTTAAAAGTAAACAGAGTGTCTGCCTCACGGACTAAAGCTGGGAGCTGGTTCCACAGGAGAGGAGCCTGATAACTAAAAGATCTGCCTCCCATTCTACTTTTAGAAATCCTAGGAACTACAAGTAAACCTGCAGTCTGAGAGCGAAGGGCTCTGTTAGGAACATAAGGAACAATTAGATCTCTGATGTATGATGGAGCTTGATTATTAAGGGCTTTGTATGTAAGAAGAAGGATCTTAAATTCTATTCTGGATTTAACAGGGAGCAAATGAAGGGAAGCTAAAACAGGAGAAATGTGATCTCTCTTTTTAATATTCATCAGAACTCTTGCTGCCGCATTTTGGATCAACTGAAGGCTTTTAATGGCATTTTGTGGACTACCTGATAGTAAAGAATTACAGTAGTCCAGCCTTGAGGTAACAAATGCATGGACTAGATTCTCAGCATCACTCCTGGACAGGATGTTTCTAATTTTAGCAATATTCCGGAGGTGAAAGAAATCCTAGAAACCTGTTTAATATGGGATTTAAATGTCAAGTCTTGGTCAAAAATAACGCCGAGGTTCTTTACGTTATTACTGGGGGCCAATTTAATGCCATCCAGATGAAGTGATTGACTAATCAGTTTCTGTTTAAGAACTTCTGGTCCAAAGACAGCAACTTCTGTCTTGTCAGAATTTAAAAGCAAAAAGTTTAGATTCATTCATGTTTTTATGTCTTTCAGACATGCCTGTGATCCACCTAACTGATTGGGTTCATCAGGATTTATGGATAAATATAGTTGTGTATCATCGGCATAGCTGTGGAAATTTATCCCATGCTGTCTAATGATTCTACCAATTGGAAGCATATATATGGTGAAAAGAATTGGTCCAAGGACAGATCCCTGTGGAACTCCACAAGTAACCCTTGAGAGTGAAGATGATTTATCATTTAGATGAACAAACTGGAATCTATCAGACAAATATGATTTAAACCAGCCTAGTGCTGTTCCTTTGATCCCTGCAACATGTTCAAGCCTTTCTAAGAGAATATTATGATCGACTGTGTCAAAAGCAGCACTGAGATCTAACAAAACCAGAACAGACACCAGTCCATTATCTGAGGCCATGAGAATATCATTAGTAACCTTCACCAGTGCTGTTTCAGTGCTATGATGAGCTCTAAAACCTGACTGAAACTCTTCAAACAGCTCGTTACTGTTTAGATGTTCACAGACTTGATTAGCAACTATTTTCTCAAGGACTTTGGATAAGAAAGGAAGGTTAGATATAGGTCTGTAATTCACTAAGTCATCTTGATCAAGGGAAGGTTTCTTGAGTAAAGGTTTAATTACAGCTATTTTAAATTCCTGTGGTACGTATCCGTTTACTAAGGATAGATTCATCATATCCAAAATGGGGCCAGGAACCAAATGGAACACTTCTTTAAATAATTTGGTTGGGATTGGGTCCAACATACAAGTTGACGGTTTAGATTAGGCTAATATTTTTGATAATTCTTAAAGCTCGACTGAATCAAAACAGCCTAAGCACAACTGAGGTTCTACAGTTCTTTCATTTACTGAGGAAGAAGTAATCATGTTTGGGAGGGTGCCAATGATTTTATTTTTAATATAATTAATTTTATTCATGAAGAATCCCATAAAATCATCACTGCTAAGAGCTGGGGGAATAGTTTGCTCAACAGAGCTATGACTCTGTGTAAGTTTGGCAACTGTACTAAAAAGAAACCTAGGATTGTTTTTATTCGCCTCTATTAATGATGAAAAATATGCTGTTCTAGCTTGTCGAAGGGTCTTTTTATACAGCAGTAGACTGTTATTCCAGGTTAAATAGGAATCCTCTAGATGTGTAGAGCGCCATTTTTTCTCCAACTTCCTAGTATTCTGCTTTAAAGTACGCAACTCTGCGTTAAACCAAGGAGTCAGCCTCCTATGGCTAGCCACTTTCTTTTTTAATGGGGCTACACTATCTAATGCCAAACGCAATGAGGACGTAACGCTGTGAACCAGACCATCAATTTCTGAAGGGTTAGAGATAGAATTGCTGCCATCCACTGTGTTACTCTGAGACACTGAGGAAAGTAAGAATGGAACAGATTCTTTAAAAATTGTTACAGCATTGTCTGATAAAGTTCTACTATAATGAAATTTTCTTTCAGATTTAAGATGGTCAGTTAAAGTAAATTCAAAAGTTATCAAGAAGTGGTCAGACAGGACCGGGTTATGTGGGTGGACTGTTATTTCCTCACACTCAATACCGTATGTCAGTACAAGGTCCAAAGTGTGTTTACCTGAGTGGGTCGATCCCTGTACTTTTTGAGTAAAGCCAATTGAGTCTAAAATAGCATTAAAGGCTGCATTTAGGCTATCACTTTCAGTATCCACATGGATATTGAAGTCCCCAACTATAATAACCCTATCAGTATTTAATACTAAATCAGATAAAAAATGTTAGATCTGATCCAAGAATTGAGAGTAAGGGCCTGGTGGACGATACAAAACCACAAACAAAAATGGTCTTAATGTTTTGCAACTTGGATGAGGAAAATTAAGGGTTAGATGTTCAAAGGAACTGTATCTATCAATTGGTCTGGGACTAATTAGTAAATCAGAACGGAAAATGGTTGCAACTCCTCCTCCTCGCCCAGTATTTCTAGGAATGTGAAAATTTAAATGACTGGAAGGAGTTGACTCATTTATACTGACATAATCCTCCTGCTGCAACCAGGTTTCTGTGAGACAAAGGAAATCAATGTGATTATCACAAATCAAGTCATTTACTAACAAAGTCTTTGAGGAGAGAGATCTTATGTTTAATAAACCACATTTAATAGATTTATTTTCAGTCAAAGTTGTATTTATTTTTATGAGATTTCCATAATTTGCTTTTGTTGGATTAACTTTTAATCCATTTTGTCCATGGAAGATAAGATTTTACAAAGTGTTAAGGCAACAGTTTTTTTTTTTAATTCATCATCATTAGAGCCAAGAATTAGCCGCAAACTAATTCTTGCTTCTGATGTTGATCCAAAGATTAAAAATTCAAAGACATAAAATGCAAAAATGCTGAGATTTTTAGAAACATACTGTAGTACAAATATTCTGTGGATAAACAATGTAAATATTCAAACTGCCATATTCACTTGCAAAAGGGAAGCTAAAAACTTACTCTTTTCTAAACTTTTGAATAAGACTTATTTTAAATATAATTGTTAGGGATCCATTTTCCTCAAATGAACTGAACAGACTGTATTTCCCAGCATTCCTAGCTGTGACTCCAACACATTCCCATTGGCTGTGGCCAATGATGACCTCATGAAGTCAAAGCGTGTCTCCTTTGAAATGCAAGGAGACACACTATTCATCGATGAATCCATGTGACTTCTGACCTGCGGGACGGGAAAGAAACCACTTTTAAAACCTTAGAAGTACAACCGTCTACCCAGCATCTGTTTGTGTACCCAGCCCTGGGTGAGAATAGAATTGTTCCAAGACAATCCTTTACGACGTTGATTTGCAGCTGTCAGGCCTGCAACCGAGACCGAGGTTCCGAAGAACACTGCGCAACGTTTTGTTTCACCCTTTTGCTCAACTACGGACACATTTTGCTTCCCTCTTTGTGGACTGGACCTCCCTCAACGCAAAGTAGGAGTGAACTGGTTTATTAATCCTAATCTTGTGTCTGGCCAGATAAATAAATCAAAAGGAGTTAGACTCGTTCATTGTTGGTTAAAGTGTTTTTAAGCACTGAATCTGTTGGTTCATTTAGTGTCACCGCAGGCATACGTTTGTGAGCTGTTTTATTTGCTGGGTGTTTTAAACTGGTTTTTATCCTGAGCAGATCCCACTCTTTTCTATCTCTCTTCCTTGTTCTACCCTCTCTCTTGCTCTCTGATCACTGCAGAGCTGGGCTCGGTCCGACCTGCGTTAGCTGGTCTGTGAGCTGAAAGGTTAACTCCATTGTTCTTTGTCTGTTAGTTAAAGCTGTGGCTTTCCACGTGGATAGTACACAGCATGAATTGTGGTGGAAAATTGTTATGCAATTAGGAATTAAGTGTATATTCTCTGTTTAGTGAATGCATCTAGGGTAAAATGACAAGGTTATTGCTCCAACTTAATGTTTATGATATATATGTGTCAGGTCACCAGAGAGACAGACGCCGGGGCAGTAAGATAACAGTCTGGCCTTCGGATGAGCTGCTTTATGCGTTGCTATGACTCGCATGAAGCAGTTACTCTGGAGGCGGGGCGTGAAGGTTGGAGAAGACATCTACAGAGATAAACAATGATTGCTGAATACTATTTAAGCGGTTAGTTAGAAAGGTTGGTTAGGGTGATGCACGAGTAACTCTGTCCCCTCCATGGTCTGGCCAGACATGTTTGAATTAAATACTTAAACGCCTTCTGGGACTCAAGTCTTCTTTATTATGGAAACCCTGAGATACTTAATTTGCCATAACACTTGGCGCCCAACGCAGCTTCAGCGAACGGAATGGACCGGCAGGGACAGGGTCAAGGGAGTTGCTAGCGTCCTGGGAAATTTTCTCCCAGCCTCTTACCTCCAGTAGCTGTTTGGGAGATGGAGGCCTTGAAGCGTCTCTGTCGAGTCCTTTAAATAAATAGTGGTAACAGAATTTTATTTGAACTCTCAGGAGGTGAAATATTTGCTAGCGTTTTCGTGTTTATTTACTTACACGCGGTTGATTGATTGATTAATTAATATAATATATATACTTATATATAATTGTATGGTTAATTATTTAATCAAGGTTAAAGAAAGTAACGGTTTTTGCTCCGGGTTTTACCTGGGAGCACGGCAGTTGGACAAGTGGTCAATTAATTAACTTGATTGATTATTTTCCGACGAGGGTTTTTTTTAGGAAACTAGAAAGCGATGGGGGAGACGTCTTTCATCAATACTGGGTACCCAGGCAGACAATCGGGTCTGTAATCTAGCAACACTTCACCTCCAGACAGTCCAATATGTCGACAGAAAAATAAAAATAAAGGAATTAATGGGCCCAGGGGAGGAATTTGGATAATCTGAAAGAAAATCTAAAAGTTATGTTATTAATTTGTGGTTTATTTATGTGGTTTTGTTTATTTCTCTTTTATTTACTCTTGTTTGCTTCTTCCAGAACTGGAGTGTTTGAGCATTAAGATCATTTGTTTGATGGCTTGGTATAATGCAGAATGCCACACACACGCACTGTTGTTACACATTCCATTGTAGAACTGCGATGAGTTTCTCTGAGTTGTCCTGTGTTTTTGTTCAGGCTGGTTGGGACCCCTGGCTTCGGTCCAGCGGTGCCTGGGGAGGGCCACAAGGAGCCCTAGTACCCCCCCCCCCCCCCCCCCCTCCCCACCCCCACTCTTGGAATAAGGGGTTTGGCAGCCATAACAAAGGCGGAGTTATTTGGGGGCTGAGGTCCCTGGAACATGGCGATTAGCTGGATCGAGAGGGGGGGGGCCCTGGGCCGGCCAGCCTGCAGATGGCCCAGCGAAATTAAGGCAGGACAAAAATACATCAGCTCAAATGCAATTAAGAAATGCTTGCTGACTGATGTTGCTGTATTTTATTTCTGTGAAACCTGCTTATGACACACACATACACACTCCCTTAGAAAAGTAAATCTTGTCTTGTTTTGTTGTTGTTTCTGCCAGAGGACCCTTAGAGCGAAAGGTACTCTGCCCCATTTAAGCCAAAGCTAGTTTTAAGGCCCATTGTCTTCTTACACTCCATGTGCTGTCCTCCATCTTGGCCCAGAGATAAGTTTTATGAGCCTTATCCTACAGGCTGTCTCTTACCAGAGATTGGGACTCGAGTTTGAGACTCCGACTCGAGTGCGACTTAAGTCGCACACACAGTGACTTCAGACTTGACTTGAGACTCGTCTTTGAAAGACTTCAGACTCGTCTTGGACTCGAGCTGCTGGACTCGTGAACAATGTTAATTTTTGGAAAACAACTGATGAGCTCGCTGTAATTCCCCTCCCTCCGTTACCTATAACCTGCCCATGTCAGTCTTTCCCACACATAGACGAATCTGTTGCGGTGCGCCACAGATTCACAAAGAAATATATAAAAATCAACATCGACCGTCACATATTGTGTTTCATTTTTCTTTTTTACGCTATTTAAAACACACAGCGTATTCTCTGCTTTCTCTTCGTCTCTCTGTCACTCATGCGTCTCTCTCTCTCACACACACACAGCCCCTTCCCTCTGTGCACAGCATGTCTGTCTGGATCACCTGTGGAAGACGTGGCCTATTTGGCAAAGATGCTCACAAGTCTGTTCCTTCTGTGTCTCTGCTCTGTCTTCTCAAACCCCCAGACGGTCATGGCAGATGGCCGCTCCTACTGAGCCTGGTTCTGTTGGAGGTTTCTTCCTGTTAAAGGGGAGTTTTTCCTCTCCACCGTCGCTACATGCTTGCTCAGTATGAGGGATTGCTGAAGGATTGCTGTGGTTGGAAAATCTGCCCAACCTCACACCAATGACTGACGCAATCTGCTGTGATTCCTTAAATAGGAAACTTTTTAACTGAATGGAATGTTTGTATAAATGTATTGAAATGACTTCTTGTAAAGTGCCTTGAGATGACATCTGTTGTGAATTGGCGCTATATAAATAAACTGAATTGAACTGAATTGAAGTCTCTGAGCTAGAGTCCAAGTCGAGTCTCAAGTCTTTGAGCTAGAATCCAAGTCAAGTCTCAAGTCTCTGAGCTAGAGTCCAAGTCAAGTCTCCGGTTATAAGTGTTGCATCATCACCTACAGCGACCCATCCAACACTGCATAGCTATATATAAGGAATTCAAAGCATGTAATATGTTATTATAACTCCGTTATCTATTAGCATACAGTATCAGCTTTGATTTTGATATATAATTAGTTTAGCAAAATGACCAAAACACCAAGAATGCTTTACTCTTAAGTCAATATCTGTATTTTGCTTTGTAGCATTAACACACAGTACAGTACAGACCAAGGATTCCTAAAGGGATATCCTAATTCCTAAAGGTTAATAAGTAAAAAAAAAGTTAATAATTGGTTACACAGACTGTATTACATTAATTTAAAAACCCTATATTTTACCGCAAACTTGCAACTATAGTTAACTTTCTAAAGGTGCAATCGCTTGTTTGTTAAGGGTCGGGACCTACAGTAACATCAACACACTGAAACTATTGTATTCAGAAAATAAAATATTTTATAGCACTTTTTAATCTGTGATTGTGTGTTAAAAGTGTTCACAATATACCAACATTTCGCCAGCCGTCTTCTCTGCACCAAATAGGCCACGTCTTCCACAGGTGATCCAGACAGATGTGCTGTGCACGGAGGGGAGGGGCTGTGTGTAGGTGTGTGTGTGTGTGGGGGGGGGGGTGCGTGTGTGTGTGTGTGTGAAGAAAGAGAGAGCGAGAGAGACGCGTGAGTGACAGAGAGACGAAGAGAGAGCAGGGAAATAGCAAAAGAAAAACGAAACGCAGTATGTGACGGTCAGTGTTGATTTTTTTTCTTTTTTTTTGTTTGGTGTTGAATCTGTGGTGGTCGGAGTTTAATCTGTGGCGCACTGTCACAGAGTCGTCTATGTGTGGGAAACACTGATGTGGGCAGGTTATAGGTAACGGAGAAAGGGGAATAATTCAGCGAGCTCATCAGTTGTTTCCTAAAAATAAACATTGTTCACGAGTCCCGCAGCTCGAGTCCGAGTCGAGTCTGAAGTCTCTGTGTGTGCGACTTAAGTTGCACTCGAGTCCGAGTCTCAAACTCGAGTCCCCATCTCTGCTGTTTGATGCAGAGAAGACGGCTGGCGAAAGGTTGGTATCTTGTGAACACTTTTAACACACAATCACAGATTAAAAAGTGCTATAAAATATTTTATATTCTGAATACAATAGTTTCAGTGTGTTGATGTTACTGTAGGTCCCGACCCTTAGCAAACAAGTGATTGTGCCTTCTTTAGAAAGTTAACTATAGTCGCAAGTTTGCGTTAAAATATACGCTGTTAAAATTAATGTAATACAGTCTGTGTAACCAATTAATAACTTTTTTTTTTACTTATTAACCTTTAGGAATTAGGATATCCCTTTAGGAATCCTTGGTCTGTACTGTACTGTGTGTTCATGCTACAAGGCAAAATACAGATATTAACTTAAGAGTAAAGCATTCTTGGTGTTTTGGTCATGTTGCAAAACAAATTATATATCAAAATCAAAGCTGATACTGTATGCTAATAGATAACGGAGTTATAATAACATATTACATGCTTTGAATTCCTTATATATAGCTATGCAGTGTTGGATGGGTCGCTGTAGGTGATGATGCAACACTTATAACTGGAGACTTAATATAACAAAGAGACTTGACTTGGACTCTAGCTCGAAGACTTGAGACTCGACTTGGACTCTAGCTCAGAGACTTGTGAGCATCTCTGTCTCTTACTTGAGCCCACCTGGAGCGAGGGATTAATCCACCTCCCGGTGGCTAAAACCCCTTTAGCATCCACATCTGCGCATGTCTTAGTTTTTCCTACGGGAAGAACTAACGCATGACTTCCCCCTCCTTTCTTTTAATGAGAAACGATGTTTTGAAATGATTCTGTGAAGCTTGTTATTCTTTAAATTCCCATACTATCCATTTTTCCAAAGTCAGTAGTAGTAGTTGCATACTTTAGAATAGATGGGAATTATTGACTAAATGTTTTGGCTGTAAGGTTGATCTATTTTCTTAATATATTCCCTTAGCTTAAAGAGAAGTTTTCTGTGATTACTTGGTGTATTGGCCATGGCATTTTGAACCTTTACCTTTAAGCATAGATTGGGTGTCTGGGATTACAAGGGCTTCTCGGGTAGAAGCTGGTCCCTCTAACATTAATTATATTTTTTAAAGGAACATGGGGTAGGATTTGTCAATAAAGCAAACATCCATGTCCAGTTTTTTAATGCTGTTGGGTGATGAAGCATTATAAACCAAAAAAAATGAGCCCACCCACGTATCGTTCCATTTTCTTAAACTGGCTGTGTGCTGCAAAATGTGCTGCAGTTCGGGGCCCGAATTTCCGGCGCTGTCCTACCCGTGTGACGTCAATTGACACTGCGTGTGTGTTCTTGACAGCTTTAAAAGAGGAAGAAAAATGGTTGCAGACCTCCATTGATTCAATTGTGAGAAGGGATTCTTCTGCTACTGGGAAACGACGAAGGACGACTCACAGCCCACTAAAAAGTGGCACTAAGAAAAATAAGTATGTCACTGTGAAGAGGTATGCTTTTTTTGTGAAGCGTTTGTGCGCGCTCCCATGCGGCTGGCTGCAGTTACTTGCAGCACCGGCCGCGTCGCTCGTGAGTTTTGTTTCTTCATTCTGCCCCATGCATCTTTAAATAGATTAAAACTTTAACTTAATCAATAATTATAATAATATTAAATTATTGATCATAATTATTGATGGTTATGTAAACCAGACAAATTTAGCTCACTCTGTCACAACATAATATTTTTCAAAATTACATTCTTTTTTTTCCAGGAACTAAAACTATCAGATTTAAAGCTTATTTCACCACATTAGTCTTGTCAACCCAGGACTAAGCTCAAAACATCGACAGTAATAACACATTTTCATGTACAAGAAAGGTTTACACCCTAGATGAGAGTAATAACAAATGACATAACGTTAATCATAGTAAAATATTGAAACATAATATTGTCTATTCTTGAAGTCAATGCAATAAGCATCCATCCATTGTCTACTCTGGTTTATCCTTGCAGGCTCTATCACAGAGCAACTCAGAGACACAAAGGACAAACTACTATCCACACACTCACTTCAAAGGGGAATATAGAAACACCAAATAACCTAGTATGCAGATTTTTGGAGTTGGGAGGACCTGGAGAGAACCTATGCACCTAGATGGAGCATATAAAAACTCCATGCAGAAAGACCTCAGGCCAGGATTCAAACCCAGGAGTTTCTTGTTGCATGGCAACTGTGCTACCAACTGTGCCACCGTGCAGCCTCTGCTTTCATCTTTTGTTGGGAATCTGAGATTAATTAGTTGGGCTGATGCAGGAGCTTGCAACAGGTGGCATGATTGGCTCTGGTTGACACTGTAGCCTAGGCAAAATGAGCAGCTCTTTCTTCAAATCCACAGGCTGGAGCTCTGGAGAGAGTCAGGTGAGTTACAGTGTGTCATCTGGCGGATGTATTTGGAGTAAAAGCAGGGCGTCTTTTGGGTTACATGACACTAAGGAGCCACAGTGCCAGATGTGTGTCTTGTGATATCCAGTTTTGTTCCCTGAAACTAGGACAGCAGGCACAGTTTGTCCACCAAATCAAGCACAGTTTCCACTGCCTCCAGGCAAAGGAGATCTGCTCTACTACTGCTGGGTCCTTTCTCTAACTGGGTTGCTTTGTCATGTTGCTTGAAATGATGGAACCCAGGCAATTATGATGATGCACCACATAATTTAAGTGAACTATATTGTTATTTATATTGCTTAAATTTTGTTTTAAATGCAATGTTTTTTAGTCCTGCAAATATATATTTTAATGGCTAGTAATATTTTTTATATTTGTTATAAATCTATATTATGTTTTTCGGTGTTGTGAGTCCAGGAGTTTCACTTCAGAAATGTTGTTTTTTTGTTACTTTCCCATGACATAGAACTTAAATCCTTAACATTATTTGACCATGTATTTATGGGTATACATTTAACTTATTTGGCTTGTAAAGTACCTTCATGTAATATTAGCTGTGAATTTAGGTTACATAAATATTGCACAGGGGAGAACATCCAAACTCCATGCAGAAAGACCCCAGAATCTTCTTGCTGCAAAACAACAGTGCTGCCATCTGTACCACTGTGCAGCCACAGGTAAAAATATGATTTACATTTTTAAAAAGATGTTTAAAATACCCCTTCTTTAATTTTAAAATGTTCATGCTTTAAAGTATTATCTTACAGCTAATAAAGAGGAGCTCTGGCCTAAACCATGCATGCCAGTGAGTCTTGCTACTGACTTCTTTAACTTGCACTGATAAATTAAATGTAGTAATCACCTGTTATGTCAATGTTTCTGTATCTAGCACATTTAAATACAACATCAGTTGTCCAAAGTGTTTCACCATTAAACCAACAATCATAAAATAACATAAAACTGTAATAAAAATAAACAAAAACAGAAAAGTTAGGATTTCTAAGAACTATTTAGCATATAGCGCTGTGTTGAAAAATTGATTTTCTGATTCTAAATCTGATTCAAAATTGATTTAACCCTTTAAGGTTGTTTGTCCTTTCTGAAGGCAAAGTAGGAAAAAAAATGTCCAGACCAGCATTTTGAGCTTAGCTGTTAAAGGATACAGTTTCCCTAATGAACTTTAACCCCACCCACTGTCACGTCATTGAATTCAGGCATGTGCACTAGTTGTAAAGAAATTTAAACAACATGGGGTTAGACACCAGCGGTACCGTTAGCCTAGCGCTGGTTTTGAAAATGCCCACACTAGGGCACGGTCTAGGTGCATTTCAGATTCAAAATGGACAAAAAGAAAGATCAGCTTGAGAGAAGCAAAGCGATTGCAAGGCATGCCAAATGGAATTCAGGGGATTGTGGGAAATCTTCTCCCACACCTGGACTCAATATATGACAGCCAGGTTCAAAGGAGGCCAGGTCGTATAGCCACAGATCCCTCCCACCCAGGACATGAAATGTTTGTGCCTCTTCCCTCTGGAAAGAGGTACAGGAACATTAAAACCCATACCAACAGGCTGAGATATAGCTTCCCTAGAGCTATGAAATCCGTTATCCCATCTCATAAATCCACCCCCCACCCACCCATGGATGGGCACTTTATATTGCTGCACTTTATACACTAATATGTGCACTATATTCACACTAGCTATTTTAAAGTTTTTAATTTGCATTGTTATTTAATTTTTTATTCTATTTTTATATATTTTTAGTGTGTTTTAAGCCAGGAGCTGTTTTGCATAGAGACAATAAAGATTCTTGTATGGAGCAGAAGTATTGCGAAACTACAGCCAACTTCAAGAGCCACATGCTGGGACATCACCAAGATCTCATGTATGAGCTGTCCACTGAACCGCAACAGATAAAACTCAAGCAAACACTACAACTACCAGTCAATTCTGCACATTCTCTCAAAATAACAGAGGCGATTTCGTGTTTCATTTGCAAGGATATGTTACTTAATTAGCCACTTCAGGTGGCTAATAAAAGTAGAGGAATCGCACTACATTATAGTTAGTTGCAAATGTCTTTCTGAAGAAGTCATCCCAAACATGTACATAATCAAAACTAAATATTTTGAATTGGTATCGAATCGATTCTTGAAATTTGAATCAACACCGTGCTCTATTAGCATCTCATAGTCAGTCAAAGGCCATTAAAAAAGAGGTTTTAAAAGTAATTTAAATGATTATGTGCTTTGAGCGGTGCAAACACGGAGAGGCAAGTTACTTTACAGTCTTTAGTCAGCCACTGCGAATGTTTGATTACCTCTCAGAACAACTGGCTGGTTTCTGAATATTCTGAAAGGTGTGTGGATGTTTCGAAATTCACATAGATAGGATGGAACTATACTATTTACAACTTTAAAAGTGAACAGTAAATGTTAAACTAGAAAATTTCAGGAAATTTAAACGGGGCCTGCCACGTGGTGCGTAATCAGTCACACACCCCCAATCAGCTAGCTAAATAAATAAACTAGCTAACATGTTATCAATAGGTTCGAAGCAATAAGTAGAAAAAGTTGGGACAAATTAAACAATTTGCAAAAATGCTAACATGAGCTAGCATGCTAATGCTAACTAGCATGTTATCAATAGTCTTGAGGCAATGAGTAAAAAAAGTTAAGCAAAATTCAAAAATTAGCAAAAATGCTTACATGAGCTAGCATGCTAATGCTAACTAGCATGCTAATGCTAGCTAGCATGTTATTAATAGCCTTGAAGCAATGAGTGAAAAAAGTTAAGCAAAATTCAAAAATTAGCTAAAATGCTAACATGAACTAGCATGCTAATGCTAACTAGCATGCTAAAGCTAGCTAACATGTTATCATTAGCATCAGAGGAATCAGCACGAAATGTTAGTCAAAAACCCAAATTTAGCTAAAATGCTAAAAATAGCTAGCATGCTAATGCTAACTAGCTTAATAATGCTAAGTAGCATAATATTAAGTAAGGGGTGTGAAAACTTTTCTATGTGGTAGAACACTCTCCTAAGTCAGATAAGCGGTCTGTTTTAAAAGCACAGGCAGCAATGTGCTTAGAAATGAATGGACAATGTCATTGCTGAAGCATTATGGGAAATGGAGTTGTGGCCAGAATAAAGAATGTGCCTATGAAGTAAACAAATTTATAGACGGAAAGAGAGACAGAGAAAGGGACACAAAGTCCTTTAGGACCGCTCAATTCGCAGCTCGACAGTCGCTGACAGAGAGACAGAGACAGACAGAAAAGTTCTTGGAGAGCGCTGCTTCCGCAGCACAGCTGCCACTGACAGATCGTCACACAGACAGCTGATGTCTCAGTTCTTTAAGACCGCTGCTTCCGCAGCGGACCCTCCGCTGAGAGACAGACATGGAGTCCTTCAGAGTCAGTCGCTGACAGAGACAGACAGAAAAGTTCTGCAGCTTCCGCTGACAGATCATCACACAGACAGCTGATGTCTCAGTTCTTTCAGACCGCTGCTTCCGCAGCGGACCCTCCCTCCCTCCTCTGCGGCTTTTATTCTGTAAATATTGTTTGAGTCTTATTTTGTGGGTCAAAAGTCAGTTTCAAGACATGTATGAGCACTCCACACTAATCAGAATTACTGGAAATGAAGCTACAGCTACCCAAATGTCAGTTTCAAGACATGAACAAGCACTCCACACTAATCAGAAAAAAAAGAGACAGAGAAAGGCAGAATAGTTCTTGGAGAGCGCTGCTTCCACAGCGCAGCTTCCACTGACAGAACGTCACACAGACAGCTGATGTCTCAGTTCTTTCAGACCCTCCGCTGAGAGACAGACATGGAGTCCTTTAGAGTCAGTCGCTGATGGAGAGAAGCTCTATGTGAGAGTAGTGTAATAGTAGTAATAAATGTGTAATAGATCTTTAATAGTAGTGTAAAATAATAGGGTACTGTGATATTGTATTAAAAATCTCAGGGCTTTTATTAGGGGCCTGCCAATGCAATGCAGGGAGAAGCAGTGCATTGCATTGCGAAGCAATGCAATGCACTGCCTCCCATGCAATTGCATGGCAAGGCACCTATTATTCTACACCTCTAAACTGGTCTCTTTATTTATTTTTCTTCCGTCAACCGGAATGCGGGTCGTACCGTAGCATGCACCCCCACAATATATATATCAAAACGTGCGGCTCGATCTCGAGATGGGTGCTATTACTTTTATAAGCGATTGGAGTTACCATGGCGACGTAATTAGCGAAAAACCACGCCCAAAAATCCCATAGGAATGAATGGAGTCAGGTGTCGGAGCGATCAAAAAAATCCACTTTTTTGAGGATTTACTGTGTCATCATACGTTCACTTAGAAAAACCATTGAAATCTCAGTTTGTAGGAATATCCGAGCACTTTTCAGAAGTTAAGACGGGATGTTGATATCTGTTACGGTTTTTTCACAATGAGCCCCTGAGCGACCCAAAGTTTGCCTCAAATTAAATAATTTAAAAATTTTTCAGTGTAACTGCCGTTAAGTTAGAGTGCGAGACTTTGTCCGAGCTGGAACCCAAATTATTTTTTAACTCGCCGTCACGGTCACATATTTCCTTCTATTGAACTGATTTTCGGCCATGTGAAAGCCACGCCCGATGACATTCACACGATCTTTTCGAAATTTCTCTATGTCTCACCGTTTTCTCTCAGCGGACTTTCGTTTGCAAAAAATCAGACACATTTTGAGCAGATTTCAGAAAATCCCCCTATTGTTTAACATTGAGCAAGTCTGACAATTTCTGAAGCTGGGGCTTGTGACAAGACATTTTTAACTCGTTCGTTCTCGGACTCTGAAATATGTAGAGAGTTGTGGTTTTCCATGATCGAAGATGAAACCCGGCTCTCACTGACGCTTCAAGAATTTTTTCGATACCACCCACGGTTTTCAAACAGCGGCAATTTGTTCGGAAGCCTTTTTGGGGTCAGAGATGGATTTAGAGCTTCAAAGTGGCTGACATGTCAGAGACAAATTAGTCACGCTAAATTAGTCACGGCCATTAGTTGCCAAGCAACGGCACACCTGCACTTCTCAGGAGAGCCAGAGGTCATTAGAGTTCATTCCAACTCTATTGGAACATGGATTTAGGCCTTCAGGTTTACCATAGAAGCTGTAGATTACTTTCTATTCATTCTGATTAGTGTGGAGTGCTCATACTTGTCTTGAAACTGACATTTGGGTAGCTGTAGATTCATTTCCAGTAATTCTGATTAGTGTGGAGTGCTCATACATGTCTTGAAATTGACTTTTGACCCACACTGTCTGATCAGCTGATTGGGTCACACACACATGCACCTGTGACTTTGCTGTTACTTAGCAACAGCACAGCTGGCCTCTGAGGAGAACAAAAGGTCTCTTAAGGTCATTAAAACTCTATTTAGACATGGAGTTAAGGCCTGTTAGATTAATGGATTACCCTTCAGAGGATTTCATTATACATAGGATATTCAATCAGCCTTAACTGACATCCATGATGGACTTTCAAAATAAGACTCAAACAAGCTCTTCAAAATAAAAGCCTTCAGATTTTCCATAGACGATTCATAGGGGTTGTCTGTCTCTGTCTGTCTGTCTCTCTGTCTGTCTCTTTCTCTCTGTCTGTCTCTTTCCGTCTCTCTGTCTGTCTCTGTCTGCCCGTCTCTGTCTCTCTGTCTGTCTCTTTGTCTGTCTTTCTCTGTCTCTTTCTGTCTCCCTGTCTGTCTCTGTCTGTCCGTCTCTGTCTCTCTGTCTGTCTCTTTGTCTGTCTTTCTCTGTCTCTTTCTGTCTCCCTGTCTGTCTCTGTCTCTCTGTCTGTCTCTTTATCTGTCTGTCTCTGTCTCTCTTTCTGTCTCCCTGTCTGTCTCTGTCTGCCCGTCTCTGTCTCTCTGTCTGTCTCCCTGTCTGTCTGTCTCTGTCTCTGTCTGTCTCTGTCTCTCTGTCTGTCTCTTTGTCTGTCTTTCTCTGTCTCTTTCTCTCTCCCTGTGTGTCTCTGTCTCTCTGTCTATCTCTTTGACTGTCTTTCTCTGTCTCCCTGTCTGTCTCTGTCCGTCTCTGTCTCTCTTTCTGTCTCCCTGTCTGTCTCTGTCTGCCCGTCTCTGTCTCTCTGTCAGTGACTGTGGAGCTGCGAATTGAGCGGTCTTAAAGGACTTTGTGTCCCTGTCTCTCTCTCTCTTTCTGTCTATAAGTTAGTTGACTTAATAGGGACATTCTTTGTTCTGGCCACAACTCCATTTCCCATAATGCTTCAGCAATGACATTGTCCATTCATTTCTAAGCACGTTGCTGCCTGGGCTTTTAAAACAGACCGCTTATCTGACTTAGGAGAGTATTCTAACACATAGAAAAGTATTCACACCCCTTACCTAATATTATGCTAATTAGCATTATTAAGCTAGTTAGCATTAGCATGCTAGCTATTTTTAGCATTTTAGCTAAATTTGGGTTTTTGACTAACTTTTCGTGCTGATTCCTCTGATGCTAATGATAACATGTTAGCTAGCATTAGCATTCTAGTTAGCATTAGCATGCTAGCTCATGTTAGCATTTTAGCTAATTTTTCAAATTTTCTTAACTTTTCGTAGTGATTACGTTGTAGCTAATGATTACATGTTAGCTAGCATTAGCATGCTAGTTACCATTAGCATGCTAGGTCTTTTTAGCATTTTAGCTATATTTTTGAATTTTCTTAACTTTTCACTGTTATTACGTTGCAGCGAATGATTACATGTTAGCTAGCATGCTAGTTAGCATTAGCATGCTAGCTAATTTTAGAATTTTAGCTAATTTTTCAACATTTCTTAACTTTTCGTAGTGATTATGTTGCAGCTAATGATTACATGTTAGCTAGCATTAGCATGCTAGTTAGCATTAGCATGCTAGCTCATGTTAGCATTTTTGCTAATTTTTGAATTTTGCTTAACTTTTTTTACTCATTGCTTTGAGGCTATTGATAACATGCTAGTTAGCATTAGCATGCTAGCTCATGTTAGCATTTTAGCTAATTTTTGAATTTTGCTTAACTTTTTTCACTCATTGTTTCAAGGCTATTAATAACATTTTAGCTAGCATTAGCATCCTAGTTAGCATTAGCATGCTAGCTCATGTTAGCATTTTTGCTAATTTTTGAATTTTGCTTAACTATTTTTACTCATTGCTTCGAGGCTATTGATAACATGCTAGTTAGCATTAGCATGCTAGCTCATGTTAGCATTTTAGCTTTTTTTTTTAATTTGGGATAGGCAACAGAAGCTCTGATTGGGGGTGTGTGACTGATTACGCACCACGTGGCAGGCCCCGTTTAAATTTCCTGAAATTTTCTAGTTTTCAAAATATTGTTTGAGTCTTATTTTGTGGGTCAAAAGTCAGTTTCAAGAAATGTAAGAGCACTCCACACTAATCAGAATTAGTACAAAGTAATCTACAGCTTCTATGGTAAACCTGAAGGCCTAAATCCATGTTCCAATAGAGTTGGAATGAACTCTAATGACCTCTGGCTCTCCTGAGAAGTGCAGGTGTGCCGTTGCTTGGCAACTAATGGCCGTGACTAATTTAGCGTGACTAATTTGTCTCTGACATGTCAGCCACTTTGAAGCTCTAAATCCATCTCTGACCCCAAAAAGGGGTCCGAACAAATTGCCGCTGTTCGAAAACCGTAGGTGGTATCGAAAAAATTCTTGAAGCGTCAGTGAGAGCTGGGTTTCGTCTTCGATCATGGAAAAGCACAACTCTCTACATATTTCACAGTCCGAGAACGAACGAGAGAGAAATGTCTTGTCACAAGGTGCAGCTTCAGACTTTCTCAATGTTAAAGTATACGCTGCTCTTCTGAAATCTGCTCAAAATGTGTCTGATTTTTTGCAAACTCGAGTGCGCTGAGAGAAAACGGTGAGACATAGAGAAATTTCGAAAAGATCGTGTGAATGTCGTCGGACGTGACTTTCACATGGCCAAAAATCAGTTCAGTAGAACGAAATATGTGACCGTGACGGCGAGTTAAAAAATAATTTGGGTTCCAGCTCGGACAAAGTCTCACACTCTGACCAAGCGGCAGTTACACTGTCAAAAATTAAAATTTGTAAATTTGAGGCAAACTTTGGGTCGCTCAGAGGCGTATTGTGAAAAAACCGTAACAGATATCAACATCCCGTCTTCACTTCTGAAAAGTGCTCGGATATTCCTACAAACTGAGATTTCAAGGGTTTTTCTAAGTGAACGTATGATGACACAGTAAATCCTCAAAAAAGTGGATTTTTTTGATCGCTCCGACACCTGACTCCATTCATTTCCTATGGGCTGTTTTGGGCGTGGTTTTTCGCTAATTACGTCGCCATGGTAACTCCAATCGCTTATAAAAGTAATAGCACCCATCGTGGGATCGAGCCGCACGTTTTGATATATATATTGTGGGGGTACATGCTACAGTACGACCCGCATTAACGCTGGACGGAAGAAAAATAAATAAAGAAGCCGTTTAGAGGTGTAGAACAATACGTGCCTTGCCATGCAATTGCATGGGAGGCTTCTCCCTGCATTGCAATGGCAGGCCCCAAAAATTAGTGTGATGACAGACAGTAAGCTAATGGATAGATTTTAAGACTGCAGTTATGTGTTCAGGCTTCTTTGTACCAGTTAAAAGACGAGCTGCAGCGTGCTGAAAGTATTTGTAGATTCGAGGGGAAACATGTACAACACAAACATCACTGATCCCAATATGGACCCCTGGGTAAACCTAAGACAGGGCGTCCTGAAGAAGAATAAAGCTCCTAGACCAGGGGTCTGCAACTCCACTCCTCGAGGGCCAGTGTCCTGCAACTTTTAGATGTGTCTCTGCTTCAGCACACCTAAGTAAACTAATCAGGTAATTCGCAGGACCCTGGAAAACTTGACTGCATACTGAGGAGGTAATTCAGCCATTTGATTAAGGTGTGTCAGAACAGGGACACATCAATTAGTTTCAGGATACTGGTCCTTGAGGACTGAAGTTGCAGACCCCTGTCCTAGACTGACAGAAGCTCCTGCCTTTAAGGCACGACTTGAACCAAGAAAGAGCTGTACCTTTTTACCACTTTCAACCTTGTTGTTGAAAGTGTACTATACAAATAACATTGCCTTGCCTTTAATCCCAACAACATGTTTGAACTGGAAATATAGAATGTCGTAGTGGTATTAAAGTCCAGGAGCCCTAAATCAACAGAATTACCTGAGTCTAAAGTTAAAAGAATGTTAACAGTCATTGGGATTTCAGGGTTATTTTACTGACCTTCACAGTTAGCACGTGTTTCCACTACACTAGGCATTTTCAGGGCCATTTCAGGAACCAATTGAATACCAGTCTTGGGGGGCCTTTTAGCTCTGATCAGTGACGCCACTCACTGGTGAAAAAGTCGAGATATGCGGACGTCTTTGCAAATTCCTTAAAGGGCCAATTTTGTATGGAGACACGACAATTAAGAAGAGCAGGGGGACTGAGCAGGGGGACTGATTTACTCTGGCAGAAAAAGTTCTGGTTAAATTACTTTGAAGTTCCGATAGTGGAAACGCACCTATTAAAACTCTTTAAAAGGATGTCTATGTGCTGTAGCATGATTTAAAGCCTGACTGAAACTCCTCACAACTCGTCAGTAATTACTTATGCATCAAGATTAGAAGATTAAATCAGACTAAATAAAAAAACAATTTTAATACAGAAATGTGGGTTTAACAATCAACAAGCATATTGGACACGTATCAGCACTTACTGACACATTTTATTTATGAGACAAGTCAGCATATGATAAATCTGCAGCAGCACAATATTCTGTGAAGAAGCTATACATTTATAAAACTGGTCTGATGCCTAAAAAATGTTTTCAGGACATATAAAAAGTGGAAATCCAGTAAATACATAGCATTAATGTAGTACAATTTTACAATAATGAATACATCGTGATATTAGAATAAACTTAACCATTTGCCACAAAGCATTTACAATAAATCATTCTAACAACACTGCATAATGCTTCAGGTCAAAAAATGTTTTTACTACATTGCTGGATTTCTACCCATAGACACACACTAGCAGGGTTCCCATCAAACATCAAATTCAATGCACCACATTTAGCCAACTCTGGACACCTCAGTTTACTCATAGTGGTTAGAAATTTCACAACTGTAAATTAGATAATAACTCATGGGCCCTAATGAACCAGGGGGCTGTCATCTAAAATGTATGCACCATTTTCTGCTCTTTTTTTCCCTCTATCTTTGAGTGTGTGTGTAAGAGAGAGAGACTGGGTGTATGCTTTGGTTTGGGTGTGCTTTGATTTAACTCTGGAAAAGAAAAGACAAGAAGGAGAAAACAAAGTGCAATGGAAAACTGTTCCAGTCAATGTTCTATGAAAATGTAACTAATTATGGCCATTATATAAATGGAGGTTAGACTCGTTTTTCCCTTGATTTGAATGTAACAGTGAACAAATCTCTGAGAAGTTTTCAGTAAGGTTCTCTAGTTGAACTGTGGTGCTAAGCTCGTTGGTGGACCAAAGTTTCAGTGTCCTTTCTGAGTTACACAAAGGACACAATAAGGTGTGTGTCTAGACTTTATAATGTTTGTGTGGAGAAATGTGTGTTAAATGATCAGAAGTATTTCATTCAACCAGAGCCAATCCTGAGAGAGAGAGAGAGAGAGAGAGAGAGAGAGAGAGAGAGAGAGAGAGAGAGAGAGAGAGAGAGAGAGAGAGAGAGAGAGAGAGAGAGAGAGAGAGAGAGAGAGAGAGAGAGAGAGAGAGAGAGAGAGAGAGAGAGAGAGAGAGAGAGAGAGAGAGAGAGAGAGAGAGAGAGAGAGAGAGAGAGAGAGAGAGAGAGAGAGAGAGAGAGAGAGAGAGAGAGAGAGAGAGAAAAATACCTTCCATGGTGATGTTTCTCTTCTGCACAGTCTACTTTGTCAACCTCTTCTGCACTCTCTCTGTGAATGACTCCTAGGCCTTCTGAGGACCCACTTAAGTTCCTGATCCCGAGATCTCTGAGGGGCCTCGGACTCTCTGCTTACCCCTGAGCAGGCTCCTGCTGTTTTCTGTGTTCCTTCAACATCCACGCTGCTTTCCAGAGTTCCAATGGTTCCAGCAGCCCCAGTGCCATGTATCTTTGGGTTTCAGGCAAGATTCCCTGAGCTCCTCCATGGGTTTTCCCAGCCTCTAGGCCAACTTGCTGAGATCCTCCAAGATCCTTTGAGGGATTATGCAGCTTCCATAGTTTTGTTTGCACTTTGGTTCTCCTCTAACACCCACCATGATACTCTCTGACTAAGGCTGACACACAATAACATGTGATGCAGACAAACCCTACAAATTTACTCTGGGATCTGATACAACACTTAACCTCCTTATTTGGAGCGTTACCAGTAAACATTCAAAATGGATTAATGGGCTCATTTCAATCATGTGACATTTGTTTGTGACTCACATGAGGGAGAGGCAAAGTCCACTGCTGACTAACCATTAAATTGTAAATTATGGGAATGTACCTTTATGCCTCAGTGCCTTTGCTGCTAGCTAGGCTTGTGTGTCTAAATCAAAGACTGGGATCTGTAACATTGGCTCCTACAAGGGCACATGCTGCATTAACGTATGATGATGAGTGACATTTACAGCATACAGTCATTTACTCTACTACAACATATGTCCATTTCCACCTGTGCCTGACTGCAGAATCCTTGCTGGTTTACGCTCTAAAAGCAACACTATGCGGTTTATTTCTCTGATAAACCATTTATAGGGATTCAGAACTCCTCAGAATTGGTTGCAGTACCTTGGGTCTCAGGACTTCTGCAAAAGAAAATCAAAGGCAGTGTTGTACTAAAGAGATGTCCTCCAGTAACTGAAAGGTCTCTGCAACATTTCACCTACACAAAACATGATTTTGACAGTCTAAAGCAGTGGTTCTCAATTATTTTCTATCATGATTGGCACAAGCATGCAGCATAATATCTCCTGATTATCGAAACCGATACAATTAAAGTGAGCTGCAACAACTTCAATTTAAAGTTGTTGCAGCTCATATTGTTTTAAGTCGTAAGACTATTTATTTATTAACCCAAATGGTAACATTGAATCAAGACTGCTCAGTCTGTGATTATCAGAAGAGAAAAGGTACAAAAATTCCACTGGGATGTGCCTTTTTAGACTAACAGTAAGATTCAAAAAGTTTTTTAAACTGTAAATATCCGTTACTTGTCAGTTCCATTAGTTTATTCCTTAAAAAAAACATATATATATATATATTTATACACATTATTAAATCCCTTTAATTATTATCCCAATTCTGAGTTATTTTTTCCAAAATTCCACTTTTTCTATTTTTGTTTAACTGAACTCCACTTTTTCCATTCTGACCATATTTATTAACCAAAAAGTGTATAATTAGGTAGTGAATGAAAATAATTTAAGAAATCAATAGCCAAAGAGGCCTACATTTACTGTCATTCACGAATATTTTCATAAATACCTGTGCTGCGGTTCAAGCATTTCCCTCTCATTTTTAAAGAGCTAAAACATTACGTGCAAAACAAAGAGTCTCATATTTTTCCCATTTTATAAAAGAAAATCTCCCATTAGAAATACTTTAGTTGAACTCTGCATTAAAATAAGCATCATAAAGTGACCTGGAAACAGTACTGTTATTATTATCATTATAAATCCTTGAGGTCACTTCCATAATGGTCAGGACCTTTGCTAATTTTTATTTCCTAACTGTACCAGACTCCACTGAACTACATGAATGTCAGTGTTTTTGTGTTTAGCTCTCAGACCTTGCAGCCCATGAGATGACAGAACTTATAAAATGTTTGTTGTACTGATTCATAAACATCGTTACCCCTGACCCTTGCGCTAAGCTTCAAGTATTTTTCTAACATTTTATTTGGAGGACGTCTGTGTTTCAGGAAGTTTGGCTGGCGAGAGGTGGCCAGACCCACCCCCGCCTAACCGGGTAGCAACCGTTATAAAAGTTGCAGCCACCAAAACACTTCAGCAACAGCTTTTAATTTAGTATTCAATTTTGCTTAAAGCCCGCGATTCCATCCACCTTCCCACATTGTGAACTTGAGTCCAACTTCCCTCTGTCCAATGTTGTTGTGCCCCTGGGCAAGTTGCCTACCGATCTGTGTATCTAAATAAATGTGTGTGAATGTGGCTCTAGTGTGAAGTGCTTTGAGCGGTCAGTATGAGTAGAAAAACACTATATAAGTTCAGTCCACTTACAATTTTTTGGCAGTAGAGGTGATTTAAAGGAGTTATCACCTGCAATCTTTACTTTTCCATGTGAAAACATGTATATTATGGTTTCCTAATGATTTTACACTGGCCGGGAAGTCGATATTTAAAAGTGGAGCGTTTCTTTATCCTTGGCTTCTTCAACCAGCCCACTCATATATGTGATCTTAATTTCTCCCCCGTCTTCTCGACAAATCGGCAGGATATAAGGACATCGCAGACCAATGCTGCTGCAAGCCCGCCCCGCAGCTCTCCCCCTCATATTCAGTTGAGCGCCGCAATTACTGAATTCGGATTTGGAGTACGGAAAATTAAGAAACAAGGTGCACATGTGAGTTGCTCTGTTGTTGTTTGCCAAATTCGCTTTCCAGCTCAGGTTCGGAGTCTGGCTTGTACATATAAGGTTGAATTCCATAGGTCGCAACCAGGTCGGGTTCAATCATAACTTGAGCCATGTTGTTATTTTTGAGTGAGATGCTGAAGCGGACCCTACGATGTCAACCCCCCTCCTTCCTGCCACCAATCAACGTGCCCCTCATTTGCATTGTTGTAAAGACCATCCAGTACAGCCAAAATATTGCACATAATCTCGCGAGACAATATTGCCTTTAGAAAAAATGGTCAGAAAAGCACCTTTTTTTCTTTTCTTTTTTTACAAATTTTTTTTAATGGCCTGAAAGAGCATGGGTAACCATGGTAGTAATAGGTTATATATAAACTCAATGGTTATGACTCCTTTAAGTAGAAAATTAAGAATTATCCCCAATTATGCATGAAAGTAAATGTAGCTTATATTTATTTATATTTTTACTAAGCTAAGAAAAAGTTGATCAAATAACATGCTGTTAGAGGACGTGTTTATAGAATGAAAACATGCGAATGGTAGTTCTTAGTTTTCATGCATTCAATAAAGAAGGGGAAAAACAAAAATTTTAGTATTTTCCTTTATGGTGATCAATCAGATCTAATTGTCATTAGCTGATTCTGATCTCTGGCCAATAGATTAGTGCATTCCTAAATTTAGTTCAGCTGAAGACATAATGTGATCTTTTGGTTTCATTATCTAAAATAACCCAAAAATCTTCTATCCGATCAAGGTCAGAATGTTGAATATTTTTTGTTTTTAAATCATCCTACTCATTTGCACATTCAGATAACTGCACAGTACTTTGGTTTTTGCAATTTTGTCCTTAATGTACATATATTATTCTTAATTCTGTTATTATACTTTTTCTAAATTTCTTGTGTGAATCTAAATGCTTCTATTATTTGTCAATTTGCTGCTGTTACAACTGAATTTCCCCTTTTTGGGACAATAAAGGATTATTCTAATCTATTCTAGACAGTTACAAACAGATTTTATTTTTCAACTTTAACATAAGTTAATTAGTTCTATATGACAAAAATGATCATTGACAAAAGTGTATGAAATGGCAAAGATTCAAAGACCATACAAAAGAAAATTGCAAAAGAAATGCCAAAAAATTGTTGCAGAAGGAAAAAGTGGTACTGTAATGTCAGCTGCAATAATGCTGTCTAAAATACAGTAGTAAAATAGGTGAGATTATTTTTTCATCTTCCTCCTTGTCACGCTGCCTTGGCAAAGCAAGGCGACCGGTGAGCTTGACTTTGTAGAGCTCTGCATCTCTGGCTCCCTTCTTCAAGACATGGCTTTCATTTATTATTTGAGCATCTCAACAGGTGATTTTCCATCAAAAAATCCTGATTTATAGGTCTGCCTATTTTGACTATGTATTCTAATTACCAGTGGCTCACTTCAATCTGAGGCTCCTTTGCAGCTTCACAACTTTTTTTCAATCACTTATTCTCTCAGAGCCTAATTTCCTTTTGGCACGCTTCCTTTTTTTGGGGCAATGTTAGATATGCAGGTTTGGTTATGCGGCAGAGGCAGGGAGGTAGTGTCAATGGAACAATAAAGTAAGCAGAGTTTCTGTCCCTCAAAGATGGCTTACTGAACACCCTGACTTGAAGAAGGGCTCAGATGGGCAGGGAGTCTGGATTATAATATAACACCATTAGTATGTCAAACTAAAAGCTACATTTAGAGCATTAAGTGCATTCATTTTCATCTATCCTCCAAAAATCAAACATCTTCACATAAATGTGAAACAAGTAATGAGAAGGCAATGCTTTTGTTTCTTTAGACATCTACTCTCTTCTATGTGGCACAAGCAAGTGACAAATCCTTTCCCTAAAACTCTGCTGTTAATGTCACCGAGCCAAGGAAATCCAGTTGTTCCTCTTTTGTTTTTGATCCCCAGGCCAGTCTTGGATAACGGCATGATCAAAAGCTTAACCTAAGTCTTGAGTATGAGCATATTACACTCTGTACATTACACAGAGGACAAAATGAGGTCAATGCTTGTCTGCCACAGTGGAAAGACAAGATGAAGGCTTATCTTGCTTTTATGTCATTATTGCCCTGCCATCCACTCTTTACTCTCAATCTGAACTGTAATTTTGCCTGTACAGTGTCCACTGACTTGAGCAAAGTTGGGACATTGGTCCTTTTTCTTTCAGAGCTTATCTCACAGGGACAACGCTGTTACAGAACGTCATCATCACTAAAACCTGCAACCTTAAACCCCCTCCCCCCACCTCTGTCTTGCTGTGAGCTCATTAAGGCAGAGTTAATTAAACCACAAGTCATTGCCTCAGCGGGAGGAGTTGGGAGGAGAATAAAAGGAGGAAGGAGGGGGTGTACAATTTTACACTGGCATTTACCTTCCATATTTAATGTACTGCACTCAGCAGGTGGTCACTTGTCAGTTCACATACCTCACTGTTACCCGCATGACATTTTAGTTCTAGATGGACCACTATATGCCACTGACACTTGCTTTTACTTTTGCTTTTTATGTTGAATCTGTGAGATTTACAATGAGTGACAAAAATTCTGGGCTGCCATATTTGAGGGTACCCAGAATTCGACATAGTCTCCAAAACATGGTGGTCAGGTTTGCCAAGGTGGGGTTGGAAAAGCTTCAAACACTTCTACCCCACCGCACTGAGCCAACCACTGAGCCTCTCCTGCCCTCCTCGCCAGTTGTCAGATATGCAAACCTGCCTTTACCTGCTGTGATTCCATTACCCCAGCTCCGTATTCTGGCACTTGAATTTTTCTGTAGCATATTAAACAGATTAATAGAACAATGCTCCAGGGAAAGAGCAGTCTGTCAATCTCAGCTAAAAACACAAAAGCAGAAAATTGAAAAGGCCCATGGCTGAACTCCAGTGCTGATTAAAAAAGAGTGCAGGAATCTTGTGTGGCTCTGAGAGAGAGAGAGAGAGAGAGAGAGAGAGAGAGAGAGAGAGAGAGAGAGAGAGAGAGAGAGAGAGAGAGAGAGAGAGAGAGAGAGAGAGAGAGAGAGAGAGAGAGAGAGAGAGAGAGAGAGAGAGAGAGAGAGAGAGAGAGAGAGAGAGAGAGAGAGAGAGAGAGAGAGAGAGAGAGAGAGAGAGAGAGAGAGAGAGAGAGAGAGAGAGAGAGAGAGAGAGAGAGAGAGAGAGAGAGAGAGAGAGAGAGAGAGAGAGACCACAGATGGCAAATATTTATTCTGAAATGCTTATAGAGCACACATGCATATACACACACACACACTTAAACATATACAAACAAAGATGGCACGCTATAGTGTAATGACAAAATTAGTTTTGAAATTAGTAAAGAATGTAGAAGCAGATGCTGTGCTTTGTTCCTTCTGTGTGTCTATCTCTATATTTTGTGATCAGCTGTAAGACTTTATGTGCTGCATGCCAGATGGATTTTCTTTTGTTTATCAGTGAATCCCCACTGTTAAATGGATGCAGAAATTTTTTTATTTGGAATATGCTGGATGCATTTGCTTGTATCATGGGAGCAATATCTAAGGTGTGAATCTATGGAGCCATATCAGGAGGCATAGAGAGGGACATATCCACCAGTTGCGTTCATTTTCATCCTTAGAGACTCCAGAGGAAAATTCAATCCAGTCTTCTGCTTGCAGAGATATTGGGAGATTGGGGAAGGTCTCCAGACGATGAGGAAGAGAGGCATAGCAACATGAAGCTGGAACAGGTATGTGAGATAAAGGATGGTTTAGATTGGGATGGGGCTCAGGACTCAGCAAAACCCTTTAGCTTTGATAATTATGAAAAGTAACTTTGACCTTCTTTAAACTTCTTTTTTTATTTTGTATTGTTAATGTGCCCTGAGAATTTAGGTTTTTCTTTAAATTAAATAATTTATGATAACAAAACAGTAATGAATTCATGAAACCCAGATATTGAAGCACATATAAAATGGTGGCATCACCAAAACACCAGTGTGACATCTGAAAACCAGCTGTATCAGCTGCAGTTAAGATCAAATTATTTACACCTCTGGCAGATTTTGATTTACAATGATTCTTATTCAACCAAGAAGTTTTTTTTCTTCTAGTAAATATGAGAGAAGCATATATAAAAACAATATCAAAGGAGTAGCAGTTTAAAAATATGTTTTTATTTACATTTAAATAGAAATTGCCTATTAAGAATTATGTATACTTTTGTATATACTATTATATTATGTATACTCTTATATATTATGTATACTCTTATAAGCATTACATTGTTATTAAACCTTTCTTAACACCACTTAGCATCTTTTTGCATGTTTTCACTGTATTTTGATGTTTTTTCTTGGGTCCTGTTCCTCAATCTACATTGCATATTTTAGAATTAAGGCAAAGTAAAGTATTTTACAGCGTAAAACAAAACAAACCTCCTTCACCCAAACTTGTCTCTCAAAAAAAATAGATATTAATGAAATGCTACAGAAACCAATTATTTGCAGAGGAAACACAATTTTACTTTATAATTAAACACTAAAGAAACATTATAAGACCCTATGTTTTATTACGTATATTTTTAAAATTTTATCATATCAGGTTATATTAATATTGATGTGAGTTATTAACACACACACACACACACACACACATATATATATACATATATATACATATATATATATATATATATATATATATATATATATATATATATATATATATATATATATATATATATATATATATATAATTCAGATTATTCTTCCTATCTCCTCCCTGCTCTGGAACACCACAAATCATTTTTAATAGTCGTCATCTTGATGGTTCATTACGTTAAACTATCTCTGCTAGCATCTTCAAATCCAATGGCTCTCCCATGGCCGGAAGGGATGTGAGCTCAAAGAAGTCAGGGGGGACTGTGCGTGTGTGTGTGCATGTGCGTTTGATGGGACTTGCACTGATATTATTAGCAGGTTAATTGCCCCAGTGCAACATAGTGACTGGACGGCAAGAAGATGCCATTTCAGTTTAATTGTTGGCTGTCCTCTACTGTAAGCCCCCTAGTTCTGCATCAGAAGCCCCTGAGGGTGCTCGCCCACACTTGACCAAACCTTTGTAAGTGCAAAACACAATCATGGTGGGGCATCAGTGTGAGCAGCTGGCAAACAGCACCACCTAATGGTGGCCGGAAAGACAAACATATTTGTTCAGTTTAATGGCCAACCTTTTCTCTCACAGGTAAATAAAACAGTTGCTGTGGGCTGAAGCTATACTGAAAAGTTAAAAAGAGGACTGAGTGTGTTGAATGATCTTAGGTGTCTTAATACATAATAATAATAATAATAGTAAAAATAATTATTATTATTATTAAAAATAATAACAATAAAGGGACTCTTTGAAACCATGCCATCCTAGCTTTACTGTCAGTCAGTATGTCTGTCAGTTGTTTTTTCTGTCTATGTATATGGAAATCACAAAGCTGATTGTGTTTTATCAACCTTGTGGTGTTTTCAAAAAGAAATAAAAATCTATATATGATGATTGCCTTTGCTGTTACTTCTACAGAGCTAACCAAGTCAATGAGCTCTGAGAGAGTAATCCATTTCCTTTAGCTTACTGTGAAATAGTTTAGTATGTTCGAGCTGCTCACATCAAATTCTGACATTTCTGTTTCAATTTGTGACTTTTCAGCATTTTCTCAGAGCAAGTAAAGACGCATAATTCAACTACTAATTTAGAATTACAATCAAGCACATGTATTAATGATTAGTGAACATGATCAATAATAATTCATAAAGATTTCCCTGTAAATTTATAATAACATTTTCTAACACACATTTGCTTTCATTCTTTCAGCCTGTGCAGTACCTTTAACTAAACGGCAACACTCTGTCCAGTGATATGGAAGGTCATTAAAACATGACTAATCAGAGGATTTTACTCTATAAATGATAAAAATCATTCACATCAATGATTATAAGAAAAACTGGTTTAGCGTGTTCCAAACTGAGAAACCCCAATTCTTTAAAGAAAAGCAGAGTTTTGTTACTGTTTAGCTCTGAGCAGCAATCAAGCCTGGCTTTATATACCTGCATAAAAATAGGCAATTAACCCAGAATAGTAAGCAGGTTTAACTTATGGTTCTCCATTATGTTTTGGAGCTGCCATCAAAGCTCCAAAACAAACAATAATCCTAGAATCTTGAATTAATAGATTATATAAAAGTAGAACTACCTGAGGGAGAAGTGATGTTTTCAATTCCAAAGTACACTGAGGTATCCTGAGGCAGGTGTTTGGATTGCATATATGTCAGAAGATGCACCGTCAAGATCAGTTATGGCCATAATGAGCATGCAGAAATCATAGCTATCTTCTAGACTTTATCAACTGTTTGTTTCTTCTGTTGATAGACCTTGTTCTCAGAACATTCAAGCCATATTTAAACCTAATTGGGCCATGGACAAGTACTTTACAGTAGTTTTACACAAAACTTTTTTTTTGCAAAAATCTTAAAAGTCTCAGATTATTAAATTCAATGGGACAAATACTGATATCACAACCTCATTACCTTTTTTTTTAGATCACATTTATTCATAATATAACAGATCAAATTTCCTAACATTTATATTTCTAGATTACACATTGTTGCCCTAGATTGGGACTGAAGGTTAGTCATTAGAATATATGTTAATAATTACCACACAAAAAAAAACCAATTATATTCTTAACAGTGATGAGGAAAAAGCATTTTAGGTACAGTTACTGCTTGTTCTCTGGAGTTAAAGTGGTCTCTTCCTGCTAACACTTTGCCATGTATAGAAACAAATGTAATATATTTGTCACTATTTTTAGGCTGTATATATATGTTCATATCAGAGGTGGGACCAAGTCATTGTTTTGCAGGTCTGAAGTAAGTCTCAAGTCATTATCCACAAGTCACGTCTCAAGTAAATACAGGCAAATCTCAAGTCAAGTCCCAAGAAACTTCAAATTTCAAGTTATTTTCAGCAACAACTTTGCAATTGTATGTTCAATGTAAATTATAGACCATGTGTTCTTTTTAAATTCTGTAGTTAAAAAAAAATCTAGTTAATTTGATCAGCTGTGCTGCAGCTCTCACACATGCATAGAGAGACAATGTCTGTTGATACAGGATGTGCGAAATTATTTAAAATAGCGCAATTTTGAAATAGGAGGTGGTTTAAACTTTACATATTGGGTAAAATATCAAGTCTTTTCAATTAAACAGGTTCAAGTTTAAGTCAAGTCCCAGGTCATTGGTGCAAAAATCCAATTCAAGTCACAAGTCTTTGAACATTTTTTCATGTCAAGTCTAAAGTCATATATTTAATGACTCCAGTTTGACTTGAGTCCAAGTTATGTGACTCAGGTCCACCCCTTTGATTTATATTACATATAAAAGGGTTAGTCTTCCGGAATTGCGCCGCTCAAGGTGGCAGCATGTTGGAGTAGCTCTGTTACTTTGGTTCATCTTTTTTTTCTTTTTTAAAACTTTAATTCTTCCATTTCTGGTAGAAACATTGTTTTTGTGGACGGCTGTTTTCTCTGGTTTTGAATGCTGTGCAGCTGGAAGGATTTTTGCTGATACTTTTTATTTTTGGACATTTGTTATGATGCATAACCATGGCAACAAGGTGGTTTACAACTGGCAGCAGCTGATTAACATCACAAAAGCTCAAATTATACCTCAACTACAGCCACAAAACCCTGATGAGTTGAAAAGAAGACGCCATAGATCCAGAGCATCCTCTACATCAGACTGTCATACAACTACAGAGCGTCTTCAGTCAGAGGCTTCTTCAGATCTGCAGACTGCTACAGGAGATCATCCCTACCCACAGCCATCAGCATCTACAACAAATCTTTGAAGGAACTTGCATAATGAGTTACAACAACATTTAATTTCCCTTTGGGATTAATAAAGTAATTTTGAATTGAATTGAATTTGAAAATCTATTTTGCTGAAAGCTAAACTGATCAGGATACATATCTTTGTAAAAGTTGTAAGTCAACTGGCAACATTTTAAAACTCTGAAGTAAAATATTGTCTCTGTCAAGCAATTGTATGTTATGTTTTGATTGTTTCTCACATTTCAGCCTCTTCATTTAAGTTCATTAGTCAGTATGAGCCCCTTTTGTACACTGAAGACAGATTTCAGAAAGATTAAGTCCCCCAAAGTTGGAATTCTATCTCGGAAAGTCAGAGGTTTATCATGAACACTGATCTCAAAATCCAGCGTGGCTTCTGTAAATAAAGTGCAGTAAAAAGTAATAAACAATTTATTTGCGCTTCTGATATATTAAAATGCAATAAATCAGTTATCCACATACTGAACATCTAATTTTACAATGCTTGTTTATAGTTTTTAGTGAGTTAAATGTTAAGATATACATCTAAAATTATCATCAAAATTATTATATTGTTGTCGAACTATGGGGAATGTAATTACAAAGGTGCAGTACACCGTGGACAGATCACCAGTCCATCACACTTTTAATAAATAATTCATTTAATATTTTAATAAATCACTGATTTTCAAAATATGCAATTCAGTTTTAAAAATCAATTGGATAGGGATATTTATTACATTTCAGTTCACATTCAACCTTACAGTATGTACCATAAAGGCATATTGCATGTGCTCCTCAGGATGCAGGTATGTTTTTAAGTAATTCTTAAACTAATATTTCCATGGGTACTAAAAAGCAGCAGCTTTTTACACATAGATATTTGCTTGTGTGTGTGTGTTCCCAAATCGTGAAACAAGTTTTGAGTATGTTAAACTAATCTTCTAAAGTGTTTATTTTATATGTTCAAAATCCAGAATAAAATGTTAAACATTCTGGTGATATAAGAAATTGTTTCCCCCTGGTCATTATATAATGTTATTCATTTAAATCAACAAAATGTGCGTGATTTTTCATACATGATGTTCACTTGAGAAATAATAATAAAACAAGCTTTTGATTTGTTCTTACGCTGGGAACACCTTTTAGAAATTTCAAACAGCCTCTCTGTACAATGAAGGCTTCATGAAGTTGTTAGTCTCTTTCAGTGGGGCATATAAACAATTAATAAAAGAATGTGCAGCTCCTCCTAGTTTAAAAAAATTAACTACATTGGATTTAGAGGTTCCAACCTATTTGGGACTTTAATCTTGCTTTATGATCTCCTTTCCTTTCCCCTGCAATGAGACTGCTGACTCTGGCCAGTCATCTGAATCTGACACCTTTGCCAGCTCCCCTCCATGATTCTCACACCTGATCCTTCCCAAATCCTGTCTTCAGCTTTTCTTTTTCACTCCCATTTCTCTTTACCATTCCTTTCCCTTGGGCTTTCTGGCCAAGCAGATCATTTCCCAGGCTCCCGGTGCCCGGGCCAGGCCCTGTCTGTTTTCATTCTTCTCCTGTAGGACAAGTAATTTAGGGGAGAGAGAGGGAGAGCAGATGACCAATGGCTCCTGACCTTTTCTCCCTCGATTTAACTCCTCGCTGCCATGCCCACTGAATGTGGCAATCAAGCAAGCCAGAAGTGACACCCTCATCTGAGCATGGTCAGGCCTTACACACAATCACTGTGTCACTTTCCATTTATATGTTAGGCCGTGGGCTAGTGGTAGTGCTCAAATTGCATATAGCGAGAAAGCAGGTGGTCAAGCTATGCACTGGATTCCTGTTAGCATATAGCTGCATCACAGTCCTGTCAGCCTTGGTAAGAATACAGCTGAAATGTGGAGGTGTTTTTCTATTCACTTTTCATACACTGTTACCAGCTACAGCTATCTTTCCCAACCATATGGGTGGATTGGACTAAACAGCAGATTTTCAGAGTTGTGATGCTAATAACTTCATTCCAAAAGGTTTCTCTTCCATTTCAAACAGACGGGGATTCCTTCCTTTAACTCACCACTGTGGGATTTAGGCATCTTTTTCCACGTAAAGATGAACCACTTACATGAGGCAAAAGAGGGAAAATAAAAAGATATTATTTTCACGGATCAGCTCAATATGAGGCCCCTTTATGACTGTTAGCACTGAGAGGCTGGGTCATCACAAGCCAGTGTGAAATAAAATGAAACGCAGAAAGCAGAGGAACATGTTTTGGAACATGAGTTGCCATGTAATAGACTGCCTAAGAAAGAGGCTGAGAGTGGGGGAACATGTGAAATGCCGCTTAATTTGGGATGATAGCAAAACAGCCACAGTGCATCTGAATAGACAGTGTCACAGTAGGTCTGTTGGAAGAGAGAATAGATATATAGAAAGAACATGAGAGTGGCTAGTGCTTTACACTTTTTCATACAAAAGAAGCACATAATATATATTTTTAACGCTAATAAATGTAGCAGGGATTGGATAATACACATCTTTTTAAGAGTTGTTAGTTTGCAATGTTAAATATTAAACATTGTTGTAGTCAAGTCACCAACTCTCTCAAAAATAAGAGAGCAGAGAGTACACTTTAAGACTAGAATATTGGGAGCTATACATGCTTTATTTAAAAAATAAAAGTTCTCTATGCCCCCACATTATCACCAAGCTAACACAGTAGCACGTGCAAAATAATTAAAACATGCTTAAAATAAATGTGAAAACAATACATGATTGACTAGTCACCCATACACTTAAAATGAAATTTTAATTTAATAACTTAATTAATTTTTAATTTGTTATGAAATTTGTCCTGTAATCTGACCTAATACAACAAGTTAACATTAATATTGGCCACATGCTAATTCCAACAATAACAGTTTCACATGTAGGAGTCCAAGTCCTAACACTGAAAGTACGAATCCAAGTACAAATCATTGGCGTGCTGCTGAAGTTAAGTCACAAGTCCCTAAAACATGAGTCCAGTCAGGACTTGAGTCTAAGTCCAAGACTCAAGTACTCCATCCCTAATATTAAAGCACAAGAGAAAACTGTAGATCTTGAAACATGTGCAAATGACCCATGTTAAAGGGGCTTTTATCAGTGTGTTAAAATACTGTCACAGTTCATACCAGAGATCACTAACTGCTTGGTCCATAGCTTTAATTTAATCCATCCTCCATGTTTTGATTCGGTGATGGTTTCAACAGAAAGCTGTATAGAATGGAGGCCATCTAGCATAGTTGCATTCACTGAATCAATGGAAGTTCCCCTGTTTGGATGTCAAGATGCCATGCCATCTACGATTCTTGTCTGAGAGAGATGTTAAAAATGTGCTACATCCAGGAAATATCCAGGATAAAGGATGATAAGAAATGTTAAATGGAGCATCCACTCACATAAACTATTATATTACCCCGATATTCAGCCGATAAAATTTCCCCTTCATCTGTCAGGTGATCACTAGCTTTCTCAAAGACAGACAGAGGTAGGTAGAGTAGCCAAAAATGTTACTAAAGTTAAAGTTGCTTTACTCCATTTTCTTTTTATAAAGCTGAAGTATAAAGTAATAATTAAAACACAAGTAGGAGTAAAAAAGTATTTGGCAACACAATTACTCAAGTACTGAGTGCCTGTTTGAACATCTGATTTAATTAGTAAAAAAATATGTAATCAGACAGATAAAAATACAAATACAAGCAGGTTCTGGTATTTTGAAGAATAGAAAAAAGAAAAAGTAAAAATATGTTGCACTGAAACAAAGTTAGAAATTTATAAACAAACATTTTTTTAATCAAATTTTGCCCACGACTTACTGCTTTTGAAACCATTACTGTACTTACAGTTGGAAATTATTATTAGAACAGTGTACATTTTCTGTGATATTAGGCCTTGCATACATAACATATAATAATATAGAGAAGGTGGAAAACATGCAAGGCAAGGCAATTTTATTTGTATAGCACACGTTCAACAGCAAGGTAATTAAAGGTGCTTTATATCAGTGGTTCCCAAAGTTGGGGTCGTGACCCCACTTGGGGTCACTTACATGTAATCATGGGGTCTTGAGATACTCTTGAGAAAATAACCTATATACCAAAAATAGTAATGAGGAACAATATGCAATTTATTAAAGAGGAAAAGAAAAAAAACCAACTTCAGTGAATAACATTTAGTAAATATATTGGCTGTTGATGCTAATTGTGTTGCCATTGTACCAATTTTTAATACACTGGTTAAACATGCAGGTAAGCTCAATGAGTAGTCACAACCCTCTAATGTTTTATTTTGTGGGTCAGGAGCTGGAAAGTTTGGGAACCACTGCTTTGAATGATTAAGGGGTAAAATAAAAATAGCAGTTAAACACAGACAAATCATATAAAGTAAAAACAGCAATAAAGCAAGAAGCATACACAGATACTTCAAAGCATTACAAAGCATATAATGTTAAAACAGCAATAAAGCAGGAAGCATACACAAAACATAATACATCAAAACATTACTCAAAGGCAGCTCTAAACATATACGTTTTTAGTTGTGATTTAAAAGAACTCAGTGTTTCAGCAGCTTTGCAGTTGTCTGGCAGTTTGTTCCAGATTAGAGGAGCATAGAAACTGAAAGCTGCTTTTCCATGTTTGGTTTCAATTCTATGGATGTTGAGTAGACTGGAATTAGAAGACCTGAGTGTTCTGGAGGGTTGGTATGGTAACAATAGATCTTCAATATACTTTGGTGCTAAGCCATTCAGTGATTTATAAACTAGTAAAAGTATTTTGAAATCAATTCTCTGAGCTACAGGGAGCCAGTGTAAGGACTTTAGAACCGGCATGATGTGCTCTACTTTCCTGGTTCTAGTGAGGACACAAGCAGCAGCGTTCTGGATCAGCTGCAGCTGTCTTATTGACATTTTAGGCAGACCTGTGAGAACGCTGTTGCAGTAATCAATCCGATTAAAGATAAACCCATGGATGAGTTTTTCGAGGTCCTGTTGCGACATCAGTCCATAAATCCTAGAAATGTTCTTCAGGTGATAGAAGGCTGACCTTGTTATTGCCTTTATGTGACACTGGAGATTCAGGTCTGAGTCTATAACTATAGCTAGATTTAGCTGTATTAACTGTGTTAGCTGTGCTGACTGTTGATCATTCCTCTTTAGGTCCAAAAGTAATTACTTCTGTTTTGTTTCTGTTCAGCTGGAGAAAGTTATAGCACATCCATCCATTGATTTGCTCGAAGCATTTACTTAGGGTTTGGATGGGTTCAAAGTCACCTGGTGACATCGTAATGTAGAGCTGAGTATCATCTGCATAGTTATGGTAGCTAATCTTATTGGTTGTTATAATCTGGGCTAGTGGGAGCATGTAAATATTAAATAAAAGGGCTTCCAGGACGGAGCCCTTGGGCACCCCACATGTGATTTCTGTTCGTTCTGATGAAAGGTTTCCTATTGAAACAAAGAAGTCCCTGTTCTTTGGGTAAGACTCGAACCAGCCAAGTAGTGTACCAGAGAGTCCGACCCAGCTCTCCAGTCGTTCCAATAGTATATCATGATCAACAGTGTCAAATGCTGCACTGAGGTCCAACAGAACCAGGACTGTGGTTCTAGCGCGGTACAGATTCCAGGGTCGGGACACTAAACCCGGGACAGCAACATTAAGGACAATAGTCTCCCTATGTTGGTTGTCCACTCTACCGCTACGCCATGCAACACCCCTTCTCTTCCACTATTACAAGTCCTGTGGTGTGTTATGGTGAAAGTGCTAATAAGTGCTTGTAAAGCAATCTTCATAAAAATATGAAACTAAGAAATTGTATGTGATTAAGCTACATATTTTTATGAAGATTGCTTAACATAAAAATATGTAGCTAAGAAATTTTGTGTGATAGTAAAATAGAATCCTAACTGTAGTTGTTTATTAGGATGACTTTACATGACAGCACAGTGACACTCAGAACAAAAGAATGTGTGATGATTTGTGCTGGTGGAGTCATTTTTCAAGGATTCAGTTACTGTGGATCTCATTCCTTCTGTACTGAAAATGAAATCGTCTGGTAACTGATTTATTTTGTGGCATTGTGGCCTCTGAAATACACTGCAGGTCATAAGTGCCGCATGTCATTTGCTAGTAGCATTGGGCCGACTTCAATTTACACATTGAGCTGATCTGCATTTCAAAGGAGCCACAGCGATCACGATCCAGGCCATGCTGAGAAAAGATTAAGACCAGCAGAGAAATTGCTGACCACCATGCTTGTCATCAAGACCCACTTCCCTTTAGCAACAGATTTTTAATATTCATATTAGATAGGCCTTTTCTGCTAAACATTGCTTGTATTTTTTCGCCTATAATGTTTTGATCCTTAGGTGTTTGGGATTTAATTCAAATTTTTGTTTTGATTACTTTGTGCTCTTTCTTATTTTTCAAAAGATCTTTCCACTTTCAGTTCATTTCACTCTTTGTTATTGGTAGAAAGGTGTTGCTATAATAGTCATTGCTTTGTGTTTAGTTTATTCTTGTTTCTGTTGTTTATGCATTCACTCACTCCTCCTTGGCGTTCCCTGCCATCATCTACAGTAAGATTAAAATTCACTCTCTGTAATATAAGTATACAGACCTCCACTCAAGTTCTCCCCCCGTTCCAGTGTTCCAGCTCCCGGTCCCCAGCAGTTCCCGGTTCCAGATCTTTCTTTCTCAGTCTCTTGAAACCAGATTGTATTGAATCCCCAATACTCACACCCTAAGCCAGCACAGGGCCACAGTAGAGAACAAAAAACCTTTTTGGCAGAAGCAGGCTCAGGATGAGTGGTCATTTGCCTCAGTTGGCTGAAGGTTGGGAGGACTGACACACTGACACAGATGCACAAGGGCACATAGGTAGGCATATTTTCTATAGCAAAGGAAAATAAACAGATAACACAGTTTATGGCAGCAAATGACTGCACATGAGGAACAAATTAAGCAGAGACAGAGTAAACACAGTACAACAGCACTAATTGCATCTAAAATTACATCATAGAAAACCCCGATAATTCCGTCATAGGCTTCAAGAAAAGGATATTTTTATGCCTAGTCTAAATTACACATTCAATATGCTTCATAGACATAGACTGGGAGCTAGTTTCAAAGGAGAGAACTCTGTTAGCTCAAAGATCTAACTCTTATTCTACTCTAGAAAGAGTAGAAGTAGAATGTTCTGTTGGGGGAAGAAAACAAGCACATTGGATTTACATCAAGTACATAAATTGTTCATCAATTGCACATTGAATGTAAAAGTGATTTACACATGTAAGTGATACATCTTTGTTTGCTTGCTTGTTTAGCCCAAAAACTTTTCGTTTTCAGGCTCCCCTTAGTGTGGGAGCTGGATCCAAACTGGCAGCTGTGGATCCAGCTGCAGTGTTTATTTGTGTTAGATAACTCGTAGTTATTTTATTCTAATATTACAGTTGTGTTTATTACTAAAATAAACAAAAAAAGAATTTACAAAAAGATCCAAGATGTTCATTATAAAAATAGCTTAAAGCAACAGGTTCTTAATTTGTTTATTACATATTCACATTGTGGTTTTAGAACCAGTCCTTCAAATATCTTGCTTCCAACTGTTCAATATTTTGCTAACTGATCATTTTTCTAAAAATTATTTGATCATTCATGAGTGGATGATGCAGAAAAACAGACACTACTATCCAGGTTGTTTCGCTCCTAATTTTAAATATAAGTTGTGATCGGAGGAAAGAGATGGATCCTAAGGTTCCTTTCAGATTTCTGGTTTTAATAGTTTATTCATTGATTTATTTGCCTTTTTCAGGGTGGCTACTTAAATAGCAGTTTTTAACACATTAACATGTAGCTTGAAATAAGCTTTAATGTGAAACTGAAAGATTTCATTCACATACTTTATTTAGAAAGTATGGAACACATTGTACGTGTGTGTTTGTGTGTGCCAGTGGAGGAGGTGGACGGTATGTGGAGGAGGACCACTTTCAGGGGATTTGCAGTAATTATATGACAAAATGCTGCAGAGTCTCTATGGGTTCTGAGTACAGACTCACGGGTCATGGGACCGAGTGCTTTGGGCCGGGTAATTTGTAAATGTCATTCAGGTGGAGTCCTCTGTCAGCCAGCAAAGAGGTGAGGGAGGGGGCTTTGAAAGAATAAGGGGGAAAGGAGTGTCTCCATGAGAAGGCTGTCTCTCTCATGGAGATTATTCTACAGCTGACGTGGATTACCAGCTGTTTTGTTTGCAAAGCCACCTTTAGATTTCCTGATGTGTACCTCATTGTACACATCAGGAATCTAAATATACACAGTCATATATAGGGTATGCGTAGTGATGTGGCTTTAATCAAAAATCAATTTAAAATGTAAACCTTAAATATATTTTGTTCTTAAGTCTTTTCCGAGTGAGTCATGATTTTTAAGATTGTTTTTTCTGCAGCATTTGTTCAAAATTCAGAGATCAGCTCTCTGTTTAATGCTGTTGTAAAATAGATATGATTTGGACACACAGAATAACATGTAATTGTCATTCAAAATATATTGCCCTTTATTACTATATTGTACATTACCTCCCTTTTGTATGAACATGCAGTGGGGCTATTGTGGTGTAGGGGTTTCCTAGAGTTACCTTGTCCTTTCGTTTGCATGTCTTCCCCTGCATATGCAAGGCATTATTGGCACTTAAAGATGTAAACACCCCTTTTAAAGTGCCAGGTTTTATTGGGGTAAAATTTGAGACAATGATAAATCATTTCAATCAAAATTTAGATAAAATATTTCTATTTATAGATTCACATATACTCTAAACAGCTTCACTGAAATGGAAATCTAAAAAAGGGCAACTAGAAAATAAACTGAAACGAGATTCAATTCCAGCATCCCACATTATGACTTAGTAACAATGGTGAGCTTTGATGCAAAAGTTCTCCAAATCGCTCAGATTGTGAGGATGTCTCTTCTCAACAGCTCTCTTTAGGTGACCCCTCATGGTAACTTTCAATTTCTGCTGATAAACTCATTTTTTATTGATTTGGATTTCGTTTTTCAAATCATTCTGATGCTGAAAATAAACTCTCTCTTCACCTTCAGTTTTCAAGCAGACACCTAAAGGTTTTGGACTCCAAATTATTATTGTGGCATTTTGACAGGGGTTTGTATAATTCTGAACGTCAATTTATATTTACCTCCTTGGGAGTGTTCATCTTTTTGTCAACCTGTGACTGGGTTTGTTCAGTGTGGCATAGAAGCTAGCTTCTAACTTATTAGACTTTCAGCCTGGCAAACATAAAGGGGACAAAAAGGGACTTTCTGCAGTTTTACGTCATCGCTGATGTAAACAGGGGGATGGCTATAGGTGTTCTTGGCTGGGCCAAGGTCCATCCAATCTACAGTGCTAAAGGTCAAAGTCCTGCTAATGCCAATGCTAAACCTCTGCAGTATACAACATAGCTTGTTAAGTTCGTGTCAGAATTTGTCATAGCATCCTATCAGTGCTCATCACTAATTCCAGGTGGGACATTATCGTGCCATCTGTCTGTCATCCTTTGAGTCCATGTGTTTTTTGCCACCATCTTGGTAATTCATATGCCCATTCAGTGTGTCATCATGACTGGTTAACACAACATTGAGAATCAATTCTCCAAAATGTCATACATTTTTATTTCAGCAGATTTTTACTTTGAAATATAATTTGATTAGAATAATGTTCTGTTTTACCTTCTACCTTGCATTGTGGATTGGTTGTTTTTTATCAGAAAATTATGCAGGCAGGAGTCGATTTCTGGATCTTTATTTTAAAAAGAGGCAAGACCTCAAATGCAAGACCTGGAAAAAGGCAGGACATCAGGACTGGGCAGAATCAGACAGGACGGCAAGCAGACAGGACAGAAGGGATGAGACTTTAGCTGACCTGGGAACGATGTCTTGGAAGGAGTTCAGGGCTGGCAGACCAGATGACTGAACGAGGTAGAGGTGAGTGAAGGCTGTTTAAATATGAGGGTATGACCAATGGGTGAGAGGGTTGGAGAAGGGTACAGGTGGAAGTGGTCGGATCTGATGATCTCCTGACAGTTTGAACACCTAGCAACTGTCATTCTATGCTTTAAAAGCCAACATAGCCTCATTTCCAATTCCTTATAACAAACTATGGTTCCTAATTAAATATATTCACACTGAACTGTGATATTCCGGCATCAGTATTTTATTAGTTATTATTAGTTCTGTCTTATTCTTAATTGGTCATATCATCATTATTACTCTTTAGTTTTCTTATTATTCATTTCTCTGTTTACTTAGTAGTTTACTTGACCATTACTAGCCTAGTTAAATAGTATATTGATTGAAGAATCTTTTAGAGTTGAAGTACTTTGATAACAAACTCTTGTATTTCAGACAGAAGTTGTTTGTGCTTTTTTATTCTGTGCAGGGCTTGCTGTTTGAGAATGCCAGTACGCAGATTCACTCATTTATCTATTGTTCTTTAATACCACACCTCACCTGGCAGGTATTCTTAAAACAATAACTATCAGATTCTGAGAGCTGTTTCGCTAATATTTCCTGATAATAAGGTGGTGCTACAACTTGTTTATTAAGATTGTAAAGGTTTAACTTCAATAATAAACGACCTTGGCACTTATTAATAGTTATTCAATTTCAAATTAACCTATTGTTCAACAGAGCCCAGTAAAAGACTTCTACTGGCAGCAGGGGTGGACTGGCCATCTGGCATACCGAGCATCATCCCAGTGGGCCGTTGACCCAATGTGGGCCGGTGCCGGTCGGCTGTTTTTTTTGTTTTTTTTTTTGTTTTTCCTCTCTCTAAATTCCTTCCAATTGGGCCGGCCAATTGGCTACAGAGGGCTAGCAGTGTGTTGCCAGCATCGACACATATTATTGGTCTATGTTTGTCATTGTCAATCAATCATGGGCTGACAGCATATGAGAGCCATGACACACAACACAAACCAGGGTGGGCGGGACCGGAGTGGTGGGACAGGATGCTGCTGAGCTGAAAATGGAGAAGGGTAAGAAACGCCCTGGTGGCGCTGAAAAAGTACGGGTCAAAAAGCTGAAATCTCTGGAGTTGGAAGCTGCCAAATGTTTAAGGTTGACAGACCTATTTGGTGCTGGGTTACCACCCCAGCAGCAGGTGCTGCTGCGCGAGGAGAGCGCAAAGTGGAGCCGTCCATGGTAAGTAATGTTAGCGTGGAGTTGGCTCGGCTACATTTTGAGACATGCCCAAAATAAAGTATACAACGGTTTTACATTGACTGCGATGTGACCTGAATAACTGAATACTTGTGACAACAGACCCAGAGTTGAAGGGCTGACTGTTGGTAGTTGCGGTTGATTTTGTTAAATATCCCAAATTGTGACAGCTACTAACGGCAGTGGTCTCTGGTTGCCATAGCAACAGTAAACATTAAGGGGAGACGCTACAGGTGAATAGGGAAAAAAGTTAGCTTCAAGATACCTTAATGAAACTTGACAAACTTAATCCTAGTATTAAAACAAACATCTTTTGTATTAGAAGTTTTGATATAAATTTAGTTTAGATATGCAAATGAGGTGTAATCTGGTTAAAAATGTGCTAATTCCACATGTCTGGAACAAACTCCCAGAAAGCCTCAGATCAGCTGAAACACTCAGTGTATTTAAATCCAGGCCACCTGCTAGAGTTAGACCCACCTGGACCCACCTGTTCTCGGCTGCTTTTCATTAGGTTTTTATTCTAACTTTTAAATCTGCACGGCTTCTTTTAAGATTCTTTAAGATTTATTTATTTTTTTTAATCATGGTTTTTATTCCTGTACTTTTGCTTTTTCTGCACCCTGCTGTAATGCTTTTGATGTTTTATGTAAAGCACTTTGAATTGTCTTGTAACATGAATTGTGCTATACAAATAAACTTGCCTTGCCTAATTTGCATATATTTGTAAACCTATCATCTCAAAATTGGTGAGACAGATGGAATTTTTCTAATCATATATGTTATATTATGAGAAAAAAAACTTCAAAAACAAAAACTTCAAAAACTTTTTACAGAGGGAAATAGGTTTCTTTCATTTCATTACTTCATAAATCAAAAAACAGTGTAAGTAGCCCCAAAAAACTCATTTTCGCCCTGTTTTTTTACGCAAAATAGCACATATATATTTTTTAGAACGATGTATTGATAAATCGCTCTGTATTTCTTTTCCAGCTCGTAGCATAGAAAGAACAATGGTGGAAAGTTTGGTGTATATAGGTATAACTGATTTCAAAATTATTCGTTTTGAATGTTGGAAAAAACTCATTTTGAGAAAAACGCAATTAAAGATTTGCATTAGATAATTCAATGCAATGTGAAGTACAAATGACCCTCGAATCCCTCGTTTTGTGTTTGTGATTGGTCATTAATTTAAACAGGCATACCATTTTTGGACATTTTTCTTTTTACTTCTTTTTTTGGGGTTCGTTCTCTCACTGCCTCCACTTCACTTTTCGGCTACTACTGAGACGTCTCTGATTTGAGTATGTCATGTGTCTTATAATGTTTTATGAATCCATACTTGATTTGTGCCACCCCTAGTCATGACCTAACTTCTGTTGTTCTGTTGACACTATAATGAATAAATACTAAGTGATTGATTGCCATAGCTGTCAGTTTTAGTCCTTGAGTTCACAGTTTTGTTAACTGCTATCGAGGAATATGACTCTCATTTGTACTGTAGTATGCATGAGAGGAGATGGTGCAAGATTTGTGGACTTTTATGTAGTGTTGGCTGATAATGTAGTGGGCTGGTTTGGACAGAAAATGCCAGGGCTGAATTTTTGTCCCAGTCCACCCCTGACTGGCAGTATACTTTTATCTCCGCTTAATTACAGATGTACTTTCAAGTGATTTGATTTATATAACTTCAAGCAGTAGTTTTGTACAATGTGTTTCTGTTGAACAATGTGTTCATGTTTCTATATCTGGGTTTGCATTTTGGATGGCATGTCATCACTTCCTAAATAATAAATGCAGAATAGCATATTTGCAGTAAGAACATTTATAATGATATACTTTTATTCAATCTACACCCTCTACAATTAAGTAAATACAGCATTAAAATTCGACCAACAGAAAAAAGGTCTCTGTAACAATCTAAAATTATATAACAATAATTGTGAGCCAATGCTTTGGCAAGAATGTGCAAGGACAAATAAACCGTGTGACATAAATTTCCTACAGGCATTGTGGCATTCAATGCCCTCTTTTATGGCTTGGAAGTAAGAGGCCAGTTGCTATCAGACTATTGGGCTTTATTACAGTGGGTATAATAGAGCTGGCTGGTGTTTTATATGTCTCTGTCTCGCTGAGTGCCATCGCAGCACTCCATTCTCGAGCATTCTGACTGTTGCAGCAGGTTTCTGTGATAGGCTATTGTGCCCACTCTCCAAAACCCTTCACCTTAGCTGCCTCTTCTCTTCTCTGTTTGCTGATGTTTAGAGACATCCCCACACCTACACGCTCACACACACACACTACTCTTGTTTATGTCTAAATAGAAGGCTCTATCTATCCAAGCCAGGCCAAGGCTATCGCTTGCTACTTTTTTGCCTTTTGATAAATTATCTGTAAAAAAAAAAAAGCAGCATACATAGAGCTGTTTTTTCTTACTGTAAAATAATGGACTTCAGTTCCCAAATTGGACAGGAACAAGTGCTTATTGCTTGTGTTTTTCCATGTTGACATGCAGATTGTATGGGGGATTGCAGAGCTGCGGATTGCAAGCTGAACAAAGGGAAGGACCTAGAACCAGTTTTCCTTTTTAAACTCTGATTTATATTGAAACACAGTTTTTTTAATGTCTTACAGGAGAATTTTTACATCTAATTTGAAGTTCTCTTACTCAAAGATACAGTTGTAACCAGACGTTTACATGGACTGATTAAAAAAGACACACTCTTTTTTTTTTGCTCCCCGCCCGAAATTATGTCAGATCAAACCCGTCTTATTTTAGGTTAGTTAGAATTACCACAGTTATTTCTATTTGCTAGATGCCACAACAAGAAAGAGAATCTATCTGATATTTATTTATTAATGTATTCAGAATCAGGAATTTACATGTATTTCCTCACTATTTTGTGACATTGCCCATGAACTGTATGACTTGGGTCAAACATTTTGGGTTTCTTTCCATATGCTTCTCAGACTAGTTGGCTGGAGTTCTGGCCCATTTCTACTAATAGAACTGGTGGAACTGAGTCAGGTTTGTAGGCCATCTCACACACGTCTTTTCAAATCTGCCCTCAAATTCTCTATAGGATTGAGATCAGTGCTTTGGGATGGCTATGCCAAAACATTGACTTTGCTGTTTTTAAGCCACTTTGTAACCACTTTGGCTGTATACTTATTGTCATTGTCCATTTAAAAATCCCATTTGCACCTGAGCTTTAACTTCCTGGCTGATGTCATAAGACATGTATCTTCAAAATATTCACATTCATGTTCTTTCCTCATGTACTGTTGTGGGAATATTCCTATGTAATTAGGATTTAAGTACATATTCTCTGTCTAGTGAATGTATCTAGGGCAAGATGACAAAGTTAGGGAAAGCAAGGTTATTGTTCCAGCTTAATGTTCCTGATAAAGATTTGTCAGATCGCCAGAGAGACAGACACCGGGGCAGCAAGATAACTGCGGAAAAGTCTGATCTGGGATGTGCTGGTTTATGCTTTACTATCAGACTGGCTGAACCAGTTCTCCAGAAGCTGGACATGAAGATTGGAGAAGACATGCTGCAGAGATAAACAGTGTGTGCTGAATACTATTTAAACTGTTAGTCAGAAAGGTTGGGTAGGGTGATGTAAGAGTAATCTCTGTCCCCTCCATGTTCTGGCCAGACATGCTTGAATTAAATACTTAAACAGCTTCTGGGACTCAGTCTTCTTTTATTTTGGGAACCCTGAAGTATTTTCTTCCATTACAATACCATCTATTTTATGAAGTGTACCAGTTCCTCCTGCAGCAAAACAGCCCCACAACATGATGCTACCACCCCCCTACTTCACAGTTGGGATCTTGTTCCCAGGCTTACAAGTGCCCCCTTTTTCCTCCAAATGTAACAATGGTCATTGTGGCCAAACAGTTACAATTCACTTTCATCAGACTACAGGACATGTCTCCAAAACTGAAGGTCTTTGTCCCTTCGGGCATTTGCAAACAATAATTTGCCTTTTTTCTTTATTTATTTAGTAAAGGCTTCCAACCCACTGAGTGGCCTTTCAGCCCATGTTGGTAGCTAGCTGTATTTTTATGCAAAAGTGAGTTTCTATATTTACAATATGATGCAGAAATCTTCAATTTGCAAAAATGTCTCGAGCTGTGAGAAGTCTCTGAGCAGAAACACTCAAGCACCAAACAACTTCAGCAAGCCTGGTCATGTAAAATCTAAATTAAATAGATAATTTATATTAGAATAAATGTTGCCAAACATTCTGTGGAAGGCTCAAACATGAATTACATACCTGTTTTAACCCATTTTCCAAAGTTTGAAATGTAACAGTATGTGTAGAAAGCACATAGAACTGCAGCTGCTGGGGGTGTCGCATAGCATAGTGGTTAAGGCGGCGCCCCATGTTCAGAGGCCTCAGTCCTTGATGTCCAAGGGTTCGCTTCCAGCCTGCAGACATTTGCCAATTTCGCTTCCCCACTTCTCACCCCTTTTCTGTCAGGATCACGGCCTGATAGACCGATAGGAGTGTTGCGTGCGGCTGAGACCCAAGCGCGGTGATAGACGAGCGAGGGAAGGACAGTAGCACGCGGTTTAGTATAGTAATCCCTGAACGTGAGGACTGGTCTGTCGAGAAAGCTGGGATTACAAGATCTAACGAGACGGTAGGATCGGGTGATTGTGAGGATTGGGAAATCCGCTACACCCGGGAACTAGCGATGCTTGGAAGCACAGCTGCGGAGCTCGGGACATGTAAAAAGTGATGTCAGAGCGGCGAGCTGGTGAGTAGCTCCTCCTTAAATGGGAAATCCTCCAGATCACATGACCGCCGTCTGACAGGACCCCCCCCTTAATGACCGGCGCCTGACGGTCCAGAATGATGGCGGTTGAAGTCTGCAATCAGAGATGGGTCCAAAATGTGTCTGGATGGAACCCAGGAGCGTTCCTCAGGACCATAGCCAGCCCAATCAACCAGGTATTGGATTCCTCGGCCCCGACGGCGAGAGTCCAAAATCCGCCTGACTGTAAAGGTAGGACCTCCATCTATGACTCTTGGAGCTGGGGGGGGGGAGTGGGGGTGGGGGTCAGTGGAGAGGTGATGTGTCGCTTAAGCTGGGACACATGAAAAACGGGGTGAACTCTCAGCGCAGATGGGAGGCGCAAGCGATAAGTGACTGGGTTGATCTTTGTCAGCACCTCGTAGGGCCCTACAAACTTGGGAGTGAGCTTACTGGATTCAGTGTGGAGCTTAAGGTGTCTGGTGGAGAGCCAAACCTGATTGCCAGGCTGGAAGGAGGGGCCTGGGCGGTGTCTGCAGCGGTGCTGCCTGACGGACTGAGAGTTGGCTCGGGAAATAGCCGCCCTAGCTTTAACCCAAGCCAGACGGCAGCGGCGGACAAACATCTGGGCTGCGGGGACTTCAACATCAGTCTCCTGATGCTCAAAGAGGGGGGGGCCGAACCCCTGGCAGAGTTCAAAGGGACAAAACCCCGTGGAGGAAGAGACATGGAGGTTGTGGGAAAGCTCTGCCCACAGTAGATACCTGGGCCAGCGCGAAGGTTGGGAAGCCACGAAGCATCGCAGGAATCGACCTAGTTGTTGGTTAAACCGTTCGGTCTGGCCATTGGTCTGGGGGTGGTAGCCAGAGGAGAGACTGACCGAGGCCCCGACGAGGCGACAAAAAGCTCTCCAAAACCTAGCCGAAAACTGGGGACCCCTGTCGGAGACAACGTTCTTGGGGAAGCCGTGCAGGCGGACAACATGTTCCAGCAAGAGCTCGGCTGTGCGTTTGGCAGAGGGTAGACCGGGCAGGGCCACCAAGTGGACGGCTTTAGAAATCCGATCCACAATAGTGAGGATGGTATTCAGACCATCAACCGGGGGGAGACCGGTGACAAAGTCCAACCCGATGTGAGACCAGGGGCGTCTCGGAACTGGAAGGGGTTGAAGTTCCCCTACAAGGGAGGAGGAAGAGGGTTTAGAACGGGCGCAGACGTCACAGGCTGAGACGAATCCGTGGACGTCGCGGTTCATGGAGGGCCACCAGAGTGCGCGTTTAAGGAACTGCAACGTCCTTACAGGACCAGGGTGTCCTGAAAAGGGAGAGGAGTGACCCCAGATTAAAGCCTCCTGACGGCATCCCGAGGGGACATAGAGGCGGCCCGGAGGTTACTCCGGAGGGGCAAGGCAAGGCAAGGCAAGGCAATTTTATTTGTATAGCACACTTTCAACAGCAGGGCATTTCAAGGTGCTTTACATGATTTGGTGATTTAAAAGAAACACTGCGCGGGTTCTTCGCGCAGGGCTACCTGGATAGAGTCCTCCAAAGGCCAACGGAGGGGAGCCAGAAAGCGTTGGGCGGGCAAAATGGGATCGGGGTCAGCCTGGGGGGAAGAATGGGAGAACTGTCTGGAAAGAGAATCTGCTTTAATGTTCTTTGAGCCAGGGCGGTAGGCGAGGTGGAAATTGTAAGGCTCGAAAAACAAGGCCCAGCGGGCCTGTCTGGGGTTAACCTGCTTGGCTGAACGAAGGTGAATCAAGTTCTGGTGATCAGTCCATATGAGAAATGGTTCACGGGCCCCCAAGAGCCAATGACGCCACTCCTCTAGGGCCCATTTAATGGCTAGCCGCTCTCGGTCGCCAACGCCATACCTCTGTTGGGTCTCGGAAAACTTCCGCGAGAAATAACAGCAGGGGTGTAATTTGTCATCAGGACCTCTTTGGGAAAGAACAGCCCCTGCACCCACATCAGAGGCGTCTACCTCTACCACGAAGGGCCTCTCAGGGTCGGGGTGCAACAGTATGGGAGCCGAGGTGAACAGGCGGAGAAGGTGTCGGAAGGATCGGACAGCCTCGGGAGGGAGGCTAAAGGGCCGAGGCTGGTTAGACGGTTTGGTGAGGGAGGTAAGGGGTGCTGCGACAGAGCTGAAACCCCGAATAAACCGCCGGTAAAAATTTGCAAACCCCAGGAAGCTCTGTAACTGTCTCAGACTGGACGGCAGAGGCCACTCAGCGACTGCCCGGACTTTCTGGGGGTCCATGGCCAACCCGTCAGAGGACATGATGTACCCGAGGAAGGAAACAGAATGCTGGTGAAAGGTACATTTCTCCAGCTTGCAAAACAACTTGTTCTCCAGGAGTCTGCTCAGCACTGATCTGACATGATGGGTATGCTCTTCCATGGAGCGGGAGTATATCAAAATGTCGTCTAAGTAAACGAACACCCAGCGCCCCAACATATCCCGGAGGACATCGTTGACAAAGTGCTGGAAGACGGCAGGACTGTTGCAAAGGCCAAACGGCATCACCAAATACTCGTACAGTCCGGTGGGGGTGACGAATGCCGTCTTCCACTCGTCCCCCTCCCTAATACGCACCAAGTTGTAGGCGCTACGGAGGTCCAGCTTAGAGAAAACGGTGGCGCGTGAGAGAGAGTCGAGGGCGGTAGAGATGAGCGGAAGAGGGTAGCGTTTTTTTACCGTCATCCTATTTAGGGCCCGGCAATCTATGCAGGGGCGAAGCCCTCCATCTTTCTTTTTAACAAAAAAGAATCCTGCAGCCGCTGGCGAAGTAGACGGCCTAATGGAACCATTCTGAAGGGCCTCAGCCACATACTCCTCCATGGCTCTCGTCTCTTGGGCAGACAATGAAAAAAGGCGGCCACGGGGAGGGACAGCGCCAGGGAGGAGGTCAATTGCCATATCATAGGGCCGGTGGGGGGGCAAAGTGGAGGCTCGCTCCTTGCTAAAAACAGCGGCGAGATCTCGGTAGGCCGGAGGAATCTCCTCCAGACCCACTGACTCCTGTGAGCCCTTCGAGGCTGCAATGGTCTCAGGGAAGGACCGGTGCTGGCAGCAGTTGGGACCCCAGTTTAAAATGCGGCAAGATGACCAAGAAATATGGGGGTCATGGCGGGAAAACCAAGGGTAGCCCAGTATAAGTGGGGTGGAGCCAGCAGAAACTACCAGGAACCGAATCTGCTCGTGATGGCTGCCTATGGACATGTGTACAGATTGGGTCTGGTGTTGGACTGGATAGGGTTGTAGGGGGCGACCATCCACTGAGGTGACAGGGATGAAGTGGTCAATAGGTGAGAGAGGGACTCCAAGCCGATGGGCCAGGTCCTGATCAATGAAGTTTTCAGCCGCTCCGGTGTCAAGAAGAGCTAATAATGGAAATTGCTGATGTTCGAGGTGGAAAGTGACTTGGAGTTGGAAGCGGGTAGGGGCGGCAGAGGGATTAGGACCAGGTAGAACTCCCCCAAGGTCTACCTGGTCTCTTCGTTTCCCTGGCGTAGTGGGCATTTAGAGAGGCGATGTTTAGGTGAGCCGCAATAGGCGCAAAGCCCCTCACGCCAACGCCGTTCGCACTCTTCTTTAGAGAGTCTTCCAATCTGCATTGGCTCCTCAGTAGAGGAACCGGGCAAATCAGCAGGAAAACCTCCCGAAGCCAAGGGAGGAGGAGGGGTAGAGGATCGGGGAGATCTAAAAGACCTGAACCGACGCGACATTGGTCGGGGACGAAGCAGGACACGCTGATCGATTTTGAGAGCTAGATCGACAGTAGCATCTAAGGTCTTTGGAGCTTCATTGCCAATCATCTCATCTCTAATATAGCCTGCTAATCCCTCCATAAAGACGGATCGGAGGGCAGCGTCCCCCCAATTCAGCTTGGCGGCCAGGGTACGGAATTCTGAAACGAAATGGCAAACGGACTGATCTCCCTGACGTAGGTGGAGGAGCTGGGACTCCAAATCCATCTCGCTACTGGGTGGAACAAAGGTCTTCTTCAGCTCCTCAACAAACACTGTAAATTGATTACAGGCTGTGGACTTAGAGTAATAAAGGGCGGCAGCCCATTCCTGGGCTCGGCCAGAAAGAAGGGAAGTCAATAAGGCCACTTTAGAGCGCTCTGTTGAATACTTAGTTGGCTGGCATTCAAAAATCATCTCTAACGTGGCGAGCAACCCGTCGGGCCGGCCGTCAACTCCATTCCACTTTTCCGGTAATCCAATCCGGGGTTCCTCGCTGCCCGGCGCGCACTGACGCTGCAGCGTGGTGACGGAGGCGGAAAGCTGGAGAAGCGTCTCGGTCAGGGCTTCCAGCTTGGAACCTTGGCGATCGACAACGCCGCGGAGGTATAATACCTCGGACCTAAGCCGCTCGAATTCCGCTGGGTCTACTTTTGCAGGCTCTGACATCCTGTCAGGATCACGGCCTGATAGACCGATAGGAGTGTTGCGTGCGGCTGAGACCCAAGCGCGGTGATAGACGAGCGAGGGAAGGACAGTAGCACGCGGTTTAGTATAGTAATCCCTGAACGTGAGGACTGGTCTGTCGAGAAAGCTGGGATTACAAGATCTAACGAGACGGTAGGATCGGGTGATTGTGAGGATTGGGAAATCCGCTACACCCGGGAACTAGCGATGCTTGGAAGCACAGCTGCGGAGCTCGGGACATGTAAAAAGTGATGTCAGAGCGGCGAGCTGGTGAGTAGCTCCTCCTTAAATGGGAAATCCTCCAGATCACATGACCGCCGTCTGACACTTTCTGTACACTGTCCACTATACAATAAAGGCCAATGTGGCCACCAAAACATTAAAAAAACAAAAAACTGCAGCTGCTGAATATGATGTAGAATCTTTAATTATAAAGGAAAAAAAGATAAATCGGATAAATTACACTTTTGTGTTTGTAAACAACTATATCAGTGGTGTGTTATGAAATATGAATGACCTCTTAAAATGACCAAGCAATTGCTGGTTATTTCTTGAAATTTTATTTTACAAAACTTCAACTCTGTTGATTCAACTTCAGAGTCTGTGGCCACACTCGTCCAAATGTCTGTTGTTAGTGCAACACTGTCTGTCTCCTTAAGCACACTCTTCAATTTAGCAGTTATTTCTGTGTACCTTTGTACCATTAAATTTGTGAAATGTCTTCTTGAGGAAATAGTATTTGGCAAATAAAAACTTGTGTCATAGCCTTAAATCCTGTGTTCTCCACAGTGGCTGCATGTCTGTGATGTGCATTCTTAAAATGCTGTTGGTAAAACCTGCAGCTTCCTCCACATTGCATGAGGGACCTGTCTGGAAAAGCTGGTCATGCTCCACTGTGATGTACTGTGGGGAACAAAAACAAAAAACAAAACTCACATACAAGTAAATCTATATGCTAATGAATGCAGTTTTGTCCAAATAAATACCTTTTGTGTGGTAAGGGTGTGTTTTGGGTGACCATATTGGAAAGAGACAAATGTGGGACATAAATTTTATGAGGGATATTTTCTAAAAGTTGTTTTAAAAAGGCTAAAATTGTATGACTATTTCTTTTAATTTCTTATCCTTTTTTTATTTGTAGACTCAGCCTTTAGTAGTGTTGTATTCTACTTTTTTGAGGCTATTTTTATTATGCAGTACATATGTTTTAATTATATCTTTTTTAAGCTTTAGAAGTAATAGGCCTGTTTATATTATTCAGGGTAGTAAAACATGACTCTGTTACCAGTATTTTATAGGGTTGAAGGTTTTAAGTAAACAAACTCTTGAGTAAAGATATGAACTGAAAGCAGGGAGGATCAGCTATAACTCTAAGTCATGTTATAACCCAGTTCATAGTAAGGTCAAGAGACCTGGAGAAAATAAATGACCTGTCAAGATGTAGAAGGAGGAGAGAGGAGTCACGTGATATGTTCTTTGTTCTTCTTGAAATAAAAATGGTACAGCCCTGTAAGAGAACGAGTCAGTCAGTCAGTCAGGTCTTGTCTGACTCCCATCTGCAGGTGCGTCTTTTCCAAAACAGATCTGAGTTTGTGTGTTTTTTGTAACTCTCTGTCTCTCAGCTCTGGGTCTTATTTTGAAACAGATTCCGCTGGGGTTTTGGAGTTCGGCGCCCCCACCTCTCTGAGCAGGAAGTGAGTTGCAGAGCACATTGTGAGAAAAGCCGACAATATGGTGGAGAATGTGGGCATTTGATTTGGTTTTGAGTTTTCTCAGGGCTGGGAGAGATTGAGTGTGAGTAATGAGTGTGGCATAACTGATTGATACAGGTGTTTGTGGAAATTGTAGTGATTTTGTGTTTTTTCTTTGAGTTCAACAGAGAATCGGAGAGCGACTGGATTGATCCTTGCTAATCAACACCCGGGTGGTTTTGTATCAATCTGAAAAAGCGCTAACACCAAATTAATAGGTATTGATCGATTTAAACGTTCTCCATTTAATGTTGACGTGTTGTTTTTTCGGTTGAGGGTCGACCAAAGTACGGACCAGGGGGCTTGAGAGTTGGCCGCTCACTTCCGATGGGACGCTATCGGAAATTCTCCTCGGCTGGCAAGCGAGAAAAGAGACGGCAGCAGAGCCTATGTGTTCTCTGTTGTCTAGACGGATTACCTTGGAGAGGCTGGCGTATCTTCCAAACGCACGATTGAGCCACGTGAATTGGATTGTGTTTAAAGGTCCGGCTTTAGGTGGCTCCGGTAGAGGTTAGTGTTTGATGAGACTGTGAAAATTGTTGTTCTTTCTTTCTCTCGGATGTTTGTGTGTGTGATTGGGGAAGTCGCGGTGACGGAAAGAAGCTACCATTTAGCTTCTTGAATTCCGGCCGCATATAAACTTCTCATTTAGGGGAACTAACCGACTGAATCTAAAACCATAATTCCTCTGCGAATCTTAAACGCCTAGACAATGTCCGCGCTTCTTGTACAGACAATAAGCGTAGAAGCTTGACATTGTAGAGGAATAAGGGAATATCATTTTCAGTCAGCTAAAGTACCACCATAAGTTAGCTTACGGCTAACACACAGTTTGGATGAGTTTTTCGCCTGGAAATAAAGGCGTTCAACCTTGTGCAACTACGTAAACACGTCTAAAGCATTGTCTAACACATATATATAGGACTGTTATTATGGATAACTGGTAGTAAACTCTATAGAATATATATAAAATAACTTTTTTATGATAACGGAGCGGTCACGTTTGGCTTCCGGTTGAGCTAGGTTGCTCATGATGACAGCTAATCTTTGGTAGCTTAGCTTCCGAACTGTATTTATTTGGCTCGGTTAAACAGTCATTCGAGTATTGATGGCGAAGTGTGGTTTGGTTGGAGGCATTTTGTTCTTGTCTTTGGTTGGTTTACTTATGAGTACGGTTTTTTAGGTTTAGCATCGTAGTGCAGAATTAGCCATCTGTGCACCGGCGTATTCATTCCGCGGTGTGACAGGGAAGTTTTATTGGGCCGGACTTTGATCTGTCAGTCCGGCGGAGTTTTTTTTTTTTTTTTTTTTTGGAGCAAACTGTTGACGATTTTGTGTTGCAAAGCGAGTTTTAAACGTATTTCTTTCGGTATATGTTTTAATGATAAATAAAAATTGCCTTATATTGGGAGAATTCTATTTTTCGTGTGTTTCATCAAACCCCAAACCCTCAACCCCAAACCCTATTAGGAATTCTTTGATTTTTAGATGAAACGGCAATAATCTCCGTATATAAATAAATTAATGATAAGATAAACAGTGCGTTATAAACCTTTTTAGCTTTCCTTCGTTTCGGCTTTGCCTAAAACATTATTAAGGTTAATGTTGCATGGATAAATAATATATAAACTCCTTCACTATAAAAAGAAATAAATTAAATAAATAAAAACTGTGCCTGCCTTTACTGTTAATTGCATTAATATTGGGATAAATTTGGGCCTACAAATTGATAGTTTATCAATTAAAATAAATAATTTATAGAGTTAATACAAATAACCTATTTTTTTTTTTTTTTTTTAATCCATTTGGGATTTTTGTTACGAATATTCAATGGCAGCCGAATATAAATTACTTCCTGCTCCACAGGGACGAAACTGACGTACTTTAGATGCCCAATTGTTAATATACATTTCTAAATTATATTCTGTTTTAGTTGATAAGCCCGGTAAAAAATAAAAAGAAGATAAAAACCAGTTCCAGGGCCTTATGACGGCCAGGGGGGCTCGTCATGGTGCCCGAGGGGAGTATAAGAGAAGTCTCTCACAGAATGTGTTCTGGGGAGGAAAAGTGACACCTACTAAATTTAGTTAGCAACAAATTAGAAGACACCGATAAATTGTTTTTGGCGTATAATGCTAAATTGATGAGATGGAGCAGCACGAACACAGGTTAACTAAAGTTCAGCTACAAATAGATGGACTGCTGCAGAATCAGGAAAGATTAGCATCTGTGGTAAGGGGTCAAGCTGTAAACCTTTCAAAAGATCCCAGCCCCAGTCAACGTGATGAATGTACGACAGTTTTACAGGTCAAAAATATGCAGACGTTGGGAGACAAGGGGAGTGAAGGACCATTTAAGAATACCAGATCTCAGGTGTCACTGGGGGCAAGTGGAGGCCCTGATTTAATGCTTCCTTTAGTGAGAGCATCTGCGTTAAAGGACGCTGAGGAGAATAAGAAAATGGAGACTGCTTTGTTAAAACTACAGTTAAAAGAGGCTCAGAATAAATTGACTGACTTGTATCAGTCTAAAAAAAGTGATACAGATGGTGGCTGAAGCAGCACCTACTGTTGGATCAGCGACAGTGCTGCCTTCTTTTCCTGTGATGTATGCTGGAGCTGCACCGAATAAGCCATTTACTCCTCCTTATAGGACATGGCAGCCTCGTGGCAGGTCACGTGGCGGGGCCAGGTTTGGGGATTTTAGAGGCATGGGGAGAGGGCAGCCGGGTGCTAACGGTTGTCACAGGTGTAGCTCCAATGAACACTGGGTGAGGGAGTGCCCACACCCACAAGGGGGCGCTATACCTCCCGGTCAGCCACCTCTACATATGGCTCCAATGACTCTCCCTATAACTCAACCATTGCCTGTTTTACTGGGTGATCAAAGACTATCACATCCTTTTGTCATTGCTCAAACCACGCCTGTCAATTTGTTAGGCAGAGATCTGCTTATCAAACTTGGTGCTACTATTCTATGTACCCCTGATGGACTTATGGTGACTTTTCCGAATGGACATACGCATTGCTGTGACACCATGAGTGGTCAATTTTTGCTGAAGGATGACACTTCACATGTGGCTGATATTTTCTGGGCCAGATTGACTACGATGTCTGCACATGAATCTTCTGCGGCTGACTTTCTGAGATGCTGGAAGCCTTGGCTGCTTGAACTCCAGCCTTTTATTCTACCGCCTGATCCTTTCCATGTGACCTTCCTTTATGAGAGGGGCGATCCTACTTTATATCAGGAACAATTTGAAACAGAACTTGAAGGCCAAAGTTGGTCTGTGGCTTCGGGTCCATGCTTTGTGGGGAGGAAGGGTATTGCACTGTTTGCTCATCTCACTTCAAAACAGCATAAATGGTATATGATGAAGGCTGAAGCGCTTCCACATATCGCTTTTGTTGCATCCAAAACATCAAGCTAAAGATTTGGGGGGAATGGTTAAAAGGGGAGTTGAATTAAAGGATTGGGTTCCCACCCAGATATCTTCAGTCTCTTTTTCTCCTTCTACTCAGATGTACAAAATAGACACGCAGCTCTCTGATACTACCATTCTGGAACATTTGCAGCTTTCTAGAAATCATGGCAGAGAAAAAACAGATCATCCTGATGCAGTGGAGGCCTTAAAGGTCGTGCCTGACTCTTTGTGGTCAGATGGTCCCACTGATGTTGGCCTAGTGCAAACCACACCCATCACATTTGACATGAAACATTCTGATCCAATCTGGCGTTCTCAGTACCCACATAAACCTCAGGCTGAGGAAGGTATTGCAGACACTATTGCAGGCTTACTTGAAGCTGGAGTTTTAGAACCATCAAACTCTTCATATAACACCCCTATTCTTCCTGTGGAAAAAAAAGGTACTGGTAAATACAGAATGGCACATGATTTGCGTGCTATTAATGAGGCCCTTAGAACCCCTCCCATTTCTACACCGAATCCATATACAGCTCTGGCATCACTGACTCCTGATTTAAAATGGTTTACCTGCATAGATTTGGCTAATGCATTTTTCTGTTTACCGCTCCATCCTTCTGTCAGGGATATTTTTTCATTTACATTCAGGGGCAGGAAGCTACGTTATAGTAGGCTTCCGCAGGGTTTTGCTTTATCCCCAGGTATTTTTAATCAGGTGTTAAAGCAGTCATTAAGCACTGTACAGCTCCCTCCAGACTGTGTACTGACCCAATATGTGGACGATTTACTTTTAGCATCCCCCACCGTTGAAAAGTGCATAGCAGCGACTCTAGTTGTGTTGCAACATTTGGGAAAAGAGGGATTTAAAGTTTCCCGCGATAAGCTTCAGTTGGTCAGGCAGGAAGTCCAGTTCCTGGGGCGAAGGGTGACCGCTCAAGGCGCTGGGCTGACGGACACCCACAAGAATGCTATTTTGGCCCATTCTAAACCTCTCACTGTTAAGTCAATGCTGTCATTTCTGGGACTGACAAATTTTTCCAGACATTATGTGCCTAATTACACAAACCTTACCACACCACTCAGGGCTCTTGTAAATGCTCATGGTATGAAAAATCTGCATGCTAAATTAGAATGGGACATACCGGCTGAGGAGGCATTTATTAAGTTAAAACTGGCTCTAGCACAAGCAGCTGATTTAGCCACTCCTGACTATACATGTCCATTTTTTCTTAACACATCAGAAACAGATGGGGTGGTTAATGGGATTTTGTTTCAGAAAAAAGGTGGTCAGAGATACATTCTTATGTATCTTAGCATAAAGCTGCAAGCTATTGAAATGAGACAGCCACCTTGCACGAGACATGCAGCAGGAATTGCACACCTAGTGGAGAAAACTTCACACATTGTTACTTTGCGTCAGCAGCGGATTAGCAGAGTTTTGGAGGCACCAAACATTATTTTTACGCATGAAGGAATAAACATGGCTGAACAAATCACCGCCTCTGGGGAGCAGCATGACTGTGTCAGGCTGAATTCTGTTGCTCAAAAAATACGTTCTGATTTACGGTCTGATACCTTATCTACAGGTTTTCTGCTCTATACAGATGGGTGTTGTTTTTAGAGATGGACAGGGCCAGTTAAAATCAGGTTTTGCAGTTGTTGAGCAGAATGGAGATTCACTACATACTGTCGTGTCAGGGAAGCTGGACGGCAAGCAGAGCGCACAGCGTGCTGAGATAAGGGCTCTTATTGAAGCATGCAAATGGAGAAGAGATAAAGACGTCATGATTTACACTGATTCGAACTACGGGTTTTCTGTTATACATTATGAATTACCACAGTGGAGGAGAGCAGTTTTGTTACTGCTATTGGGGTCACAGCAAGGCTGACACTGTTGACGCGTGGGGAAATAGGGCGTCATCGAGCGGTCTAATTCAACTTTAAATTTACAGCTGGCAGAGAACCTCAGGTTTCATCGCACCCGGACCCTCGCAGTGATCATCAGCATCTGAAGGGCCTGGTCTCCTTCTTCCTTCCGACCCCTCTCCTGTCCCTCACGCTGCAGCAGCTCTCTGCTGACCTGGGAAAATCTCTTTGCAGCGGGTGGTGTTGGTTCTGACTAGGCGGTGATCATCCAGTGTAATCTATATGTGCAACAAAATTGGGCGAGATAAGCAATTTGGACTTGCTTTTCTCGAAGAGGGATTGTACCGAAGAGAAAAGATCGCAAGAAATCAAACACATTTCACAGCAGGTTTTGACCCCCTCACAATCGGTGGGGGAAGCTATTGGAGGCGGGGCCTGTCTGTGCATTTGTGTTTACTGGGGGAAATGTTCAGTTAATGAAGTAACTGTCATTTCAGTGAGGGCGATCTGCAGAAAAGACAGTAACTTTGGGAAAATAAAGACTCCACTGTACTGAATCATTTCATCACTCTGGTAGCCACCTGCTGCCAGAGAAATAAACAAGAGCGAAGACTAGAGAACAAAATAATAAAGACTGAACACTTACTAATCATTTTTCTTGTATTTTACAGGTTGTCTAACCGATTTTTATTTACAGGTGCAGATTGCTAGACACTGCCTAAGAGGGTGTCAAATAATTTTTAAGTAGTCTATTTGTAAGATTTTTTCTTAATATTTAGTATTTACGGTTTTATAAAACTTTTTTAGTAATGAGATAAAATATTTTAAGGAGTGTTTAAAGTATAATCAGGTTCACTGACTACTAATTCTTGTTTTACTTATTCTTTTTTCATTATGATGTGGTTTTTGTAGGATGTTTTTAGGGTTGGTGACAATTGCTAGAGTTTGCTTTTACTAAAAGAATATTGGGAATTAGGTTAAAACATAAAAAACAATAATAATAAATTAAAAAATATATTGCTTAAAGGTAAAGATAAAGAAAAAAAAACAGACACTCTTCTCATTTTGAATGATCAGGTTGGAAAGAGGGACAAATTTGTTAAATAATATGTTTGGTAAATGGAAGACTCTGGCAATGTATATAAGGGTTTCTTTAGCAGTATTTGTGTCAACTGTGGTGTTATGTGGATGTTGTTGTATTCCTTGTATATGTTCTTTGCTCACAAAGTGTATTGAAAAAGCTGTTGGTGATAATGTGCAAGGTCAATATCTGTTAATAGCTCACATGGAGCCTGAAGGGGAAGTACAGAGGAGTGATCAATCTATTTGAAAAATAGATTGAAAGAGGGATTTGTTGTATTCTACTTTTTTGAGGCCATTTTTATTATGCAGTACATATGTTTTAATTATATCTTTTTTAAGCTTTAGAAGTAATAGGCCTGTTTATATTATTCAGGGTAGTAAAACATGACTCTGTTACCAGTATTTTATAGGGTTGAAGGTTTTAAGTAAACAAACTCTTGAGTAAAGATATGAACTGAAAGCAGGGAGGATCAGCTATAACTCTAAGTCATGTTATAACCCAGTTCATAGTAAGGTCAAGAGACCTGGAGAAAATAAATGACCTGTCAAGATGTAGAAGGAGGAGAGAGGAGTCACGTGATATGTTCTTTGTTCTTCTTGAAATAAAAATGGTACAGCCCTGTAAGAGAACGAGTCAGTCAGTCAGTCAGGTCTTGTCTGACTCCCATCTGCAGGTGCGTCTTTTCCAAGACAGATCTGAGTTTGTGTGTTTTTTGTAACTCTCTGTCTCTCAGCTCTGGGTCTTATTTTGAAACAGATTCCGCTGGGGTTTTGGAGTTCGGCGCCCCCACCTCTCTGAGCAGGAAGTGAGTTGCAGAGCACATTGTGAGAAAAGCCGACAGTAGTAAATCTAAATAATAGCTTATCAATTTAGTTTTACACAATGAAATAGCATTTCTCTTTGTACATGTGCTCAATATTGAAATTAGGCTATAATTATATTACAAACTCAACATTACACCACCTAGGAGATAAAAAAGAATACAAATAAAATTGTCTGTAACTCCCAAAAAGCGCTTATTGTAAGAATGTCCACATGCTGGTTATGCAGATGGTACTACTGCAGTTCACTTCCCACTACACCAAGTTTGGGCCTTTTAAAGATGTGAATGTGACGTACTCTTTGCCCAACTGCCAGAAAGTGAGTGGTGAGGTGAATATGGTCTTAACGCTGCAAGGGGACGAGGCGAGAGGCGCACAGGCAGCTGCCGCAGAGCGGAGAGGGATTTGATTGGAAAAAGTGTGCTGCACAGTCACATGCTGGACACAGCTCCAGTTTGCGTAATGTGGGATTTAAGTAGAAAAAGCTGTGCAGTCCTGCACAATGCGGGATATTTTGTCATGTGTGTGCGTATACATGTGTCTTTCTGTAGCGCCACACGCGCGGTAGAGGTGAAGAAGAAAGTTATGGGAGTGAGAAAGTTCCCTCTTGTTGCTTATGCCTCGTCACTATTAACTAATAATACCGGCTAAATGCATTACCTTGCTCCCAGTCCGCTTACAGAAGTGGCATTCACCTGACAATGTTTTTTCTTCAGTTGCTGCAGCATCGTGGAAGTAGACTACTGTTATGGTGTGCTGAGTCCTTTTGACAGTATTTACACTGGATAACGTCATCCGCCTTGCGTAGCGTAAAATGGTCCCACACGTTAGACATTTTCTGCCTTTTTCACACTCTGTGTCCACGTTTTCTGGCATTGGTAAAGAAAAAAAAAATTGCTTCACTCGTGTCCCTAGTGTTTGCGTCGGATCAAATCTTTGTATGTGTCAATTATTTAAGTCCGGGTGAAATATGATGCAGGCGGAGCTGCGATACAACAGTAGAGCGCCACTTAAAGTAAACAGACTTTGGTGACAAGAATTAAACGCATTACGCATTTTGTAATCGGATTACTCAAGTCACTCAAGGAATCATTGCAGCCCTAATGTAAACGTTAACACAGCATTATTGTTCATTTGCTAACTTACACAGGGTAACATGCTTCAAATCAAAGGTTTGTCATGATTGTATGTAACAGTTACTGTATTATAAATAATGAAAACATGGTAAGGAATTTAAAGCTTTATACGAATATTCATTATTCTATATTCAACAAACTGAAATGTATCTTCTTAAGTTACCAGAGGATTTCTCATAAATCCTTCCCTGTTAATGCCTCATCCTGACACTGAGCTGCTGGGTCTCAGCAATAAAGTGCCCAATGCAAGAGAAAATGTTCAGATGATCATTCCAAGATCCCTGTTCAAGTCTCCGTGTAAGCTCAGGGTCAGCATAGAGACGACCTGTGACTTTATCATGATTGGGTTGGTCTCTCTAATATTTGACTATAAGAGAAGAACACCAAACAACATCCCGTTGTAGGCTACATGTCAGGATTAAAGGACAGCTAGATATCTGGATTTCACCAATGATTTTGCTAATTAAAACACCTCAGTCATAAAACAATCATAGAGATGTAAAGACAATTAAAGCCGTAAGCAGCCTCGGACAGCCCTCGCAGCTCTTCACAGCTCCATGCCGCTCTGGCATGGGTCGCAACTGTGGACATTGCGCCCTGGCCCCTCAATGCTTCTGTTTAGCCTGGTGATTGTTTCTGCATGGCGTGTGTAAAAAGGCACAAAACTGTAGCTCTTAACCAAAATGGCTGATTTCCTGTTGGGTTTTGACTATAGCTCAAAGAGATTATCTTGTAGGTATTGAGAAACTAGAAATGTGTACTGAATTTCATGATCCTAGTTGGAAGCATGACGTGGGGCTGATTGCTTTAATGTGTTTGGGGGCAGATTGGAGTAGTTAGGCCACACCCACCAAATATTTGCATAAATATCTGTCAAGGGCTGAATCTGTCATGTTTGAATTAAGTGTTCTGACCCCCATGCAGAACACCACTAGGAAGACCAGTTAAAATTGTGAAGTTTTATTGAACAAAGATAATGTGTTGATGATGAAGGATGAGGGAGCTGGAATCTCTGTACAAGGAAATGGAGTTGAGAAGAACTGAAGATGGAAGGTTTGAAAGGTGAGATTGTGTCTGGGAGGAATTGTATCTGTTGATGACTTCAAGTGCGGCTAACTCAGTGGATGGTTGATGGGACGCTAGAGAGGAAGAGTTAGGAGTCCGGGATGTCTGCCAGAACTTCTGCTGTGAATCTTGAGATGAGGAGTTGGTGGAGTCTGGGAGCGGAGCTGGTATTCAGAGGCGGGGCAGGCAGAGCACGAGGAAGTAACGAGAACCACGGAGGAGCCAGGAGCATCAAGACTGTCAGACGAGGTAAGAAAGCCAGTGCTTCTACTGAAGCTGGAGTACTGAGCACAAGGAAGTAACGACGAGGGACACTTGGGGAAAACACGGAACGATCAGTTGGAAGCATAACAGAGGGCACAAAGGAAACTCAGGAGCAACACGGTGGACTTGAGGTATACCAGAAGGTAGATAACACTCAGACGCCAATGGTCTGACAGCCAGCTCCTTAAATCCTCATCCAGAGATGAGCTCAATAACCTGCACCTGTGCAGATGCAGCAGACTGGCTCCGCCCCTGGCTTGATGGACAGGTCCTCAGCCCAGCCAGGACCTCTGATGGAAACTTCTAGAATAGTGGAGAAGGAGCAGGGAGCAGGCAGAACAGAAGCAAACACAGAGAAACAGACAAACACCCGAGGCTCTGAACAGGATCACTATCCATCATGTTCAGATGTAACAACGTGGAAATTAGAGCCAAACATATTGTCAGAACCTCAGCACTCAGTCCTTTCACTTCCTCTCCTAATCAGTGTCTGCACCTATCTCTAATCTGTCACACCTGATCCTTCTTCCCTCATGTCCTTCACTTCTCTCAATCTTGCTTGGATCATTGTCACGTTCATGTTTTCTTCTGCCGTGTCTCACCCTGCCGTTCTCCTCGTTTGTATCAGCCTTGTGTCCTGTATTAACCTTCTTGACTTCATCATCATCATCATTATTCATTCAAGAACCTTGCACCTTACCCACGTCTGCGTGTGGATCCATGCTATATCCTGACATATGCCCTGACAGAACGATCCGACCAGAAACTGATTCAGCAGACAGCTGGAAAAGCGCCAGCTCGCACCGAGATCTCTGAGGTGTGGCAGCCAGGCTAGCGTTCGGACCTCTCAGCGTTGGCCCGTGGAGGTACCGTTTTCCTCCTCCGCCTTGTCTGAGACAACGGCACCATCGAGGCGAAGCTGCTTCCGGGAAGGAGGAGGAAGCTGAAGTGGCACAGTCTGCTGCTCCTGGTTCTATCGACCCTGTCTATCGCGCAACAACAAGTCTTGTCTTGTCTTGTTCTCTCCTCTTGCTGAGCCTATTGCTGTGCGTTTTTGTCAGATGTTTTTGCCAAAGACAACAGATAAACCTGAAAACCGGTCATATCTGTTGATTTCCATCTTTGTTTACATTTCAAGGAACAGGAAATGTCCCTGCATTCAGTGCTTCTGGTGCATCGCCACCACTGGCCAGGGGGTAAATATGTTGCTCAAAAAGTTTAGTTTGTTTGACAAAGTGCAGTGTGAAAGTGAACCGCGCCAGATAAAAACGTAACAACACTGCAATTTCTGTCCCCAATTAAACCGAGTCTACTGCTACTAGTGCAACTATCAAGTGTGAAAATAACCTCATAAACAAGGGAAGCTGAGGAGAATCTACACAATAACCCAAGGAATTACGCTAAACATAATCTAAGGAAATGCACAAATGAAATACAAGAATAAACTAAGCACTATACACAAATAAATACACAAATAAACTGAAGCAACAGGATATGAGCAGAACATAAAAATGAAGAAATAGAATACGAATGCAGCAGGAACCTCAAAAACCCAGACAACCAGTGATCATGACTAGTTGAGTCATTTTATTAACCTGATTTTACTCATATAATTTGCAAAAGGCAGGTTTTTACAGTTGGTAAACATGGATATAATAATTTTTTATGAATCACTTTCCTCAGTATTTTATGCATTCACTGGAAGTTTTTGGTTTGTTTTGGGTAATATTTACTGTAAAAAGCACAAGCAGTACAGATTTTCAGACAATTTCACTTCCTCTTACTGATTGTTCTGGCAAACATCTTTTAAAATAATGTATAAATGTCAATTGTGTTATTATTATTACTCCAATAAATTTCAAATTTCAAATTCGTTGGTTAAAGGGGCTATATGCAATTTTCTGAAATTTAAACTCACGACTGACCCCATGTGGCCAAAAACGGAACTGCTCTTCCTTCCTGCTCGCTCTCGCAGAGCGCGCTCGTGCGCCAGTCGCTCTCAATCTTCAATCCTTTCCGGGCACTTGTCAGAGGTTTAACTTTTTTAGTCTTATGTGGAGTTACTGTTGGTGTCAAAGTTGTCCTGGGTCTCTTCTGTGCATTCGCACAATCTATTTAACTGCTTGCGAGTGCTGACTACCGATAGTGGCAGAGTGATCTGAAACATTTATCATGAACGCGTTTGATGTCACATCCGCAGACAGCGCGGGAAAAATCGGACCCAACTGAAAATAGAAAAAATTGGATACAGGCTTATAGGTGCACCCACTGTGAGCTGACAAGGTGTCAGTATGCTCATCAGGAGATGTTTGAGTCATAAATGGTCAAATAAAAAGGCTATTGTTACGTTTATTTTGGGGAAAAAGTTGCATATAGCCTCTTTAAGACAAAAACCTAAAAGGTTTAGGACTTGATTTGAAACTTGCATTGCACTTTGGACTTGACTTGGGGCTTTTATGCCTTTACTTGATTTGAAACTTGGTTGGAAAGACTTGACACTTACATGTGACCTGCAATACATGACCTTGGTCCCACTGCTGCAAACTAACAATGAGCGCTGAGAATCAGTTAGGAATATATTCTGGTAGAATGAGTGATGGGACAAAAAATCAGCTAACAGACTAGTTATCAGAGTGAAAGCAGCCTATTAATAGACAATTCAGGTGATGAAAAAATTTGGAATGACAGTAACGAATTAGTACAGAAGCAGAACACACCTCAAAATGAAAACAACTAAAACACAAAAACAAAAAAGACAATGAAACTAAAAAAAGAGTGAAAGAAAACATAGTAAATAGAACACAGTTACCAAAATAAAACAAGAAATATGGTCAGCAATGAGAAGCTGATTAAACCCAAAACATGAAACCTAAATGCATCACAACCTCACAGTACATAACAGAGTAAACACAAAGCTGAACATATAACAATTTCAGAATGAGAGGAGAAAGAAGAGAAAAGAAATCAGATTCAGATTTTCTTTTTTTTTTTACGTGTCTTGTTTGGCAGTGTGGCAGCTCCGAATTGGTGTCTGAGTACCAAGTAGAAGCCCAACAGATTTACTTTCACAAGTGGAGCACTACAGCTTTTGCTGTAGTACTCTACTTGATATATATGTGTGGGAAATTTTTATTATGAATTGCTGTGGGTTTTATTTTCTGATGTTATGGACACGGAGACGGAAAATAAAGGTTGAAAATTGAATTGAAAGTACAAGAGAGGAAGGGGAACAAAGAAAACACAGGAAAACATCAAAGTCTGCCTCCATACCCACAGGTCGGCAGAGAGAGGGGGAAAAACCAAAAAACCAAACAAGGAACATCGACAGAACAAACCAAACATTGTGAACTAAGAACTACACAACCACGTCACACAAAAATGGATAAAAAAATACAACAACAATGTCACTGAAAAGCTCATGGTACCGATTAATCAAGATCTAGTAACGATAACCTCAGCCCAAGAACATATCTGTAAACACTGGAGCGACCATTGACCGGCCGACGAGGGGCCCCCGCCACCGTGTGGGCCGCGGCCGACCGCCTCGTGCCGCCGCCGCCGCCCCAGGGCAATTCCCACTGCCAACCTCCCAGCATCCCACGTCAGGGCGCCCCACCAATAGCCGCCTCGGACGGACGACATCCCCAGGCCAAGCCCAGCCAGCTCCTGGACATCAAGTTGTACTAGCTCCCGAGTCCTGATCCCGCACAATGCAGAGCACTGAGACCAGGCATCCAACAAAGGCCAGGGCCAGTCCAACTCGCCAATGAACCGACCATGCACGATGCGCACAGAACAGCTGATCGGACGAGCAGAGATGCTGGATCCGTATCCAGACGAGCCACCAAACAGGCACCACCCAACAATCCCAAACCTGGTACCCCCGAAAGAGGTGCCCCAACTAACAAAAGGAAGACATCAGCCCAGCACATCGGCCGACTGACACACCGGTCCACTCAGGCCCGGTCAGGCACGCACCAGGTCCGACCGGATTGACCACCGACGCACCAGGGGGCATCAGTTACTGGCAGGGAGTGACGGAGGGGAAATAGCCCCCCCATTAGATGTAAGCCCTGAGGTGCGCCAGGCGAGAGGGCAGCCCAAGACCCAACCTGACAGGTAGACAAAGACATACAGAAACAATCATATGCTCCCTCCCTCTTAAATCCATTAAAATTTTCAAAGGACAAAAGATTAATTTAAAACTGGTGTAAATTTGGGCAGAGTAATATAGGACTAGATCTACTAGGGCTGTACGATACTGCAAATTTGGTATCGATCCAATACCAAGTAAATACAGGGCCAGTATTTCCAAAACCAATACCAATGCCAATATTTTTCACTACTACCATCTACTTTTGTGTAAGGGAGAGCAATGTATCATAATTTGTTAAGTGAATGCGTCATCAATACGCAAATTTGTCTGAACACTTTAATTTTCATGATTAACTATTTTGTAAGTTTTCTTTTAATTAATCATGTTTATTTCAACTGGCTGAATATATTCCCTGTGTGACTGTCAGAATAGTCTATTAATCAGTCTGCTAAATTACTGTTATGACCAATTACACTGTAAAATGGCATTAGCCTTTCTAATACAGGAGATGACTAAATCTTACTTTCACTTAACTATAAGCTATCTGGATATTGTTGCCCATGCTGAAGAGCCTCTGCAAGGGACCTCTGTCTCGGTGCTGGGGGGTCTGCTTTCCCTCTCTTCCTCCTCAGAATTCTGGTTGGGGAGTGTTTTGATGTGCTTATGTAAGTTTGTGGTGTTGCCACAGTACCTAATTTATTTCCTGCAAACATCGCAGGTTGCAGTGGTTTGATTTAAAGCTGTAAAAAACATCCAAACGGTGCTCCTCTTCCGGTCTGCCATCACGCAGCCACAACAGTGCGCTGCTCGCCTTGCAGTGAGTGAGCTGTGAGTGAGTGTTGCAGTGGAGGGGGAGGGGCTAATTGAGTATGAGTGAAGTGAGAGAAGAGTGTGTTGTACGGCCAGTCGGTCACTTTGTAAATGCCTGGTGTTGTACAGAAGAGAAACTGAAACTGAAACTTAAGGATCAATCTCATCACAAAAGCATCGATTAAAACCCAATACCGACGTTAGTATTGATACTATCGATCTTTTAGATCGATCCGCCCAACCCTAAGATCTACATCTCATTGCTGAAACCATGTTAACACTGGCCTGTCCGAGAGTAGTGGGGTTTTGATAAATGCGGGGCGTGGACACAATAAGTCATTTGTTCTGTGGCTGATACGATGCGTATCTCGATACACTACTGACAATCTGTTGCATTTTAGATACATACGTGGAAAAATTATACGATACAATAAACCACTCCATCACAATGCAGTTCAATGATAAACACAGTGCGATTCAATATGATTAAATATATAATTGCAAAATAACTGTTGAAAAAGTTAATTTATTTCAGTAACTCAATTCACTAATTGCAATGCATTACATAGATTAACTAAAAAAGCACTCGGAGAGCACAGGCCTCCTCCAGTGCAGCCCACATTCACACACTGGTGATGGCAAGGTAGTCACAGCTTCTGTGGGGCACTCTGACAGAAGTGAAGCTGCTGAACATTGATGCCACCAGGTGAAGTGTCTTGCCCAAGGACACAATGACCGAGACGGATAGAGTGGGGGTTTGAACCGGCAACCCTCTGGTTACAGGAGAAGTGCTATTTGAGCCGCGGTCTCCTGTCACTGCAATGACACAACTTTGTGTAGCTTATGGCAAATTTCAAGAATCAGGCCTGTAAAGTGATGACCAACAATAAACGGGCAGTTTTTAATAATGCGAATGAGTGCATATTAATACGTTTTCAAAACAGGTTGTTTTTATTTACTGCATAGCAAGACAACACTGACAAAATGGTTTATGGCTTGTGACCATAATCTAAGACCTGGTGTGGGGCTTAGTATATCCTAAGGTCAAGTCCAAATTGATACATCCTGAAAAAGGCTGATAATCACAATACACCAGTTTTCGAACAAACGCTCGCCGCTCACAGTTGCTGCATAGATGTTGGTGGATTTGCCTTCAAATCACAATAAAAACAAGCCTGGAAGCAGCAGCAAGAATTTTTTTCCCATTTATGTGGTATACATATAAAAAATATGGAGATAGGAATTATGTAAATGCATCACCGCTACAAGCAGTTCTAAATAAATTAGAAGCATATCCTACCCCTTCCTCAGCTCCAGCAGGCCAGATCACATCACCAATGCTTCCTCATTTTCTACACTTCTGCATAACTTCTCAGACACCTGAGTTTTTTGACTAAAAGGGAAACTGATGAATTCCTCCCACAATGCTTCCTGAGAATTAGCAGTTCCCTGCAATCTTTCAAAGATGACAACACAAAGGTATCCTCTATTATGTGACTGTTCGAAGATGGAACATTAAAATCGGCAGAAGCAATTCAATGAACTAACATGTAAACTTTGTAAATTAAAACAAGGAAATAGAAATGTCCCAGAACTTTAAGTTGAGTTAGCCTGATGGCTGCAGAATTTGGTTGGAACATAGAGGCTATAATGCAGGGGTGTCAAACTTAAATACAGCTTGGGCCACAAATAGAACTTTGGAAAAAGTTGTGGGCCAGCCTTTTCGGACAGCCGCTACTTTTTTCACACGCTTTGGACCCTACATCCTATTCAAAGATGCAACTAATTTATAAATTTTTCTACTGGCTGACGGCCTCTGGGGGGCACTATAGCAGGAAGTGCAAAAGTGAGACAAACACGTGGGAATGATTATGCGTCGAAGAAGACACTACTGGTAGCTTTCAGCACACCCTCATCATGGAAATGCGTATAATGCAGCTTTTAAAGACCTCATGACACGAAGCTGACTTCATGTAAATGTATTATGACATAATGTATCTTGTCAAAGTATGTGGTTGTGTAAATTTATGAGCCGAACAGACTTGATTTTATGCAATAATTAGAGTTTAAAAAATATTAGCTTAACCGCTGCTTCAAAACTACGTATCCATAATGTGACGTCAGCGACAGAACCACTCAGGCTGGGCAGTCCGAAAACTCCACTGTCAGGCATGATGGAGGCGCTCATATATATATATATATATAACCTTTATTTAACCAGATAAAAACCCATTGAGATCAAAACCTCTTTCACAAGGGTGACCTGGCCAAGAAAGGCAGCAGCACACGCCATGACAATCAGTACTAACAGACAACAACAAACAAGCAGCAAAAAACATAAAACATTAAAATATTAAAATACTTAAATATTTGAAGACTCAGAAGATTCTTCCTCCAGTTCTAGACTTGAGATGGTTTTTGAGGTGGAAAATGCAGCAGGTTCTGGTGCTTCTAAAGGTGGTGGCGGCATTGAACCGTACAGGTACAAGCCGTATGCAACGACTGAGATGGATGGAAGAAAGTGGGTCAGAGAACGATGAAGCTAACATAGCAGCGGAAGAAGTGACAGCGAAGAGACGTCAGGGAAACACAGATTGGTAAGGATTAGAAATACCTTTTAATCGTGGGTTCTTTTCTTTTCAAATTAACAAAATGGTATAAATAATAATAATATTAACGTGTAGTGATTTTAGTGGTGACCTGAAAAATAAACATTACATAATGTAAATATGGTAAATCAGTTATACAACTAAAAATAATAAACTAATCCAGACGAACTTATTTGTAAGGTCTGGGACTGATATCGGAAAAATAAAATCATATTGTGGGCAGACATTCAAGAGAAGAAGAGGAGGGAGCCCCACTTCTAACCTGTTTCACCCACTTCGAAAGTAACTCTGGGTCTTTGGGAAACTTAAATAAACCGACACCATCCTTGAGTGTATTTGAGAAAAATCCCGCAACACAGCGCGAAGGCATTGCGATCACTTTTCAAAATAGAAAATAGCTGTCCCAGTCACAGTTGAAAAGCCGCTGTCAAATGTGTCAACAAACGTAGAATGCGTTCTCTCGCTAACGTTACTTCCGGCTTTATGCTCGTTCAGTGCGCGCCGATACAGTACGAGTAAAGTGTTTTTTTGCTCTCAGTAAGATCATGCAATGCGTGTTTATAACTTTGAAATAGACTATTGGGTTCGGATTTCTTTATTAAATGTTATGTTTAAAAATGTCAACTTCGTGTCATGAGGTCTTTAAGTTAAAGGCAATTGAGCTGGCCGTCAAAGAACTAAATAGAGCTGAGTCCGTGTAAAAAGAAGACAAAAGCTTTCAGAGGACATAAAGACACCCAGGAGACAAGAACATGAAAAACTGAAAAAGATGGGTTTTAAACAATTCAATTCAAAAATACTTTATTGATCCCAGAGGGAAATTAAGTGTTGGTATAGCTTGTACAATTAATTATTTAAGGAGTTGTTGTATATCATGATGGCTGTGGCCAGGAAAGATTTCCTGTAGTGGTGTCTGTTGCAGTTAAACTGAACAAGCCTCTGACTGAAGGCACTCTGTTGTTGCAGGATAGTCACGTGAAGAGGATGCTCAAGGTTGTCCATAATTTTGATTTTATGAAGAATCCTTCTTTGCATCATCATCTCCAGATTTTCCACAGTTGTCCCGAGAACAGAACCAGCCTTCTTAATCAGGTTCTTTAGCCTTTTTAAATCCTTGGCTCTGATGCTGCAACCCCAACAGATGATGGCTGAAGAGATTACACTCCCCACAACAGACTTGTAGAAGATTTGCATCATCTTGCTGCAAACCTTGAAGGACTTAAGCTTCCTGAAGAGTACAGTCTGCTCTGTCCCTTCTTGTAGATGGCTTTATTGTTGCGCCTCCAGTCCAGTCTGTTGTCCAGGTGAACTCTGGACAACACCTCCACTTCTTCACCAATGATGGAAACCCTTAACCCTGTTTGTTCTGAAATCTACAATCATCTCCTTTGTTTTGTTCACATTCAAGGTAGGACGATTGTTTCCACACCATGTCACAAAGCGGTCCACCAGTTCACTGTATTCAGTTTCTTGTCCATCTCTGATACACCCGACAATTGCAGAGTCATCTGAGTATTTCAGCAGATGACAGGTCTCTGATTTGTACTGGAAGTCTGAGGTGTACAGAGTGAAAAGGAATGGTAAGAGTACGGTCCCCTGTGGTGCTCCTGTGCTGCTGGCCATCTGGTTTGACACACAATCCTTTAGTCTCACAAACTGTGGTCTGTTTTTCAGGTAGTCGTTGATCCACGCGGTTGTTGAGGGCTCCACCTGTGTCTTCAGGATTTTCTGACAAAGCAAATCAGGCTGAATTGTGTTAAATGCACTGGAGAAATCAAAGAACATGATCCTCACAGTGCTGCCTGCTTTGTCCAGATTACAGTGGGTTGGTTAAAGCAGGAGGATGATGGCACCTTCAACTCCAACTCCACGAAGATAAGCAAACTACACCGGGTCCTGATATGTTCTTGTTTGCTTATCCAGGTGGGCCAACAGGAGTCTCTCCAGGACCTTCATGGTGTGGGATGTCAGGGCCACAGGTCTATAGTCACTAATGACTGATGGGTGAGTTTTCTTTGGTACTAGAACAAGACATAATGTCTTCCACAACACTGGAACCTTCTCCTGGGTCAGGCTAAGGTTGTAGAGGGGCTGCAGAATCCCGCCAGCTGCTCTGCACAGGTCTTCAGGACTCTGGGGCTGACACCATCTGGACCTGCAGCCTTGTTCCGGTTCAGTTTCTCCAGCTGCCTCTTCACCTAACTTTTAGAGACAGACAAGTGGGAGGGGGAGGCAAAGAGGGTAGCAGCATCTCCTGACTTGGTTGAAGACAAACTAGTGGAATCAGGAGAGTCCATGACTGAGGTGAAGGATAAAACATCCGAGCTGTGACAGGAAAGCTGTGGGTCAGAGGAGGGTGGGATGTCTGTTTGGCTGGGGATAGGAGAGTAGGATGCTGAGCTAGTTCCTGAACTGACCCTTTTATCACTCTGAACAACTTTTACCAAATAAACCTCCGCAGTCTCTGCGCTCCTCTGGCAGCTGTTTCCTTGTCGGCCCAAAAGTTAGGACACACAATCACGACGAGGCGTCTTTTGAGTATTATGGCCCTCACCTCTGGAACAGGCTGCCAGAGGACCTCAGGGCCGCAGAGAACGTTCATGTTTTTAAGAGTAGACTTAAGACCAGACTTAAGACTCACCTTTTTAGTCTAGCTTTTAACTGATTATTATGTATTATTGTCTGTTTAATTGTTCTGCATGTTTTACATGATTATATTTTATTAGTGTTTTACTATTTAATCTTATCACATTTATTTACTGCTTATTTTTAATCTGTTATCTAAATCCCCGTTCCAGTGTTTCCTCTGTGGGAGACCTCTGCCCCGAGAGCGGTGGTCGGCTGTAGCTGCCTGGGTGCTGTCCAGGTGGAGCTTGGGTTGGGGTAGGGGTCTTGGCCCCAGCCTCCACTGGGCGCCCTGTGTAGGTGCATCGGTTGCTGCTTTGATGTACTGTTGCCGGTGCAGGTGGCTCCTCTGATGGCGTTTCCTTGCATGGTTCATCTGCACTCTGCCAAATGTACCTTTTTACTGTTGCTTTTAACTGTGTGTGTGCATGGGAGTTTGGTTGGGGGGAGGGGGGTATAGCTTTGATCATGCTTTTAAATCTGTGGGGGAGGGATGGGAATGTAGTTTTATGTGGGGTCATTTTAATCTGTAAAGCACTTTGTGATGCAATTCTTGTATGAAAAGTGCTTTATAATTAAAGTTTTATTTGATTAATTTGAACAGTGGAGCTAAGGTGGATAGAAATATATCTATTCCAAATACAATAAGTAGTTTTAAAATATAGCACCTTTCAAGACATGTAGTCACTAATGTTGTGCAGCGAAGCATTTAAAAAAAACACATAAACAAAAAAATAATACTGACAATACATGAATCAAAAGCCATTTTGAAAAGAAAAGCTTTTTTAAAAAAATCTCCACATCTCATAGGTGGTACAACCAGCAGACTTTTGGTCACATGACCACAGGGATCTGCGATAAACATCTTGAATTAGTGATGTGGAGGCATGGATTTGAACATATGTGAGCCAATGCAGAAATACCTAAAGAAGCTTTGACTGTTAAAGAAAACTACCACTTTTAAAAAGGTTGGTTGAAAATTAATATGGTTGGAAAGAGGGAATGCGAGGGGGAGTGGAGCAGCAGTTTGCTCCACTCGGCTCTTCAGACTGCAGGCCTGACTGCTCCCCAATACAGTAAGAACTTAATGCCACCGGGGAATGCTTCTGCCTTCTTTATCAGAGGCACAAGTGATGCAGAAAAATTGGTCAGGATTAATTCTGGAAGCCTTGTGACTACACAGAGCTAGGACCAGGGTTTTTAGCTTTCTCAGAAAAAAAAGAGACGCTTTTGCAGATGCTTTCATAAATGGTGGGATGGGCCTTCCCATTTAAGCTTGACTTTTTGTGCTACTGGAGGAGGGCACATATGATACTAATGCAACTTAAAATGGATGTTATGAGACATAATCTTATACATGTCCCCAATGATAAGAGACTTATGGCCTTCTTGAGAGTAAGCATAGACCCAAGTTTCCACCATTGTAATAAATCACAGATGAAAAGGGTTTTACTATACCTTTTTGGCTGGGAACTTCTGGTGTGTGTCCCTTTCAAATACAGAGCAAGGCAGAATTTGCGCAACCAACAAACTTTACACTAAGACTGACCAGAATAAAACATTTTCTCCAAGTAATTTAGGAATTAAATAGAATTTGAAAACAGATATATACATACACTTTAGAAAAAAACACAAAAACATGTTTTTCTTACTGTCATACATTAAACAGATTAAACTATTTTGGTTTAGATCAATATATATGAACGTTTTTTTGTAGTTGTGAAATGTCAAAATGAAGAGAATGACAATTATGTAATATTATATATTGTTTTGTAAATTGAAAGTATACATACACTTCCTTAGTATCTGGTAAAATTGGTCCAAAACTGTTTCACTTGGGCTAAATGTTTCAGGTTTTATTTCACAAGCTTGCTACACTCCTCTTGCCAGAACTGGTGTAAATGGGTCAGGTTTTTAGGCCTTTTTGTTTGTACTCGCCTTTTCAGTAACACCCACGTTTTCTATGGGATTGAGATCAGAACTTGGTGATGGCCACTCCAATACCTTGACTTTGTTGTCCTTAAACTACTTTGTAACTAATTTGTAGGTCAACTTGGGGACCCATTTGTGCCCAAACTTCAACTTCTTGACTGATGGCTTCAGATGTTGCTTCAGTTTGTCTTATGGTGGGACTGTGGCTCAGGTGGTAGGAGTTTGTCACCTAACCAGTGGGTTGTCGAGGCTTCACCATCCTTGCCTGCTGGTGGTGGTCAGAGACCCCGGTGATGCCTCTGTGTACGGTAGCCTTGCTTCTGTCAATATGCCCCAGGGCAGCTGTGGCTACCAGTGTGTGAATATGTGCGTGAATGACCTAATGTAGTGTAAAGCGCTTTGTGGTCCTCTGACTGAATGCAGGCCATTTACTATTTTTGCATGATGACAGACGCAATGAGGAAGTAACACCATGAACCAGAACATCGATTTGTGAAAGGTTAGAGATTAAATTGCTGCCCTCTGCCGTGTTTCTCTGAGATAACGAGTAAATTAATTAAACAGATTCTTTAAAACTTGTGACAGCATTTCTAATAAAATCTACTATAATCAATAGTTCTTTCAGGTTTGGGATACACAGTTACAATAAATTCAAAGGTTATGAAAAAATGGTCAGATAGAACAGGGTTATGTGAAAGTACTGTTATTTCTTCACATTTAAAGCCGTATGTCAGTACAAGGTCAAAGGTATGATGGCAGAAGTGTGTGGGTCCCTGTATTTTCTAAATCTAAGATTGAGTTTAAGATAGTATTAAAGACTACATTTAGGCTTTAAATGGGTAAATGTTGGCCATCTTCAGATGCAGTAAGTTGACCTCCTAGCAGATTTGGCGATGCACTTTCTGGCTCTAGCCTACAACTGGTTCCTGTGACGACTTTATCAGGTCGGAAAAAAGTAGCCCTACTGATCTTTACCATGTGTAGATCCACACAAAACTGTGAGGCAGCTTTCTCCACAATGAATATTCTTAAAACCAAATATCATTCCAGGCTCACAAATGAGCACCTCCGAACATGCTAGAGAATGGCCCTGACTCCATTCAAGCCCATCCAAGTAAGAGCTCAGTTATCTCACAGAGTAAAAGACAAGAAAGCAATACTCTAAATAGGTTCAGCATTTAAATGTGTTGAGATTTGAAGTCTTTCAAATTGTTTGAGACTGTTGAGTACACGTGAAAAAAATCAAGCTTTTCCTCCATTTATTGTTTTCTGAAGTTAGTCATTTATGAACGTGAACAGTTGCTATGTTTTATTTATTTTCTTCCTGACATGTTATCCTACTTTTATACATTACATGAGAGAACATTACCAGTACATGAATTAGAAATCATGCTTACACGTTCAGCACTTTGTTATGTGTCAATAAATGTAATCTAAAAGTATTTCAGTTAGACAGAATTTAATTGATCTGATATGCAAATCAATGAGTAAAACTAATAGGCTACTTAAATATATATCAAACTAAATTATAAGGAAGTGTGATGTTCCGGAACTTGACCTCAAGACGTTTTCTGTGACTGGGCCTCTTTAAAATTTATTTAAATACCCCTGATGTACATCCTTGAGAGGTGATGTTTTTTGGCGGATTAATTCTTTATAAATTATGTTTTTTGTCTAAATGTTTTAAAGTCTTTTTAAACTAGCAGTTAAACGCTGGTATGGGTCCAAATAGGACACAGTATGGGCAAATATTTTTACATCTGTTGATGATAAAGTGCTTATCTGCTTGTCTTCAACCTAATAAAAAAAATACATAAAATAAACAATATAACAATATAATATTTTGGTAGGAAAGAAATTTATGTTTTTTGTGTAATCTTTTCAATGATGCTAGGATCTGAAAGTTTTTTATTATTAGGAACCTTCATTATATTAATGTTGTATATTAATTATCAGTAAAATGCAAAAATAATTCCACTCTGGTTGTTTGTTTATACAGTGGCTTGCAAAAGTATTCGGCCCCCTTGAACTTTTCCACATTTTGTCACATTACAGCCACAAACATGAATCAATTTTATTGTAATTCCACGTGAAAGACCAATACAAAGTGGTGTACACGTGAGAAGTGGAACGAAAATAATACATGATTCCACACATTTTTTACAAATAAATAACTGAAAAGTTGGGTGTGCGTAATTATTTAGCCCCCTTTGGTCTGAGTGCAGTCAGTTGCCCATAGACATTGCCTGATGAGTGCTAATGACTAAATAGAGTGCACGTGTGTGTAATCTAATGTCAGTACAAATACAGCTGCCCTGTGACGGCCTCAGAGGTTGTCTAAGAGAATGTTGGGAGCAACAACACCATGAAGTCCAAAGAACACACCAGACAGGTCAGGGATAAAGTTATTGAGAAATTTAAAGCAGGCTTAGGCTACAAAAAGATTTCCCAAGCCTTGAACATCCCACGGAGCACTGTTCAAGCGATCATTCAGAAATGGAAGGAGTATGGCACAACTGTAAACCTACCAAGACAAGGCCGTCCACCTAAACTCACAGGCCGAACAAGGAGAGCGCTGATCAGAAATGCAGCCAAGAGGCCCATGGTGACTCTGGACGAGCTGGAGAGATCTACAGCTCAGGTGGGGGAATCTGTCCATAGGACAACTATTAGTCGTGCACTGCACAAAGTTGGCCTTTATGGAAGAGTGGCAAGAAGAAAGCAATTGTTAAAAGAAAACCATAAGAAGTCCCGTTTGCAGTTTGCCACAAGCCATGTGGGGGACACAGCAAACATGTGGAAGAAGGTGCTCTGGTCAGATGAGACCAAAATGGAACTTTTTGGCCAAAATGCAAAAACGCTTTGTGTGGCGAAAACTAACACTGCACATCACTCTGAACACACCATCCCCACTGTCAAATATGGTGGTGGCAGCATCATGCTCTGGGGGTTCTTCTCTTCAGCAGGGACAGGGAAGCTGGTCAGAGTTGATGGGAAGATGGATGGAGCCAAATACAGGGCAATCTTGGAAGAAAACCTCTTGGAGTCTGCAAAAGACTTGAGACTGGGGCGGAGGTTCACCTTCCAGCAGGACAACGACACTAAACATAAAGCCAGGGTAACAATGGAATGGTTTAAAACAAAACATATCCATGTATTAGAATGGCCCAGTCAAAGTCCAGATCTAAATCCAATCGAGAATCTGTGGCAAGATCTGAAAACTGCTGTTCACAAACGCTGTCCATCTAATCTGACTGTGCTGGAGCTGTTTTGCAAAGAAGAATGGGCAAGAATTTCAGTCTCTAGATGTGCAAAGCTGGTAGAGACATACCCTAAAAGACTGGCAGCTGTAATTGCAGCAAAAGGTGGTTCTACAAAGTATTGACTCAGGGGGCTGAATAATTACGCACACCCCACTTTTCAGGTATTTATATGTAAAATATGTTTGGAATCATGTATGATTTTTGTGCCACTTCTCACGTGTACACCACTTTGTATTGGCATTTCACATGGAATTCCAATAAAATTGATTCATGCTTGTGGCTTTAATGTGACAAAATGTGGAAAAGTTCAAGGGGGCCGAATACTTTTGCAAGCCACTGTATGTATCCCTTTGTCAAAAACTCTAAATAAACTTACAATTATTCAATTCTCACTATGTTGTTCCATCTCCATTAACTCAAACTCAACTTAAAATAGATGATTCAGATATGAAAGTCACACCAACAGCCCAAAGAACTTGTGTGGTTATGTAGAAAATGTCACAAAATCACCTATAACTGTATAATCCTTTGGGATAGCGGGGCATGCATTTTTCAGCAAGGTAAATTCTGAGGCTAACGACATTTGCACCCCCTCTCTTATTCACAACCCCTCTTTTTGGCCCTGCTACCTCAAAACAGACACATAAGAATACTATAACATTTTCTACATAACTACACATGTTCTCTGAGCTACTTGTCATACCAGTGTGACAGTTTTTGGATTAGAAAGATATGGGGTGCAAATCTTGACAGCTTCGAACATAACATTTTCCACAAAATAGCACATGTTCTTTGGGCTGTTGGTGTGACTTTCATACATGTATCATCTATTTTGGGTTTAATGGAGATGGAACAACACAGAGAGAATTGAATATTTGAGTTTTTGAAAAGGGATACACATAAACTTGACTTGACTTTTAGTTTATTAATCCCTTTGGGATAACTCCCTGAGGAAAATAACATTTCCAGCAGTTTACAGATTAGGGCTGCCAAAAACGATTATTTGGATCGTTGATGAATCGGATGGGGTTTCGACTCGATTAATCGGATTAGCGGGAAAACTTTTAATAAGTGCTACGGAAATGTTTTTTTCTCTCCTTACTTCACTTTATTTAACAACAGAACATTATTAGAAAACAGTTCAAAAGTGCACAAAACAATATGCTATCACCTCAAATGTCTTACAGCTGTTGAAATATTAAATAACAATAAATAGAAAAATAATTTTGAATGGCTTTGAATGAAAGAGTCAGCATAACACTACAATGTGCACAACATGAAATTTTTGGGTCAGTAAAACAATGAAAAAAACGTTGCCCTGTGTGTAAACAGGTAAACCCTTAATTACATTTAAAAATAAACTTGCATTAAAAGCTCCAAAAACATTCTCAGAAAAAAAAAACGTAAAAAAACAAAGATTTTCCTTTTGGAAATTATTTTCATAACTTGTTAAACATAAAAAAGTCATTCTGTGCAGTTTCAACAAATCAACATTTTATGTTACCAATTTACCCTAGGGGAAATTTCCCCTCTGATTAACAGCATTTACAGTTCCCTTTTAACATAGAAAGTACTCTTAAATCAGATCTTCTGTTCTTTCTGTGTCTCTGCTCTGTCTTCTCAAACCCCCAAACGGTCGTGGCAGATGGCTGCTCCTACTGAGCCTGGTTCTGTTGGAGGTTTCTTCCTGTTAAAGGGGAGTTTTTCCTCTCCACCGTCACTACATGCTTGCTCAGTATGAGGGATTGGTGAAGGATGCTGTGGTTGGAAAGTCTGCATCAACGGGGCCCAACCTCACGCCAATGACTGACGTAATCTGCTGGGATTCCTTAAATAGGAAACTTTTTAACTGACTGGAATGTTTGAATAAATGGATAGAAATTACTTCTTGATAAGTGCCTTGAGATGACATCTGTTGTGAATTGGCGCTATATAAATAAACTGAATTAAAGCTTCATCGGGAAGCCGAAGTGTTCCCAAACAGGAGACTTTGATTAAAAATTAACATAGTGTTTTGCAACTTACCCGGACACTGAGCTCTCTTCTTCCTCGCTGATGCCTTTGACGTGCTTTCGTTTGAGATACTGCATCATCACCGTCGTACTCCCGTGCAGGCAAGGTTTGACTTGCAAATGTTGCAGATAACAAACTTCTTTGCTTCGTTTAAGGTAAACTTTTGAAGTTTTATCTTCTTACGTGTGCCTGCTTCTGCCATGTTCCATGTGTGTTGCCATGTGCTGCTCCGCTGCATTTGGCAATTTGTGCGCATTGACTATTAAATAAAGGTTGGAAAAAAAAGTTACGCAACTGGCAGCCACATATGGCGTCGTAATCCCGCTACGTAACGAATCGATGACGAAATTCGTTGCCGACGCATTTTATACATCTGATTTTATCGATCTTTATTGATTCGTTGTTGCAGCCCTATTATAGATAAAGAAATCACAAGAAAAAACAGCAAGCAACTGCTTGCAAACAGTTATAGAAATAAAACAGACAAGTATAAAAGAAAACAGACAGGTATAAAGAGTATCTCAAATTATAAAATAATTCGTTCAATGAGGTAGGAAAATGACCAGGGTGAAGAATGTTTTATACTTTATTGATAATCATTAAACAACATTAATATAATTAACTTACAGGTGCTTAGTAATAAAAAGCTCCAGGATCTTTGCATCATTTAAAAGAGTCAAAAAAGGTATTTTTGAGTGCCCCCTGCACTCAGAACAGAAAGTTCTCACTCTTCTCAGCAGTTAGTCTGCTGTGACCCTTCCTGAAAAAAGCAAAAGTGTTAGGTCTTCAGTCATTTTTTGGTTATTTTCAGGTTAACACCCATGTACTTATAAGTGTCCATTATCTCAACGTCCACTCCATTCTGTCCAATCTGTATGTTTGTTAATGTTTCAATTAAAGGAAATTACTTAGCATATTGTCAAGTGTTTTTCATTCCAGCCCAATGCATTGGCCTACAGAAAGCCTACAGTAAAACATTGAATTGTTTTTATTGGTTTGGGTTTTGACTGATTATTTGTGAGCTAAAGATTGACAAATTAAAAGTAAATATTATGGGATATTTATATACAGTATTTGTAATGCACTGGTGGATTGAAGCAACATTTTTTTATCGATAGAGTTGCACCATTTATACTTTTAATTAACCTATAAAAAAGGAAGTTTGCATGTGGCAACTAAGCGTAGTTCCAACTTGCAGAAATGTCAGCAACACTTGAGGGCACATTTCATTGCAACATCTTTTCAACATCTTTTTCAGCTTTTAGAGGCAGCTGACATAAAACAATTGATAGCACAGGGGAAACTGGCATTGAGAGTTTAGTGCAGTCAGCTACACTTGTAAGGTCTAGCTAGGACTTGGCTGATACTTTGGTTTGGAAAGGATCAAGACTTTCCTCTTAGCAACATCACTAATAAGCTTAAAAGGTAATATGGTGTGTTTAACTGTGTATGTTTTATGTGCATAAGAATAGCATACAACAGTTTTTCTTGAACATTCTTTTTCCTTTCCTGCTCCCCTTACATTGTATCTTTACATAAAAAGAAGAAACAAACAAAATCAACAGAGTAGATTCACAAGGATGGTTTGATTGGTGCAGCAGCTGGAGGTGAAATGATAGCCCACTGTCAGCCATATAGCGGAATGCGCTTTGAGCACCAGTCTACACCACATAGCCAAGCCATCATGGGACTAGTCAACATGAACACACACACACACACACATACAAGGCTCAATAAGCACAGACAATCATTTCCTCCCCATGGCTCTCGCTGCCACACAAGCACACTTGTAGTCTGAGTGCAGTCAATGTGAGCATGCCTTTGCCTTAATGCTGATGACACCGTTTCCATTTCTGTGGATGTAGGGCTCTGTAGCAGTGGGGATATGGATTCTTATAGGCGACACACTCAATCAACTAGCAACTTGCTTCCAGCCACATAGCTTTGTTTATGTGGAAACCCATATCAAACTAAATTGCTACAGAAAGGTACCTAAATCAAATATGTGGTGTTGCAAGGAAAAAAAAAACATGAAGTTTTCCATTTCAGAGACATTTGCCCTTGAATCTTTTTATAAAACTGTTAACAAAGAGTGCTTTTATGATGTAATAGCATTGCCAGACACATCCAGATCCCTACTCGTGCAAGGTGAAAGCTATGGAAGTACAGAAAATGACTAACCATCAAAAGAAACATAATTTTACTCAGTTCCACCACACCATATTATGATGGTCATGTTCGGATATATTTGGTGGATGGAAACAACACTTTTTTAAGTGTTGTAAACATTCGAGCTCTACAGGATATGCACTGATAATCAGAAATGTTTTGGATATCACCAAATATATTGTTGTTTTCAACTCAAGGAAAACATCGAAAGGCCTTTGTCCACTGAACTAATTCCACTGCTAGTTCGGGGTTAGAGCCTGACTTGGCACCAGTTCCTTGGATTTCCACCACCAAAGTACTCGTTTCTTGCTGGGGCAGAGCTGGTGCTTGCTTAGAACCGCTTTCTCCCCCGCCAACATGGCTAAGCAATCGAGGTCGGTGCTTGTATTCTCGATCTCATTCTTATGGTCATGATCCATAAATCTTGAGCTTAGGTGAGGTTCATGATGTAGAAGAAAAAATGAGATCTAAGCTTTTTTGCTCAGCTCTTTCCTTACTACAAGAGACCAGAGGAGTGCCCTTATTGCTCCAGACAAAGACCCAATCCATCTGTCCTTCCCCCATTCTATCCTACTGTCACTAGTGAACAAGATACCATGATACTTAAATACTTAAATACCTCTACTTGAGGCAGAGATTGACCCCCATCCAAGAGGGAGAGTCCACCCATAGCCTCAGACTTAGAAGAGCAGACCCTCAACCCGGCCACTTCACATTCCCCTGTAGGCCCCTGCAGTGCATGCTAAATGTCATGGCTTGAAGACGCCAACAGAAGCACAGAGCGCCAAGCAAAGATGAGACCCTGAGGTTTCCAAGACAGACACCCTCCTCTCCAAAACTACTCCTTAAGATCCTGTCCATGAACAGGGTCCAGACCAGGAAGCAGAGTCATAGTTAGGTTTCCTTCCTAGACTTATTATCTTTAGTTTCTAGTTTCTTAAGAGTTTTCTGTCTTCCTAGCCATTTTACCTCTCGTCCCAGCTTTTGATTGTTTCCACCTGCTCTCTCCCTCTCACCTGCATCTGATTCCTCTAATTGGTCATTGGTCTCCTCTCACTTCCTCATTTCCTCCCCAGTATATATTCTACTCTCATTCAGTCACTACTCGCTTGTCCGTCGTCGTTTCTTCCCTGCCTGGTTCCTACCTTCCCTGTCGTCCGTCTATCTTCCCTGCTCAACCTTCCCTGTCGTTTTCCGTAATTTGATGGTCTCCTTGTTCCCTGGTTACCCCATGATTTTGTAAGTTCGTTTGTTTTCTTATTTAATTAAAATCAAGTTCATTTTACTTTCTGCATTTGGGTCCTCCTTAACCACCACCATGACAGACAGTGACAGTTTCTAAATGTAGAATGGGAGGCAGATCTTTTAGTTATCAAGCTCCTCTCCTGTAGAACGAGCTCCCAGTTTTAGTCCATGAGGCAGACACTCTGTTTACTTTCAAAGTCAGGCTAAAAACTTTCCTTTTTGATAACTTCTAACTTTGATAAAGTTAGAGTGGCTTAGCTCACGGTGCAGAACTAAACATGAGACCCGCAAAGCAGGATGGGAAACCACCTCCACCAATCAGACTTCTTTTACCCTCCATTCGTTTTTCGTTTTTATTGCGTCAAAATAAGTTAATATGTCAAAGCTTCCCAAATTACCTGGTGCCCAGGGGAGGAAAAGAAGAAAAGAACAGGAGGAAAAATGCGCCAAAGACAAAGGTTATGTTACAGTAAAGATGATGTTAATGATACTATTTTGATGTTACAGAAAGATTATCAATAATGTATTGTATAATCTATAAATAGCCAGCGCTATCTGCTAGTTCTAACCAAAATATTAACAGTCATTGGTTCTAACAAATAAGCCTAGGGCTATTATTATGGAAAATAGTAATAGGAGTACCTTCCTCGGACAAATGTGTAAATATTAGATCTAATCCACAGGTGTATTAATGTTAATTTCATTGGCATCATTATCTCACGTTTTCCCAGCTTGTGATAATCAATCAAAATACCATTAATAATCATAATAATAATTCCATAGTTGTAACGCCAGCTGGTAACTGTGTTACAGCTCATATTGTCTATAAAGTGTGTTTATCATGTTAAAACTTTACACCTGTGTTAAAGTGCACATCATTAATGTTAGAGCATAACTTAGCATTCCCACATGCAATATTATACTGCAGTTTACTGAATATTTTGTATTCTGCTAATTAGAATTTAATTGTAATGAGAATAACATTTTAATTATTACTAATATGAATTACTAATATAATTTGTATCTGAAAAAAATACATTGTATATTATACACTATACTATACTATACTATACACTATACTATGCATCATGTATTTATCTTTAGGTTTCTCATTTATATTATTTCATTTTATTGTATTTTTTAAATCATGTGTTTATTATAATGGCACGTTCACACCGGTCAGCGCGTCCAGGCAGCAGGGCAGCTAGATTACATGCAAGTGTATGGTATCTACGCATCTAGTGGGCGCCAAGCTGCCCAGCAGCAAGTCGCGCGCATCGGCGCAGCTGGCATCAGCGCATCCACGCGGCTGCTGCCCGGATGCGCTGACGGACCGTCAGAGCAGCTGCTGCGTGAAGTTGGGAAAACCAATCAGAGCGACTCTTTGTACTGACGTAGTTACTCCTTCCATGAGTGAATCGGCAGGTTTTCCATTCAAGATGGAGGATCAACTAACCGCCGCTGTGTGTAATGTTCGTGAATTGTATGACCCGTCTTCGTATTTTTACAAAGACAGGAAGAGATCGGATCTTATTTGGAGGAAGATATTGGAGGATATCGGAGTGCCAGGTAAGCAGTTAAATATTTTTCTTTTAACTTTCTTATGTGTTTAGACTACGTTGTCTGGTTTGTGTGGCTTCATTTATTAAATAAACCCAAGCCACTCGACATGATCTGCCATGTTGTAAACAACTAGCAACAAATAAATCCACGCCTGCATGCTGACGTAATGACAGGATGTGCTGATGCCCCGACGTGCCGATGCAGACTACAAAGTGTGCAAGCAGCTGGGTTTTAATTTTAAAGTGTTGACTTTCGTCCGTTTGAGCGATTTGACTGACCGCGCTGACCAGATGTGAATAAATGAATCGGTTCAGTCCTACTTTGCTTTGAAGGAGGTCCAGTCGACTAGGAGGAGAGCAAATTGTGTCTGTAGTTGAGCAAGAAAGAGTGTTGGATTTTTAAGGACCGCGTGGCCCAACTGCAGGCTGGATGGCCTGGAGATCAACGTCATAACAAGCTGTCTTGGAACAGTCCTGAGATTGCTCAACCTGGTTACACGGACAGGATGAGCACTTCGAAGCTTGGAAATGTGTTATTCCCGGTCCAGCGGGTCAGAACAAAAGATAATCTTCACTGGTGAGATGTCCTCTGTTTAGCCTGAGTTTCTGCTAAGAACCTTTGCTTAGAAAAGTTTGAAATGGCCGCCACCACCACTCTTATAGCCCTTTGGCCGTGATGTCATCGTTGATGTCACCATTGATGTCACCATTGATGTCACCACTGGTGGCCACGGACCAATAGGAGTGTGTTGGGGGTCACTGCTAGGATTGCTGGGAAATGTGGTCTGCTCAGTCCATCTTTGAAATAGCTCCCAGCCATCCAACAGTCTGCTCAGTTCATCTTATGAGAAATGGAATCACAACACTCTTCTACTACTCTCCAAATGCATTACATGGTGTTAGGTAATTGTTGTGGTTTACCTAAAAACGAGTCACACACAAAAGTCGGAGATAATTTAGACAATAAGCTCTGCAGAGGTAGATGTGGTTCAATCAGTTCTGCAGAGGGAGACCAGCAAAATACGGTAAGGAATGAGCCAACCGTCTGTCTGTTATCAGCTTCTGTCACTCGTCTCCCACTGATCTCATCACTGGTCTCAAAGGGTTTCACCTCTGCAGGCTCTCTTTATTTAGTCACACTTCATTAACATATTAAAAGAACAGGATGTCATGCACAAGAGCATGTGACTGAAACCAAAATGACATTTAAAAAGTACATTAGAACTATGTGATAAAAACACCCTAAGAAAATAATAATACACCATTATTATTTTCCCTAACATTTCCCCCCTGAAATGTGGTTTTTAAATGTGATCACGAACAACAAAAAGTTGTAAAATAGGTAACAACTCTAATAATATAAAAATATAAGAATTATAAAAACCAGACAACAAAAGGTTGCAAAATAAGTAGCATCCCAAATTCAAAAAAGGTATTTATGCGAGCTTCACCTAGACATCATCCAATTAATCGCTACCTGAACAGTAGTTTAGATTAATGGAATCATAAAAGGTTTTTATACATGTTAATTACACTTCATCTTCTTCTTTATTTCTGTCTTCATCTTCAAGCCTCTGATTAAGAAGAGAGTATTGGACCATTGTGTTATCGTCTTATTCATCATTTGTTTTATACATGGAAGAACACAACTAACAAAAACGCAGAAAAGTATCAAAATTACAATGAATGGCATAGCTATTTTTAAAAGAACCTGATACCACCTGCCAGTTGTCAGCCAGGCCATGAGATCCCATTGTCCATTACTGCTTTCCTGTGATTCTAAAAAGTCAGCTAATCCCTGCACCCGGTCACCAATTACAGTACAAAGTCCACCTTCAGAAGCAAAAAGAGTGTCCAGAGCTACCCGATGTTGCATCAGCATGGTCTTCATCGCCAGTTTTTCAGGATCGTTGGCCAGCAGGTTGGACATTTCAGCAAGGATGGCTGTGATGTTTTCCAAAGTCCACCAAACCTCGTTCATCCGTTTTGTCAGACTTGCAACTCCAACAGGTGGGAACATGGTGTGGAAGATTCCTTTTGCATCACTGTAGAGAGGTTTTCGTCCACCATTGTCAGAGAACGGGTTGAACACTTGTGGAGGGTTGAATTCCCGTTTATTCAGCTCTGTAGGTTTAGAAGGTGCTCCGTTTTCTGTTATGATGTATGAGGAGGGTTGCAGTCGAGCCAAACTACATGTGCCACACCAATCCTTAGGTAGGTAGAGGTAGAAAGTGTGACCACACTTCCAGATGTATCCGTCAGGCGTTCCCAGGCCAAATTGGGATTATTTAAGGTGGTTGGGACAGCAGTCATCGATGAGACTTCTTCAGAATGGTGTGGGATCCATGAACAGACATAACAGCTGGTATTGAAACCTAAACGTTTTGCAGTCAAATTAACTATTTGGTACCAGGTGTTCTTGAACGCATGGTGGGTTAGAATTTTAGCTCTTCTTTCCTTTGATGTCTGGGCGTCATCAGGTGTGAGGAAAAAGCAGTGGAATAGAGGCAGGCAAACTGCCAGACAGGAGGGGAGCCAAACTAGTTCATGTTAGCTAGAGGCAAATAAGAGGACTAGCCCTCCAAAACAGAGGTTTGACCACTAAGGGGACAGGGATGCTGTTCTGCTGGGTTTGAGACCCGAGGCCCTATTGGTCACTCTGTCCTTTGTAGCCCAGACTTCCCCACTGTCCCGTGTCTAGTCCCCTAATTGCCTTTGCAATTTGCAGTGTGAGATGTGTATCCACGAGGGTCTCTCAGCGATTTTCACAGCCTTGGGTGTGGTCAGCAGGACTTCAAAACTGTGTCCATCATTGTTGTTGTATCTTTAAGGTTTTCTTTAGGTTCAACTCGTAAAGAGTAGTACAGACCGAGCCCCTGTGGTCTATGAATTGTATTTAGGTAAATGTCATCATTTCCTGTTCTCACAGCTCTCATGCCGTCTCCCACTGGGATAATTGAGATTTTTAGGGCTGACATTAAGTCTCTGCCTAACAAATTGAGTGGACATTGTGGTGAAATGACTATTGAGTTTTTAGAACTTAACCTAGTTTTTGGATCTGTTATTAACACTGGTTTAGATAAAAATGAGCGAGTAGTGGCACCATCTGCTGATTTTACCAAAATGCTTTCTTTAGATTCTGGCAGATTAACGCCAGAAGAGATCACAGTTCTGCAAGCTCCAGTATCACAAAGGAGCTCTACTGTTTGTTCATTAACTTTAAGTGTTATGTAAGGCTTCTCTTTCAGAACATTAAGTAATTCCCAGGCGCCACAGCAGTCCACCACCTCATTAGAGGCGGTAAAAGTATGTAGTCGTTGCTGTGTGAACCGCGAGTGATCTGGGGCAGTTGAACCCTGTGTATGGATCTGATCTCGCCCTATGCACCCTCCTCGGCCTCTGCCTCTGCTACATTGATTTGAAATGTGGCCTACTTTCCCGCAGATCCAACACGTGGGGGCAGTGTGACCACCTTGATGTCTCCATGACCCCTGTGGTGTCTTATGATGTGTATTCCTTTGTGGTCTAAACCCCCTTCCTTTGTTGTGGTTGTCACTTTGATAATAAACTTCCCCCTCATCGTCTTCAACCTGAGTGTGAAATACCTGTGTGTCGGAGTCTGGAGGTTTTGGTTTCTTCCCCTTTCTTTCAATGACACCTTCTGCAAAACGTGCATTGGCCATAAGGGTAGTAAGGTTGCATGTTTCCCATGTCAGAAGGTGATTTTTAATCCAATTAGTGATAGTGGGGTGGAAACTATTCAGCAGGCCATTACACAAATGCCGTATATATGGGGTGTCATCACCAAGCTCTTTTGTAAGGCCGCTATGGATGTCATGTTCCTTTTGGTATCTGTATTTAAAATCATCTACAGTTTCCCCAGGCTTCTGTTTTATGGAGGCCATATGCCCATAATCTGGTTTCTTTTTCAACTGTGCACGAACTTTATCCGCTACTGCATCGAATTGTTGCTTTAGTGCCCCCTGGAAATCATTCTGAAATTGTAACACAACTCCGGCATCATCTCTTCCTGTGTAATTTCCAGCTACATGGTGCCAGTCTTTCCCCAGCGATGCAGCCATAGCCTGCCCTAATTCATGACCGTTTAACCGGTAGGATTTGACCACATCAACCATATCCTCTGTCCATTTTTCTGGATCCTCCTTATGGCTAGTGATTTGTTCTACAACCTCTTTAACGTCTTTAAGTGACCATGGTCTAAAAACATATCTCGCAGTACCATCGGCAGATGGTACTTGAAACATAGGGTTGATATTTATTGAGTCCTCTGGTTCATTCTCATAAGATTTATCCTCAGATTTTTTTGGACCTGACTTCTTTGTAATTCTAAGTCTTTGTTTTATTGTGGTACCATTTGTTTTTTCTTCAATTGCAAATTGATCTCTTGGAACAGGAGGATATAGACCTTCCCCTAAAGCCCCCGGCTGGTCTGATGGGGGTGTTAGTGGAGGTGCATAAGGTTCTCCTCCAACAGCCCCAGGGGGGTCTGTCTGAGCTGTAGGTGGAGATGCATAAGGAGGAGGGCGCAGCGTGAGCTCGTCACCTAGCTTTTTCATAAGAAGAACCTCATCTTTAGCACCTTTGCTCTTTTTTCTGTTTTTTATATTTTGCTTCCTTTTCTCTGTTTCATCAGCCCACACACGTGCTATTTTTAACTGTGACTGTTTAAGTTTTTTCTTTTTACCTTTAGCGATAAGTGTTTTTGCTTCAAGAACACATACAAGTTCTCTCCATTGGCTTCCTTTAAGCTTCCCATCTACTTTATACTTTTTGCTCCATTTTGTTAGAAACTGAAGATTTTCGGGGTTCTTTTTATACATATATTTTGAATCGCCTTCTAATTTGTCGGTGGAAACATCGTTTCCCATCTTTGCGTTGTTTTTATATAACCCTTAATGGGTTCTATTAATTGGTCTGGTAAAGTCTGTTGTTAGAATACCAAATAGTTCTATGAGAATAACAACAGTAATTAATATTAAGGTTAAGGTGAATGAAAAAGCAAGAACTATGAAATTAGTCTGTTGATGAGTTAAAGTTAGTGATTTATTCTTTAATTAATTAAAGTAATGTTTTTTTTTTGGTCATTTATTTGAGATTTTTACTTGTACTCAATTTCTGCTAACACTGGATCGTATAGTTTTTAGTGTCTCTCTTGTGCAACTAGATTGAGCCGTTTTATGGCTTTCCTAATCTAAGGATGTGTTGTGTAATCTATAAATCCACACAGAACGTCTCTTGTAGTGCCCGTTCAAACCGTACGTTAACACCGTTAGGTTTCAGGTTGGACTGGCATACATAAAGATTATGTCCTGTGTCTAATCTTTCTTATACCCACTTAGGGTGCGGTATTTCGTTTTGATTCTGCTGTTTGTGTTTTTACTTCCATACACTGGCGTGCTTTATTTCCCAGCGAGGTGGATTGGTTCGCAAACCTAACCCGTTACAACCGTATATTTTTCAAGGTGGTCAGGTTCGCAGACCTGTACCGTTACGCCCTTTTTTCAAGGTGGACCGGTTCACAAACCAGGTCCGTTACACCCTTTTTTTTTTTTTTCAAATTTTATTTTTGAAGGTGGTCAGGTTCGCAGACCTGTCCCGTTACACCCCTTTTTCAAGGTGGACCGGTTCGCAAACCAGGTCCGTTACACCCTTCTTTTGTCGCTAAACAGTTACGGATCAACACCTGATATTTTATCAGAGAGGCTAAAGCGTTCTTTAGGCCCAAACAGCAGAATATGCCCTGACTATCTTAGAATTTGTTTTCTTAAATATAAAGGTGCACAAAAAAGACGTACTCACAATGTCCGCCCTATGCGAGTGATTCAAACCGACTCGATCGCACGGGAGCACGCGCAGGGGGTCCTCGTGTAAGTTATGCAGCCGGCCAGTGCAGCAATTCAGCGATCTGGATGTCAAAAACAGCCCTTCGACGGAAACCACCTGCTTGAGTGCTCCGTACGTCGGGTCTCGGCACCAAGATGTTAGGTAATTGTTGTGGTTTACCTAAAAACGAGTCACACACAAAAGTCGGAGATAATTTAGACAATAAGCTCTGCAGAGGTAGATGTGGTTCAATCAGTTCTGCAGAGGGAGACCAGCAAAATACGGTAAGGAATGAGCCAACCGTCTGTCTGTTATCAGCTCCTGTCACTCGTCTCCCACTGATCTCATCACTGGTCTCAAAGGGTTTCACCTCTGCAGGCTCTCTTTATTTAGTCACACTTCATTAACATATTAAAAGAACAGGATGTCATGCACAAGAGCATGTGACTGAAACCAAAATGACATTTAAAAAGTACATTAGAACTATATGATAAAAACACCCTAAGAAAATAATAATACACCATTATTATTTTCCCTAACACATGGTGTTATTTCAGCTGTTAACTTTGTTTGTTCTCAGTGTTTTTCTCTCCATAGAAGTTACACCTGGTCTGGCATCCTGCTCAGCTGTTAAGCCTTGTTGGAGGGGGCATCAGCTTGGATGATGCTCCCAGTAACTGGACGTTCTCTTTGTCCTGTTATCAACTTTTTTACTTTCTTTAACATAGAAAGTACTCTTACATCACTTTCTGTGTCTCTGCTCTTTCTTCTCGAACCTGCAGTCAGTCGTGGCAGAAGTCAGTCGTGGCGGATGGCCGCTCGTACTGAGCCAGGTTCTGTTGGAGGTTTCTTCCTGGTAAAGGGGAGTTTTTCCTCTCCAGTTTCGCTATATGCTTGCTCAGTATGAGGGAATGCTGTGAAGTCAACCACACAATGTAGGCGACTGTCTACTGTCGCTATATGTTTGTTCAGGAGGAGTGACTTGATGCTATGTGCTTGGGTTTCTTTAGATAGAAAACTTTTATACTGATTGGACTAATGAACTGAAGGATTAATTGGAATGTATGTATGTATGACTGAATTGAAAGGACTTTTCTTGTAAAGTACCTTGAGATATATGTTGTGAATTGGCACCATAGAAATAAACTGAATTGAATTGAACTTAATAGAACCCAAAGTGTGCTTATATTTGAACTCAGCTATATCTAGTTGAACCCCAGTTGCAAACACAAAATCCTGCTTCTCTACCATCAATCCACTTCTGTGGTAATAGAATATGATTGAAGGAAGTATACAGGTAGTATTAGGGCAGTATTAGGGCAACCACATCATTCCCCTTTCCTTCCTTGTTTTCCCCTTCTGTATTATTAGTTACTATTTTTTCTATATCCCCTGGGGCAGAAACATCTGTCTTATGCCATTTGTGAGAAGCACCTTATCCCAATTCTGCATTCCTCAAACAATATCTTTGGGTTCCAGTCCAGTCCTTATCAGTTCAGCAGTTCCTTCACAGTATTACACTGGGTTCTAAATTTACATTTTCACCAAGCAACGTGTCGTTTGAGACTTGCTTTTCTAGTTCAGTACACAGGTGGTGGTCCAAAACAGAGTACGGCATCCTGTTTCCTGAGCCTGGTGTGACCATCAAATGATCACTGGTCAGCTCTACTGTCAGGCCTGCTTTCATGAGGGTGCACTGTATCCCTAATCTGAGTGAGGTTAACTATTTTCTGTTATAACACATTATTGAGATCCTCAGATTGTTTATTGGTCCTGCGAGACCCTACCATGAGCCACAATCTTGGACAACATAGCATGCAGATTCATTGGGGCAGTTAAACCCCTCCACTATTTTAGGGTGCCAAGTCTGTAGCGGAAATATTTGGACTGAATTGTTTATTAATGAGATTAGTTGGAATGCATTTCCCATCAAATTAAATTTGGATGTTTATGTTGTCTGTACATTGCAAGATCAATGTTTTAAATAAATAGAAAATGAATTGAAATTTTTATCAATTTCTTGAGATATGTTAGCCCAAATGCACAGTGAATTATATTCTTTGGAAAAAGTGTGATGGCCAAGTTTTTAAAATTGGATAAGATGAGTTGATCATATGATGAGTTAAAGAAAGCAAACAATCAGGCTTCAAGAGACAAACAAAAAGAGGAAAACAGTCATCAGGAATGCTCAGATGAACCAGCTTTTAAGCGATGTGGCCAAGTGTACTAATTTATTAAAGACTTGTGATAGCAATCAAATCATACCTTGCTCTGTTGTCCACTTCCATCAGCATGAGTGGAGACGGTGAGGTGAAGTAGGCCTGAGGAGGAGATGAATGGTTCAGCAGCCCTCTAATCAGGCACCTCGTTGCCGTAATTACCTGCTACCATCTATTCTATGACTGCCAGCCTTGACCCTTGTCTTGCAGCAGATACCCTGGTTCATTTTAATACACACAGTGCTGTCAAGCGCAATTGGCAGAGCAAATAGAAACTGCTGTTTGTTTCCTACTCCCCCACTGTCTTCCCTTAGACATACAAACTTGCCTTTTTAGCCCCACTTGCACAGTGCAACACACTTCCTTTCTACTCTCATCATTCAGAATCCTCTCCACAACTGGTGGGAAATTACTATTGGTGTGGCAGCCCATCATATTAAAAGCAAAAAACAATAGATTTAGCCTCAAGAAAATGAAACCTCAGAAGAAAAATAGAATTTAATTTAAACGAATTGAATAGATCAATAGGTAATTCATTTAATAATGAATGTGCTGTTTCTTCATATTATGTACAAACTCCATAAGGACGGAAGGAGAGATATGGAATCAGATGGGTGAGTGTCACGCAGTGATTAATTTGGAAATTGTGTTGTGCAAGGTTTCTGATTTCTCAGGAGATTTATTAGATCACAGCAACAAGCTTTTCAACACACCAGTATGTTTTTTACTGGTAGCCATAGGAGGATATTTCGTATGAAAACATTCTTTGGTGGTCAATCATTAATTAATTTTGACTCAGTTTCTCTAAAGTTAGGTTGTTACTCACAACAGAGGACACACCCTAGACTTGGTCATCATATGTATGGCCTGTCCAACAGTGTGTCCTCTGTTGTTGACTTGGCTGTCTCTGACCGCTAACTGTGTGTTTTATATTATCACCAGTTTTATCCAGCAGGAGACCTCTGTGAGAACTGTCCGGAAACGTCATTTAACCCCTGAAGTGGCTGCAGGTTTTCTGGAAGTTTTTCAAAAGATTCCTCCCGTTATTTTACCTGCCACCTGAGATTTTATTGTCAATGAGTTTAACAGTAGGCTTCAATCCGCTCTTGACCTGCTGGCTCCATTTAAAGTTGTAAACACACACTCAAAACTTACAACACCATGGAGAAATGAAGACCTTAAAAAATTAAGAGGAGCTGCAGGGTGGCAGAGAGAAAATGGAGGAAAAATAAAATCACAATAAATCATCAAATATACATAGAACGTCTCAAAGCATACAATAACGCTGTAAGAAATTCCAGAATTAAAGAAATTCTGTTTTCTATTATAGACAACATTTTTAACCGTACTACTACGCATTTCAGAAGACCCCCTCAAACTCTCTATGTGAGGAGTTGGCAAACCACTTCAGAGGGAAGGTAGACACCATCAGATGTAATATTTTATCCTCTCAATCTAACATGGTTTTAGACAAATCTGAGTGTGTCTTTACTAGAGGAAACGCTGGACAGTTTTGTCCTGGTAGAAGCTGGGACTCTTGATGAAGTTTTCTCCTCAGTCAGGCCCACCACAAGTGTTTTGGACACGATTCCCACCTTGTTTTTTAAGCAATTTTATGGATCTTTTAGAGATTCAATTCAATTCAGTTTTATTTATATAGCGCCAATTCACAACAGATGTCATCTCAAGGCACTTAACAATAAGTCATCTCAATACATTTATACAAACATTCCAATCAGTTGATGAGATTTTAACCATGATGAATTGCTCCCTTCAGACGGGTTTTTTTCCTGACGCCTTTAAAGAGGGAGTAGTAAGGCCACTGCTGAATTCAGTTCAATTTTCAATTCAGTTTGTTTATATAGCGCCAAGTCACAACAGATGTCATCTCAAGGCACTGAAGAAGAAATGATTTTAACAATTTCCGACCGGTATCTAACTTACCATTTTTAAGCAAAGTTTTAGAAAAGCTTGTTTTATTTCAACTTAGTAATTTTATTAACACTCATAATGTCCTAGATAAATTCCAGCCTGGTTTTAGGGTGAACGACAGCACAGAGACGGCCCTTCTGAAGATTTTAAACGATTTTAGATTAAACTACGATGCCCAGAAGGTGACAGTGTTGGTTCTACTGGATCTGAGTGCTGCCTTTGATACAGTGGATCACATTATTCTTTTAACCCATTTAACAGATTGGCCTCTCTGGTGCTGTTCACAAATGGTTCACACCAAATGGTTCCTACCTCTCAGACAGGACTTTTATGGTAAGTCTAGATACCTGCTCCTTTAAGGTACACAAGATCACATGTGGTGTGCCCCAGGGTTCGAGTTTAGGGCCAGTGCTTTTTAATCTGTATATGCTCCCTCTTGGCAGCGTCATCAGAAGACATGGGGTTAACTTTCACAGTTATGCTGTATGTTTTAGGATCTATTTTAAGGTTCTTTTAACAGTTTTTAAGTGTCTTAATGGTCTTGGGCCTTCTTATCTTTCAGAACTGTTTTTACCATATGAACCTTTGTTCATACTTGGTTTTTCTTATTGGTTTAAGCTCACTTGTGATTTTGAGTAATATTAAGCTCTTGAGTAAGTATTATTTTAAAGGTTTTTGCCTTTTTAAACTGTTTCTGTGAGTATTCTCCTAATTGTTTTTAGAGAAATCATACAGCATATGACTCTTTTTTTCCAAGCTGATGTTTGCCAGAGCCCAGCCTCATTTGTATTATGCAAACAACACTCCTCAACAAAAGAACACCATACACACAGTAAACTCAGGTATTGATACCATAATTCTGTAGGGTTGCTTTTGTTCAGATGGAACTAGGCTTTTTGACAAGGTAGATGAAATCTGAAACAGCACTAAATATAACTCAGTTTTGACAAATAATCTTCAGGTGTTTCAGGAGGCTGAGGATGAAGAAGTTTTATTTTTCAGCACGAATAATTCTGAGTATACATCCAAATCAACATTGGAATGGCTTTAACAGAAGAAAGGAAACGTTTTAAAATGGTCCAGAAAGAGTCCATAACTAAAACTAAAAGAAAATATGTGGGAATACTGGGTTTTTGGTTTGTGTGGTGGTTTCTGCCTTGACGTCGTTCCACAGGCTATCCACTGAAGGGCCCAGCGGAAGCACTGGTGTTCAGCTCTGGTGGGCGCAGACCATCATTTACTGGAGAATGAAGGGAACTGGCAGCCAGTCTTCTAGCACCTGAGTGTTAACCTAAATCTGGTACACCAAACCATTGATTTCCTGAGATACCTTCTTATAAAGATTATTTCCAAGTTGTTTACTTTTGAAATATATTTCAAGAAAATTACCTGCCTCGTCTCTTCTCCAGGTTTCCATGCGCTGATCTTCCTTGTTCCAAGAATCCTCCCAGCTCCATTCAAGTCTACCTCTGGTTCAACTTCAACAACTGGCAGTCTATCTTTATGTTCATCTTCATCCTCCGGTTATATCTCAGCCCACTCCATTAAATATCCAGATGACATCGCCATCTTCATGTGCCTCCTGTCCAACCTCCAATCCCTACCTGTAAGCTCACGTTCTAAAATAATAATCTTTAAATTCCAGACCTCAACGCACCTCTCAGCTTACTTCAGTCTCCGGACCATCACCATTGTCTCCCGGATAGCCTCCACATTAATCATCGTCTCCCGGATAGACACCACAGAGACCACCACCCAGGTTCTACTTACTTCTCCCCGGTATTCTCAGCCTTGACGTTCAGTAAGCTCAATCGTCCTACTCTGCATTCCAGTATCCAAACCTTCTCTCACATTCTCCTCCAGTTCCAGTGTTGCCGGTCCCAGTCCCCAGCAGTTCCTGGTTCCTGATCTCTCTCTCTCTCTATAACCATCTTCAATAAACTTTTAAAATCAGACTTGTCTCCTGACAGTTTTGTGCATGTGGGTCAGGCAGCTTAAAAGGAGTCATAACCTAGTATTACCTTGGATACCCACGCTCTATTATAGTCGTTCAGACCCTTCTAAAAAGGAAAAGTTGAAAAAAAGTGAGAAAAAAATTAATACAGAGCTCCTCTGACCCTTATTTCTGAATGCATTATTGTCTCGCGAGATCTGATGCGATATTTTGGCTGTTGTGGACGGTCATTGTAATAATGCAAATGAGGGGCACGTTGATTGGTGGCAGGAAGGAGGGGGGTTACTGACTATCTTGCTCAGTTAGCACAACTTCAATTGTAACTGCATTCTAGGTTATTTGTTGTTTGCAAAGTAGCAGCCATTACCCGTGTTGTCCTCGAAGCTACTACTCCTGCTGGCATACAATAGCCGCATTAGGAGTTAGCTGCTGTTTGTTACATACAGTAGAGCAATAAAAACACAGCCTTACCGTTTCAATTGCAGGCAAGTCTCTGATTGTTGGAATGGCCCCTTTTTCCAAACGGAGCTTGAGTTCGTACTTCGAATCGGAACTCAGTAATGGTGGCGCTCGACCTAATATGAGGGGGAGAAGGGCAGGGCTGGCTTCCTGCAGCATAGGTTAGTAAGTTACCTTCTTTTTCCCCACTTATCTTGAATATATATTGTGTTATCACCCTTAATGTTTTGCAATTCCGTGAACAATTTTGAGATTAATTCATCATTTGGAAGTGATTTATAAGCTTTGAGAAAAATGGCTATCATTCCACCAAGTGGTCTGTCAGCATCTGTTTTGTTCAACTTGTCCAGGTAATGACGGGTTTGTAAAAATCTATAGAAATCTTTGTTATCCAATTGGTAAGTCTGTTTAATATCTTGGAAATTCCTCATACAGCCTTTATGATATAGGTCATCAAATTTCACCAGTCCCTTTGCAATCCATGTCTTGAATTTTTTGTCATTCCTCTATGGAATGAAATCTTCATTACATGCTATCCACCTGATCCTTAGGCAGGGTTCATTGCATTCTTTAACAAGTTTTGACCAGGTACTGTCCATGGATTGAGTGTATCGATTTTTTTGATCAGGTTTACATTTCCTATCAAAGCCTGTGTGGGGATATTATCGTTTTGACCTTCTATTTCTTTCCATTTAGCTACATAAGATGGATTGCAAAGGTCTATCAGTGGGTTTATTTGGGCTGCTCTATAGTAGTTTTTCATGTTTGGGAGTGAGAGACCTCCTTTATTTTTGGCCAGTTGCAAGGTTTTATATTTAATTCGAGGTTTCTTCCCTTGCCAAATGAATCTTGAAACTAGTTTATCAATTTCTTGAAACATTGAGTTGGATGGTTCAGCTGGTATTGTTTGGAATAAATACAATAGTTTAGGCAATGCAATCATCTTAATTGCATCTACCCTTTGCATAAGTCCTAAGTAGGGAACCAAATTCCATCTGTCTAAATCGTTTATAATTTTAGTCATCATTGGGTCATAATTGGCTGAAATGAGTTTGTTTGTATCCTTTGGGATGTCTATCCCTAAGTATGAAATTGATTTCATTCCCCAGTTTATTTTGAAGTGTTCGTTGACAGACTTGTCAGGTGCGTAATTAAAGGTCAAAACCTGAGATTTATGTGAATTAAATCTATAGCCAGAGACTTTTCCAAATTCTGTTAAGGTTTTGTGAAGTTCAAGGAGGGAGTCACGGGGCTTTGTCAGGTAGACTAAGACATCATCAGCAAAGAGGGCTATCTTCTGTTCCGCATTATTTATCTGCATACCATGTATTCCGGAGTTCTGTCTGACCAGTTGAGCCAAAGGTTCGATAAATAAACTGAAGAGGAGTGGTGAAAGATTACAGCCTTGTCTACAGCCCTGTTCAATCTTTAACGGGTCTGATAAGCCTCCATTTATTCTTATTTTTCCGGTGGGATTATCATAAAGTCTTTGTATAGTTCTTATAAATATGACAGATGTTAGGTAAATTCAGGTTACCTAAAAAGAATCACACACAGGAGACGGAGAGATGGATTATTTTTGGCTCTGCAGAGGAGATCTGGGTTAATCAGAAAACAGAACAAACTGACCGTGTATCGTCCCAAGTTCTGAAGAACCAGCTCCTCGCAGTTCTTTTATTACAACGGCTGCATGAGAAGGAGATCAAGATACATGAGTTCAACCGATCAGGAGCGAGGCAGACTAAGTAAGATGAGTTGCTACTTCCTTATCACATTTCCTGAAACAGTTTGACCATAAAACACACCCAACGCTTAAATCAACTTCATGTCTTGCTACGTTGAACTGGTTAGATAAAAAACATTTAAAAAGCACATTAATATAAATGAAAAACGCCAACATTTCCCCCCTGAAATTGGGTTTTTAAATGAGTAAGAAAAGTAATAAAGGGTAAGTAAACGGATAAACAGCTTCTGAGCTTTTACGTCAGAGCTGGTCAGGGGACATACAACAAATGGTTACAAAAGTAAGTAGTAGCCCAAAGATGTTAAACAACATTTTCATCTAAAATGGTCAATTTGAGATCAGGTCCAAAATAGTCATAGTTAAGCAGTGTCTTCTTCGTAATTATCACGATCACCCTTTTGCATTAAAAGTGTATATTGGACCATGGTATTTACAAATATCTTAGTCATCATGTTCTTCAAACAGGGGATAATACAGCTAGTAAAAATACAGAAAAGGAACAAAATAACAAGAAGCAGAGTCAGGATCTTCATCAGAAGGTGCCACCAGGGGCCAGAGGTGAACCATGACATAAAGTTCCGAGGTTGATTGTTTTCCTTTGATTTCAGGAATGAAGATATGTCCGCAACTCGTCCATGGATTTCAGTCCAATTACCTGAAATGTCAGGAATGAATGTGCAGCAGTGGTCTGGGCCAACCATGGCACAGAGACCTCCTTCTGCTGCAAACAGGGTGTCCAGGGCGAGTCGATGTTGCATCAGCATGGAACGCATGGCTTTTTTCTCAGGGTCGTTGACGAGGAGGGAAGTTACGTCATTCAGTATATCAGTTATATTCTCCAGGGTCCACCAAACTTTATTCATCCTTTGCATGAGGTCTGCTACTCCAACCATCGGAAAGATGGCCTTTCACGTCCCCGAAGAGAGGGGTCCTTCCACCGTTATCTGTGAAGGGGTTGAAACTTTGTACAGGCTTGAAGTCTCTTTTCTTCAGCTCTCGGTTCTTGTGATTTACACCGTCAGCAGAGATGATGTAAGAAGATGGTTGCAGTCGAGCCAGGCTGCAAGTACCACACCAACCCTTTGGCAGGTATAGGTAGAAGGTCATTCCACACTTCCATATGTAACCTTCAGGGGTGCCCATGCCCCATTGTTGGGGCACTTCCAATAAGTGTGTGGTGCGTTTGGGTTTGATCCCTCCAACTCTTTGGGACAAGGTAGTGAGATTCAGGGTCACGATACCACCAGTATCGCCGCCTTATGAAGTCAGAAGCCAGTGGCGAGTCGTTGCCGTGTTTGCATTCGTGCTGTTCCAATTGGAAAGAGGCATTACCTCTTCGCAGGGAGCGTTTCCCAAAGAGGTATTTCCAACCCCACATGGCATGGGGCCATGCAATACCATTTGTTTTCCAGCGGTGAATGGGGGTCAACCTTAGCTCTTCTGGACACTTTGGTGAGGTTTGGTGTTACGTGAAAGACTGTGAGGATTATCAGTAGACACCAGGTGGCGCTGAGGATCCATATTGGGTGTAGGGATGCCATTTCTGGCAGGTTTACAGGTTATTAGGAGACTAGCCCCAAACTGTTGGGTTACCGCTAGGAGGCAGGGATATTTTTGCTGCTGGGTTTGAGACCGAGGGCCCTATGGGTTTCCTCGTCCTTTGAAGCCCAGACTTCCTCACTGCCCCGTGTCTAGTCTCCCAATATTCTCTATAGTTTGCAGTGAGACACATGGATCCAAGATGGTCGCTCAGCGATTTTTATAGCGGTGGGAGTGGTCAGTAGAACTTGATAAGGGCCTTCCCACCGTGGACTGGTCCAGTTCTTTCTTTTGATTACTTTGATAAAAACCCAGTCACTAGGTCTGATGAGTTGCTGGTTTTCCTGTAAGACAGAAGGAAAAGCGGGCAGGTCGTGTGCACATTGTATTTCTTTAGACTGTATGATCCTTTTCATGTAGTCAGCTAATGTGAGTTCTTCATCTGCTTTGTTTAAGTCTGGTGCGCAAATAGGGAGTCGGTAAGGTCTACCATAAATTATTTCAAACGGTGTTAACCCTTTGTTTGTTGGGGTTATTCTCATGTATAGTTTTACCAAATCCAGGCACTCAGGCCAAGGTCTATGCATTTCCTGAGCCTACTTTTTATTGTGCCATTGTTTCTTTCCACTAAACCAGCACTCTGTGGATGGTAGGCACAGTGGTTTTTTAGAGTAATACCTAGATGTTCAATCATGTGTTGTATTACTTCATTGACAAAATGTGGGCCATTATCTGAAAAAATAGTCTGAGGGACTCCATGGTTTGCTATTATGTTTTTACAGAGAGCTTTTGCTACTGTGAGTGCGTCATTTTTGGCTGTAGGTATAATTTCTACCCATTTTGAAAAATCATCTATTATAACCAGGCTGTACTTGTAAGGGCCACTTTGCGTTAGTTCAATGAAATCCATATGGATTGTTTGGAAGGGGTAAGCTGGCTGTGGAAACTGTCCTCGTTTAGGTCTCATGTTCCCCTGGGGGTTGTGTTTGATACATACAATGCAGGATTTACAATTTTTTTTTAAATAGGTTTCTAGATTGTATGTTGTAAAGTGTTGCTGTATTATTGATACCATCCCCCCTGTGGAGACATGGCGTGGCCCATGGCTCAGAATTGCAGCTGTTTTAAATAATGATTTAGGTAGGATCGGTTTTCCACAGACAGACATAAGTCCGTTTTTATCAAGTAAGGCCCCTTTTGTTTCCCAGAGCTGTTTCTCAGCAGCAGGTGCTTGGTTCTGCATGTCTTGTAACACAGTGTTATCAATGAGTTCCTGTTCTTCGGTGTGTTGTAGATAAAGATCAGAAGAACCAAACTGCCTTGTGCAATGGACTTTACAATTTCATCAGCAAGTTTGTTTCCACAGGAAACAGAGTGTGTGTGTGCTGCATGTGCTAGGCAGTATTTCTCTAAACAATAATTATGCAACGTAGTATATCTGAATGTTTCAGTTCAACTAGAGCTTCTTCAGTACAGCTTTTGTTTGTTCAAAGTTATTTCTTAATTTTATGTGAGAAGCTTTTCTTTTTTTCATTTCTGACACACTTCTTGTCCACAAACTAATCAGTTTGAGAATTGAATTGTCCGTAAGAAATGCTTTAATTAGTTTGCCACTAGAGGCCACCATACCCCTGTTCCTCATTGTTGGCCATATGCCAAGAACATGTAAAGTTCAATTTGGATCTAATGTTCTTCATCTGATTACAAACTTCAGTTAAAACTTTATTTTTATTTTTCCAAGTAGAAGAATTCTTTGGTAGTTTTCCCGTTTCAAGAGTTTTATGAAAATCTACAATTTAGATTATTAATTTATCCCCTACAGAGAACATGCCCAACTTCAAGTGAAATAGGAAATCTCTTCCTAACAAATTAGAAAAGAATCTGGAGATAATGATTAACACAACAGATTTTTCCTGTAGCAAAATCTATTATTTTTATTTCATTTTTCTAACAAGTCAATCTCATTTTTTTAATGGAAAACAAAATTACATCGAATTCATAATTTTTTCCCATTGGACTTCAATAACTTCCTCCAATTTTGTTATTGAGATAATCAGCAACTGATATTTCCATAACAAAACATCACATCTCTATTCCTTGCTCTCTGCTTATCTGCTCTTTCATAAAGATTCTACAAATTAGCTTATTAATATGATTATATGTGAAAGAGTCATTTGCTAGATGTCCAAAACGTGGTACCATTCTCAACTCAGACTGGGGCGAGGGCCGGCAACCTCTCCCAGTCTCAGGTGTAGGTCCAGACATCTGTCCTGCTTAATCCGACCCTTAATTTTGTCCCATTAGCAACAACTCCATTGAGTGTAAATATTGAAGTGCGCTTATACTCAGTGTGCTACGGTAACTAAAGTTGAATTTTGGAGTGCGTTACTACATTCTTTACTACAGTAATCCCGTAACGAACATTTCTTCTCTTTTTTGCAGTCTCTAACTCAGCGCATTACAAGATTGTTTCCTTTCAACATGTATCCATCTGTCATTAAAATGTTAGAAACAAGCATCTGAAGCTGCCGCTTGTTACAAAGAATAAATCCACGTAGCCACCCAGCTGCTACCCCACAGGTCCTGTAGACATCCGCCTGTATTTCAAAATAAAATCACTCTGCTCATAATCCGTCATTTTAAACCATTTCTTTTCTACTATATGAGAGATCTCACAGACATCCCATGAATATCATTAAAAATATTAGCTAAGTTTTTTCTTCTTATTATTATTATTATAGAGTAACAGTTACCGCTGCACTTAAGAAATCCCAACCTTTTGTATACAGAGCTGCACGCAGCTCATAAAACATCCCCCTCCTTATCAGCTAGTGGGGGGAGGTGTGTTCCTTCCCTTCTGCCTTCCTGCAGTTGGATAACCTTTAACAATTTTGAAACACATGATCAATCTGGTTTCAAACAAGTCTTTTTCAGGAAGTCCATTTTACCGGTTTCTGTCGCACCCATCACAGTTGGTTTGTTTATTAAGAGAACAACTAACGACACATTGTTGAGGGATAGAAGGGGGGTCTTGTTTATTATCAGAACAGCCCTTCCTTGAGGATAAGGGGGGAAGGGGGAGGCTTGTTTAAAATAATTCATTTAGCTCACAGTAAAGTTTACCTTACTCTTCATAGGATTTTTTAAAATATGGAAGTGAGTTTTCTCTTTTATTTTATTTTTCTTTCGGCGGAACTTTAGGAGAAAACAAACTTTAAAACATTTTTCATCCTCCCGGGTGCTAAAAAACACATCAGCTTCACGCATGAACCCCTCCTTTTTCTCTTCTTTGCTCCTTCCAGAGGAATTCCTTTGTTTGAAACGCTAAATGTCCATTCTTCAATTTTGATCTTTTAGTTTTGTTTTATATCGCCACCACCAAGAAGTGCGCGAAATTACTCAGTCCATCGTCCTTCAAATTCCAGAATCTTTATTTATTTTTAAAGAAATGTTGTATTGTCTTTCCTCTTACATACATTTTGCATCTCCTTTAAATCTTCTTTGTTATTTTTTCTGATCACCTTTCAACTTTCCATCAACTTTATATTTCCTGTGCCATTTCCTCATGAACTTAAGAAAGTCAGGGTTTCGATTGTACATGTACTGGAGATCTCCCTCAAGTTTGTCTGAGGACAGATCATTCCCCATGGTTGCAACCAAGACTAGGGGTTTTTATTTTAGTTGGTAATATTCACGGGTTTAATGAAATCTGGAGGCAAAACTCGAACAATTTCGAGAACAATTATGATTATTATTAGAGCTAGGGAAAATGCGCAAACCAAGAAATCAATTTTATTTCTTTATGTGAGTTAAGGCATCGATACCTTGTTTTGGGATAATTTTATTCAATTTTGAAGCGCAAAATTGGATCGTATAGATTTTTAAATTTTCTGTTTAATGTCTATTTGTGTAAGTACTTTTAGTCACGCTAGGACTTTTAACCTAGAAATGTTCCTAGGTCCTATAAATCTGCACAGAACGTCTCTTGGACTGCCCGTCAAACCGTACGTTAACACCGTCAGGTTTCAGGTTGGACTGGCATCCATAAAGATTATGTTCGTGCCTAGCTTCCTTGATCCACCTAGGGTGCGATCATCTGTTTTGTTCTGCCGTTTGTGTTTTTACACCCAATCTCTGGCGTTCTTTATATCCCAGGATGGTGGTTGGGTTCGCAAACCTTACAACCATTACAACCTTTTTTCAACAAATAATTAACGCATTAATTATTTAAGGATCAACACCTGATTTCATCAGAGGTTCTAAAACGTCTTTGAGAACCAAACGGCAGAACTTCCCTTGCTTGACTCAAATATGTTTTTGATGTAAAGTGTGAAGGAAAACGTACTCACAATCGCCCCCCTGTACGAGTGATTCAAACCGAATCGATCGCACGGGAGCAAACGTTGGAGGCCTCCGGAGAAGCTATGCAGCCGGCCAGTGAGGCAATTCAGCGACCTGGACTTTGCAGGATGGCGCCCGAGTAGGCCCTTCAACGGTGACAGCCAGCGTTGAGCTCCGTACGTCAGGTCACGGCACCAAGATGTAAGGTAAATTCAGGTTACCTAAAAAGAATCACACACAGGAGACGGAGAGATGGAGTATTTTTGGCTCTGCAGAGGAGAACTGGGTTAATCAGAAAACAAAACGTCTCAAGTTCTAAAGAACCAGCTCCTCGCAGTTCTTTCTATTACAACGGCTGCATGAGAAGGAGATCAAGATACATGAGTTCAACCAATCAGGAGCGAGGCAGACTAAGTAAGATGAGTTGCTACTTCCTTATCACATTTCCTGAAACAGTTTGACCATAAAACACACCCAACGGTTAAATCAACTTCATGTCTTGCTACGTTGAACTGGTTAGATAAAAAACATTTAAAAAGCACATTAATATAAATGGAAAACTCCAACAACAGAGAAGTTGAAACGTGAGAGTACTTTATATAAGAATGCCCAGTCCACGGTGTCGAATGCCTTCTGGGCATCCAGACCCAATATAACTGCTTGGTATTTGTTTTTTTGGACATGGTTGATCACATGGAGTGTTCACCTAATATTATCTCAGGTTTTCCTTTTTTTGATAAAACCGGTTTGGTCCAAATTTATTATGTCTGGAAGGACGAGCTCGAGTCTTTTAGCAAGTATAGAAGTAAAAATGTGATAGTCTTGATTTAATAAACTAATTGGGCAATAGTTTGAGCAGTTTAACTTGTCCTTCCCCTCTTTTGGGATTACTGTAATTATTGTATCTCTCCATGAGTGTGGGATGTGACCTCCCTTTAAAACCCAATTGAATGTTTTCAAGAGCAGAGGAGAAAGGTCTTCTTGGTATATTTTATACCACTCACCACTGTACCCATCCGACCCTGGAGATTTGTTTGGTTTTAACCTTTTAATTGCTTTTGCCAGTTCCTGAGATGATATTTTTACGGTTAAGGCTTTGTTTTGCTCGTTTGAGACAGTTGGTAATGTCATTTTATCTAATAAAGTGTTAGTGAGTTCGTCATCATTCTGTTCTTTTAAGGCGTATAACTTTTGATAATATTTTGCAAAACATTTTCTTATTTCTTCTTCTTTGTAAGTGATTTTGTTAGAGCCCGTCTCCCTGATTTTATATACAGTCCTTTCCGCTTGTTGTTTTCGCAGTCTGTATGCCAAAAGTTTTGTTGATTTGCTTCCTGCTTCGTAAAAATTCTGCTTTAAAACATAATATTTTTTCTGAATTTGTGACTCTAACTCTTGGTTTATTTCTTTTTTAGTTTCTTTGATTTTCTGTAAAGTTTCTTCCTTTACATTGTTCTTGTGTTCCTTCTCCAGTTCGATCAATTTACTCTCCAGATTCTTAAGTTTTTCTTGTCTAGTTCTTTTTAAAAGAGTTGCTTTGGCTATTAATTTGCCTCTTACAACTGCTTTGCAGGCTTCTCAAAGTATATTAGGCAAGACAGCTTCATTATCATTATCTTCTATTTATCTTTTGATATCTAATTTGACTTCTTTAATTTTCCCCTTCAGTATACTGGTATTGAGTCTCCACGCAAAAGGCATTCTAACTTTATCAACATAAATTTTTATATAAATTCAATTCAAATTCAAATTCAAAATTACTTTATTAATCCCAAAGGGAAATTAAATGTTGTTGTAACTCATTATGCAAGTTCCTTCAAAGATTTGTTGTAGATGCTGATGGCTGTGGGTAGGGATGATCTCTTGTAGCGCTCTGCAGATCTGAAGAAGCCTCTGACTGAAGACGCTCTGTAGTTGTATGACAGTCTGATGTAGAGGATGCTCTGGATCTATGGCGTCTTCTTTTCAACTCATCAGGGTTTTGTGGCTGTAGTTGAGGTATAATTTGAGCTTGTGTGATGTTAATCAGCTGCTGCCAGTTGTAAACCACCTTGTTGCCATGGTTATGCATCATAACAAATGTCCAAAAATAAAAAGTATCAGCAAAAATCCTTCCACCTGCACAGCATTCAAAACCAGAGAGAACAGTTGTCCACAAAAACAATATTTCTACCAGAAATGGAAGAATTAAAGCTTTAAAAAAGAAAGAAAGAAATATGAACCAAAGTAACAGAGCTACTCCAACATGCTGCCACCTTGAGGGGCGCAATTCCGGAATAAACTGGGCTATGATCTGATAAATCCATTGTTCCAAACTGACATTCTTTCACCCGGCCAATATCTTTGTTAAACATGAAAAAATAGTCGAGTCTTGAGTAACAATGGTGAGTTGCTGAGTAAAATGTATAATCTCTTTTATGGGGGTTCAATTCTCTCCACACGTCACCTAATCCCACATCTTTCAAAAGTTTTCTTATTTTCTTGCCTATGTTATTATGCAAAAGTTGTTTTGAAGAGTCCTCTGGATTTAGTCTAACATTAAAATCTCCTCCACATATTATTGTACCCTCTGCTTTAGTTATTATCATATCGAATACATGCTTATAGAATGCCCAATGTGAACATGGAGGCGCATACACGTTAACAAAAGTCACATCCAGCCCGTTAAGTCTTCCCATAACCATGTTACATCTACCTTCTTTGTCTATGCAGTCACAGGTTTTTTCGAAAACAACCTTGTTGGATATTATTGTTGCCACACCTCTTTTGCGCCCTGATTTATATGAAGCAGAGAATACTTGACCAATACCTTGTCTTTTCAACTTGCTATGTTCTTTTTCTGACATGTGAGTTTCTTGGAGGAAAAAGATATCTATTTTGTCTTTTTTCATCTTTCCCAATATTTTTGATCTTTTTATTGGGTTTAGTACTCCTTTTACATTATATGTTCCGATACGTATTAGAGCTGGAAAAGCCATTTTTTGTTTTTTGGATAAGTTGTGATTTCTACTGCTACATGACACCCGTTGCTACTCGAACAGAACAGAACAGTGCTGCCTTGGAGAGGAGTCTCCTACCAGCTGATTCGACGGGGGTAAGCCGTATTGCGTCATTTCCTGTTGTCACTGTTGCGCTCCCTGTAAACTGTTTGGTGTTCAGACTCTCTTGAATTGATCTTATTTTCTCTGTGCTGAGGCCTTTCTAAGTTATTTTAACACACAAGCACACTAAAACACACATTTTGTGGTGGTGTACTTTACATTTTGGGAACTCCTTGTGTTTCACACAGCTTTTCTTGGGGTGGTAAGGTCTCGCTAGCTTAGTTAGCTTAGCTTCATTGCGGCTAAAGCTACTCTTCTCTCTCCTGTCTCTAACTCTTCTCTTCTCTCTTGCTCTCTCTGTCAGATGTTTAGTTGTCAGATGTTTAGTTACTTTCCTGCCTCCTTTAGTGATAATGGTAACTGTAATAAATGTAATATTTTTGTAGCTTTGGAGGCGAGGGTATCAGAATTAGAAGCACGGCTCCGCGCTGTTGAAAAACCAGCTGATAGCCGAAGCCCATTAGCCAGCGCGGAGCCAACAAGGATAGAACCCCCTAGCTGTCCTCCGGTAGAGCCCGCGCAGCCGGGACCTCAGGCTGGTTGGGTGACTGTACGTAGGAAGCATAGTTCTAGGACCCAGCCCACGGGCCACCACCAACCGCTCCGCGTTTCTAACAGATTTTCCCCGCTCAGCGACACACCAGCTGAGAAGCCGACCCTGGTAATTGGCAGCTCCATAGTCAGAAACGTGGCATTAGAGACACCATTGACCATAGTCAAATGCTTGCCAGGGGCCAGAACGGGCGACATCAAATCCTACCTGAAACTGCTGGCTAAAGATAAGCGTAAATACAGTAAGATTGTTATTCACGCTGGCGGTAATGACACCCGGTTACGGCAATCGGAGGTCACCAAAATTAGTGTTGCTTCGGTGTGTAAGTTTGCCAAAACAATGTCAGACTCGGTAATCTTTTCTGGTCCCCTGCCTGATCGGACCATTGACGACATGTTTAGCCGCATGCTGTCATTCCATCAATGGTTGTCTGGGTGGTGTCCTGCAAACGATGTGGGCTACATTGATAACTGGCAAACTTTTTGGGGAAAACCTGGTCTGATCCGGAGAGACGGCATCCATCCCACTTTGGATGGAGCAGCTCTTCTTTCTAGGAATATGGCCGAATTTATTAGTCCTCCAAAACACTGACAACCCAGGGTCCAGACCAGGAAGCAGAGTCGTAGTTTAACCCACCTCTCTGCTGCTTCTATACTGTTACCCCCCCATTACCCTATAGAAACAGTGTCTTGCCCACGGCCAAAATTAAATGGATTAAAAGTTAAGCCAACAAAAGCAAATTATGGAAATCTCATAAAAATAAATACAACTTTGACTGAACAGAAAAATAAATCTATTAAATGTGGTTTATTAAACATAAGATCTCTCTCCTCAAAGACTTTGTTAGTAAATGACTTGATTTGTGATAATCACATTGATTTCCTTTGTCTCACAGAAACCTGGTTGCAGCAGGAGGATTATGTCAGTATAAATGAGTCAACTCCTTCCAGTCATTTAAATTTTCACATTCCTAGAAATACTGGGCGAGGAGGAGGAGTTGCAACCATTTTTCGTTCTGATTTACTAATTAGTCCCAGACCAATTGATAGATACAGTTCTTTTGAACATCTAACCCTTAATTTTCCTCATCCAAGTTGCAAAACATTTAGACCATTTTTGTTTGTGGTTTTGTATCGTCCACCAGGCCCTTATTCTCAATTCTTGGATCAGATCTCACATTTTTTATCTGATTTAGTATTAAATACTGATAGGGTTATTATAGTGGGGGACTTTAATATTCATGTGGATACTGAAAGTGATAGCCTAAATGCAGCCTTTAGTGCTATTTTAGACTAAATTGGCTTTACTCAAAAAGTACAGGGATCGACCCACTCGGGCAAACACACTTTGGACCTTGTACTGACATACGGTATTGAGTGTGAGGAAACAACAGTCCACCCACATAACCCGGTCCTGTCTGACCACTTCTTAATAACTTTTGAATTTACTTTAACTGACCATCTTAAATCTGAAAGAAACTTTCATTATAGTAGAGCTTTATCAGACAATGCTGTAACAATTTTTAAAGAATCTGTTCCATTCTTACTTTCCTTCAAACCACCAGACGGTCGCGGCAGATGGCCGCTCCTACTGAGCCTGGTTCTGTTGGAGGTTTCTTCCTGTTAAAGGGGAGTTTTTCCTCTCCACCGTCGCTACATGCTTGCTCAGTATGAGGGATTGCTGAAGGATTGCTGTGGTTGGAAAGTCTGCATCAACGGGGCCCAACCTCACGCCAATGACTGACGCAATCTGCTGGGATTCCTTAAATAGGAAACTTTTTAACTGATTGGAATGTTTGTATAAATGTATTGAAATGACTTCTTGTTAAGTGCCTTGAGATGACATCTGTTGTGAATTGGCGCTATATAAATAAACTGAATTGAATTGAATTGAACAATTAACATTTTAAAGAATTCAACTTTGTAAGTATCAATAACACACGACCATCTGACTTCCTTTCTTGAGGTCTTTTTGATGACCTCGGAGATGTCAACGTAAGTGGTGAGGAATTTTGAGGGGAAGTCAGCACAACCAAGCGGTTGTTTTGAGCCCTCTGGTGGCGTTACCTGCTTTTTGCGGTTAATAGTCAGTGTATTGTCCCGTTGGTCTCCGTCTGCTCATGAAAAAAAGTAAAAAATGTCTTCCACTCCTTTCTCCTGATGTGAGGTGTTCGTATTCCTTTTATTTTGTCCTGAAGGCGTCTAATTTCTTCTTAAATCCCGCGCTGCTCTCTTCGTCCAACGACCTTCTGTTGTCCGCTCCTCCTACTCTTCGCCATGTATTGGTCCTGAGCTTATCTGCCCACGTAGTCTGGGGTTTGATAATGGTGACTGCAAATCCTCGTTTTTTCATGTCTTCTGTCGCTTCGGCGGCGCTGTTATAGAGGCACGTTTCCCTGTCATAGAATACCTTCATCTTTGAAGGGTAAGGGGTTTGGAATTTGATTTTCTTTTCTCTCAAGATTTTCTTCACTTCAGCGTACTCACGGCGTCGTTTCAAAACATCCGGAGCATAGTCGTGGTCCACTATCACTCTTCTTCCATTTAATGTGAACCCTTTCCTTTGCCAAACCTGTTTTAAGACCTCTTCTTTGGCTCTGAATGACGAAAACTTGGCTATTATGGAGCGAGGTGCTGCATTGGGCAGAGGTTTGGGGCCCAGCGAGCGGTGCGCTCTTTCAACGCGCAAGTCCAATGTTGGTGCAATGTTAAGTTTCTCCTTGAGTAAGTTCCCGATGAAGGTTTCGACTGAAACAGCACCATCTTCGGACCCCTCCGCAATACCGTGAAAGCGAAGGTTCTCTCGCCTGGATCTTCCTTCCAGGTCAGTAACTTTGGCTTGAAGTTTATCCTGTACTTTGATCAGCTCAATGGTAGCCTCCTCTATCCACTGGGTTCTGTCATCTACCTCCGTGACACAGTTTTCCACATCTGTCACTCTTCCAGTTATGTTCTTCATTTCTTCCTTGTGTTCTTTAAAGTTGTTTTCGTTGTCATGGCGCAATGCTCTTAACTCTTGGAGAATGGCTTGAAAGCTAGCGTTAGCAGTCTCATCAGCTAGCTCAGTCTCCGCGTCCGAAAAGCTAGCCGAGCCGTCTTCGTTCATTTCTTCGCTTACTAGAAGTCGTTCCCGCACTTTTCTAGCCCCCTTTCTTTTCGATTTGGACATATCTCTCGCTTTACGTTTCTTTACATATCAGTAAGTCTAGGTGTTTTGTCGAGAAAGGAGCAGCATGAAACTTTATCAAGAGAGCCCAGGAGTCAGCCTGCCGCCATCTTGGGCGCTCCTTTGGAAGTCGATCTTAAAGTTTTTTTATTAGTTTTTAAGTGTCTTATTGGTCTTGGGCCTTCTTTTTTGTCAGACCTTTTACCATATGAACCTTCAGGGTCTCTGCGCTCCTCTGGCCGCCATCTCCTTGTCATCCCTAAAGTCAGGACACACTCTCACGGCTAGGCGTCTTTCCAGTACAATGGCCCTTGCCTCTGGAACAGGCTGCCGGAGGACCTTAGGGCCACAGAGAACGTTCATGTTTTTAAAAGCAGGCTCAAAACGAACCTTTTTAGCTTAGCTTAAATTGATTATTATTTATTATAGTCTGTTTAATTGCTCTGCAATTTTTACTTGCTTAAATTTTATCAGCGTTTTACAACTTAGTCTTATATTTATCCATTGTTCATTTTTATATTTTTCCCTGTCATTTTAATCTTCCTTCTGGTGTTTCCTCTGTGGAAGCCCTCTGCCTCAGAAGATGTGGTTGGCTGAGGCTGCCTGGTTGCTCTCCAGGTAGCGCTTGGGTGGAGGAGGGTATCTCGGCCTTGCCTCCTCTGTGCGCCCATCACTCTATTGTTCTCAGTTTCAGTTGACTGCAAACACACAATACTCATCTCAACTGGTCTGATCTGTGTATAGAGTCCTGATCGTCATACTGCCACTCCACCTGCCTCAAGTCTGCCATTCCTTCAAGCCCACACCCAGTCAGCCGTAAGGAAGCTGATCCACCTGATCTCTCTCACGTTCCTGCAGAGTACCACGATTTAGTCAAGTATTCAGTAAAAATAAGGCCCTGTCTCTTTCACCTCCCCACCCTTATGACTGTGCCATAGATCTGCTGCCTGGGGTCCTTTATCTGCAAGCCGTCTATACAACATCTCCAAACCCAAAAGAGAAAAAATACATAAATACATTAGGGAGTCCCTGGCGTCAGGCATTATCAGACAGTCCTCATCACCATTGGGAGTGGGGTTTTTCTTCGTAAGCAAGAAGAATGGGTCCCTCCGACTATGCATTGACTACAGAGGACTAAATCAGATATCCATTCAAAACAAATATCCCCTACTTTTGATCGCCTCAGCCTTCGAATCTCTACATAGTGTTACCATCTTCTCCAAGTTGGACCTCCACAACGCCTACCATTTTGTCCGCATACGCCAGGGAGATAAATAGAAAGCCGCATTCACCCCACTTGGACATTTCGAATACCTAGTCATGCCCTTTGGTTTCCAGAATACTCCTGCAGTCTTTCAAGCCTTAGTAAATGGTGTACTCCGTGACTTCATAAATATCTTCACTTTAGTTTACCTGGACGACGTACTCATCTACTCCAAATCCCTCTCTAAGCAGCAACAACATGTCTGCCAAGTTCTCCAACGATTCATGGAAAAGAAACTATAAGTAAAGCAGAAAAATGTGAATTTCCCAAAACATCTATTACCTTCTTGCTATACATCTTTGAGGGCGGACAAGTGCACACTGACTGCAGCAAGATCTCCGCAGTTCTGGACTCGCCCACTCCAACCAACCGCAAGCAGCTACAAAGGTTCCTTGGATTCGCTCGTTTTCACAGAAGATTAATCCGAATTTACAGTCTAACAGCAGCACCTCTCACCGTCCTCACCTCCACCAAGACATAATTTTTCTGGACACCCAAAGCTAATAATTCATTCTCCGACCTAAAAAAATGTTTTCCCAAGCACTCATCCTTGTTCAGCCCAACCCCATGAAACAATTTGTTCTTGAAGTGGATGCAATCGATTCAGGGGTCGGAGCTGTTTTTTCACAGAGATCAAATCCAGATAATAAATTATGCCCTTGTGCTTTTTTCTCCTACAGACTTACACCCACAGAAAGAAACTACGATGATTGGGACCGGGAGCTTCTGGCCAATAAACTGGCTTTGGAGGAGAGATGTAACTGACTGGAAGATGTTGAACACCAGGAACTGGTATGGACAGATTAGAAAAATCTTTCTTATATTTAATCTGCCAAACGTCTAAATCCTCGTCTGTCCTGTTGGTCTCTGTTCTTCTCCCGGTTTAACCTCTCCATCTCTTATCGCTCAGGATCTAAGAATGTGAAAGCAGATTCTCTTTCCTGTCAGTATTCATCGGAAGACAGTTGCAAGACTCCAGCTCCTATTCAGTTGCCATTCTTCCACCAAGCTGCAGGGTCTGGTTCAGTTACCTGGGAGATGGAGGATGTTATCAAAACTGCCCAACAACAAGAACCAGACCCTGGAACCTGACCACCCAACAGATTTTCTTTTCCCACCTCTTTCCGCTAGAATTTGATTCATTCGATTCACACTGCTAGATTCTTCTGTCACCCCGGCACCAGTCGAACCATCGCACTCGTCACCGGTAAGTTCTGGTGCCCATCTCTCCATAAAGATGTAAAAGATGATGTTATCGCTCATCATGTCTGTGCCAGACATAAGACCAGAACTAAGCCTCCTGCTGGTCTGCTTCAACCACTACCCATCCCAAAACGACCCTGGTCTCACATTGCTTTGGATTTTTTACCGGATTCCCCAACTCTAAAGGTATGACCACTATTCTAACCATCGTTGACAGATTTTCAAAAGCCTGCCATCTGATCTCTCTTAAGGAACTCCACACAGCATTTCAGACAACTCAGCTCCTAGTGAAACACGTTTTCCAACTCCAAGACAAGCCCTCTATCTTATGTGATAGAGGGCCCCAGTTCATCTCTCAGGTTTTGAAACAGTTCTGCCATGCTCTCAGCGCCAAGGTCAGTCTCACTTCCAGTTTTCATCCACAATCCAATGGTCAAACTGAACAAATTAACCAAGAACTTGAAGCCACTTTACACTTTCTTACATCTACTAATCCATCTGACTGCTCTGTACATCTCCCCTGGGTGGAATATGCTCATAATTCACATATCTCCTCAGCTACTAAACTTGGTCCCTTTAAAGCTTCCCTTGGTTATCAACCTCCCATCTTGCCTCATTTGAAAAGGATATCTCTGTCACTTCAGTCCATCATTAAATCAGTCGTTGCTGCCACATATGGGAAAACACCACACCCACATTTCAACGCACCATTGATCAAAACCAGAAGTATGCAGACAGCAGGAGGACACCAGCACCCCAATACACACGTGGACAAAAGGTTTGGCTCTCTGCTTACAGACCTCATGACACAAAGTTGACATTTTTAAACATAACATAAAATAAAGAAATCTGAACCCAATGGACTATGTCAAAGTCATAAACACGTCTTGCATAATCATACTGAGAGCAAAAAACCGCTGCGGTGACTAGCATTTTAGTACTGTATCACTGCGCACTGAACAAGCCGAAAGCCGGAAGTGACGTTAGCGAGAGAACGCATTCTGTTTGTTGGCAGCTTTTCAGCTGTGACTGGGACCGTTATTTTCTATTTTTGACAAAGAAAAGTGATCGCAATGCCTTCGCATTGTGTTGGGAGATTTTGCTCAAATACACACAAGGACAGTGTCAGTTTATTTAAGTTTCCCAAAGACCCAGAATTAGCCTACTGTCTAAGTGGGTGAACAGCTTAGAAGCACCCATGAGTAGTGGGCTCCGTCCTCCTCCTCTCTCTGGAACATTTTGAGCAGAATTGTTTTGATTACTATGATAAAGGAATCACTGGGTTGTTTAGTTCAACACAAGCGTGTGTTGCTGCTGACAGCTGTACTGCAGTGTTCCGCAGGAGTGTGACAGCGTGTGGCGGCGATACCGGTGGTGGTGCTTGTGGACTGCGCAACACTGACAGCGACAGGGTCAGCATTGCTACTCCTACAAGCTCCACTTCCACTGACTGCCCAGTTAGATCTCGTGTTTCCAGAAGCATAGGCTCATTTTAGCCGGGGACGCCTGGGACATGTCCCGACCACTTTTCTAAACCTGATGAAGAATTTCTTACCAGCGCAGATTTAACATCCACTTGTGCTCCCAGGACAATTTCCACCTAATCAGTATCTGAACGGATTATTATTTAAATGACTCCATTGCACTCTTATACAGTCATGGTTTCTTTATGCGCAGATGCTGCAGCATTCTTTGCAGTGGATATGTCGAGGTTTTAAAAGACTAATCCATATGCAAACACGCTCAGAGCAGAGTCCTGCAGTGCCACTGGTACCCGTTTCAAGATGGAAAAATACATCAATTAAATTTCATGGCTCTGGCTGAAGTGTCTTTACGGCAGGTTAAAAAATTTTAATTTAATACTTTTGTTTGTTTACGACTCCCAAAGAGAATGGTGTTGATATATTGTGTTTGTGGAGAGAACATGACAGAATATTCCCCCAACTTTGCACTGGCAGCGGAATGTTCCCGCTATCCAGGAATCCTGCACTGCCAGAGAGATTTTTCTGCGACTGAATTTGTGATTCAGGAATGGAGAGCGCAGATAAAGTCAGGGACTGTGAACAATATTTTGTTTCTGCACGGAAATCTCTGCATTACATTTATTTCAGATGTAGGCTACAATGTTTCAAAGAAATAAAAGGGACATGATTCATTGTAATATAATTTACAATCACTTGGGGATTGTGTTATTTTCTGTCTTTGATCGGTTAAAACTGTAGCCTAATGGAAAATGTAAAGGCTGTTGTTAAAATGCGGCAGGAAAATCGAGTGAGAAAATGAAGCAGGACATCACAGATAAGTTCCCTTTCTGACGGGCGGCTCAGCCGCTCCACAACTCCATCAGGTAGTGAGGGCATTCACAAAAAGGAATAGGCCTACCATCTGAAGAGTGTTTGTGTGATGAGCTTTTGCCGTCAGTTGATCATGACGCAACCTCTATTCATCAGTACAATAATCAGAAACACCTGTGGACCCGCAAACTAACGTCTTTCATTGTGAAAGTTTAAAATTTACACCACTGAGATGCAGACGCACAGTCATTTTCAACTTTATGCACAGACTTTAGGAAACTGAATCACTTAAAAAACGATTCTAATGAGAGCATCTGAGCATTATCATCAGACCTGGACACCGTACTCAATGCAACGCTATTTCCTCCTGCTGACGCAATAGGAAAGTTGAGAAAGAAGTGGCGCTTGTTATTCCAGTCTGCAAAGTGCGAGTGGAGCGGATTCAGCCTCCTTAACGCACAAGGTGCACAATTCACGTCTATAGACCATGAGAAAGTTGTGAGACTGCAGGTAAAATGTTCATATTTAGTAGGCTACATGTTTTCATCTGCTCCATGTGTGATGGCACAATGGAGATTCTTAGTTCAGATTGTTCGGACTGAGTATTAACTAAAATGAATGAAGAATTAAATAATATTGAATGTTTCAGATTTTTTCAAGATTTAAAAAACTGTCAAAGACAGAAAATAACGGGATCCCTGATTAAATGTAAATTATAGTAGAATTAAATTTTTTTTTTTATTGCTTTGGAATATTCCACCCCCGGGTAGCCGCCCAATTGCAGGACTCTGATCTGTTAAAGTTTCCCCGCACAGAACAACGGCAATGGTTGTAAAGGGAACGCGTTTTATTACTGCGCGTATAGCCTAGCCAACTGCTGAATAATTATAGGCTATATGAATAATCAATAATTGTCCCCAGAAGTTTTAAAAACAAACTGGCGCCCTTGTCCAGAAGAGACAGGTACATATTCAAAGTAGTTTTGCTATAATTATGAATAATTCAAACTCTATTTAGTGAATCTGACAAAGAAATTAAATAAACGTGTTTCACCTGAAACTAATAAATTGGTACAATAATCATAAAGAAGAATTGTATTGAAGTAGGTCTTAGGCTACTTGCTTTGTCGTTTGCCTTGAATGTCTGCCTATATTCATGCTTGAATATCATGCTTGCTCAGTATGAGGGATTGCTGAAGGATTGCTGTGGTTGGAAAGTCTGCATCATCAGGGCCCAACCTCACACCAATGACTGACGCAATCTGCTGGGATTCCTTAAATAGGAAACTTTTTAACTGATTGGAATGTTTGTATAATTGTATTGAAATTACTTCTTGTTAAGTGCCTTGAGATGACATCTGTTGTGAATTGGCGCTATATAAATAAACTGAATTGAAAAATTTAATATTCAGTTTCAATTCAGTTTATTTATATAGCGCCAATTCACAACAGATGTCATCTCAAGGCACTTAACAAGAAGTCATTTCAATACATTTATACAAACATTCCAATCAGTTAAAAAGTTTCCTATTTAAGGAATCCCAGCGGATTGCGTCAGTCATTGGCATGTGGTTGGGCAGACTTTCAAACCACAGCAATCCTTCAGCAATCCCTCATTTTGAGCAAGTATTTAGCAACGGTGGAGAGGAAAAACTCCCCTTTAACAGGAAGAAACCTCCAACAGAACCAGGCTCAGTAGGAGCGGCCATCTGCCACGACCATCTGGGGGTTTGAGAAGACAGAGCAGAGACACAGAAGGAACAGAAGATCCGATTTAAGAGTACTCTCTATGTTACAGAAAGTAAAAAGTTGATAACAGGACACAGTGGATTTTCAGCCACTGGGAGCACCATCCCAGTCGATGCCCGCCGTCCAACAGGGCATTGCAGCCAAGTAGGATACCAATTCAATTTTCAATTAAATTAAATTCAGTTTATTTATATAGCGCCAATTCACAACTGATGTCATCTCAAGGCACTTAACAAGAAGTCATTTCAATACATTTATACAAACATTCCAATCAGTTAAAAAGTTTCCTATTTAAGGAATCCCAGCAGATTGCGTCAGTCATTTGCGTGAGGTTGGGCCCCGTTGATGCAGACTTTCCAACCACAGCAATCCTTCAGCAATCCCTCATACTGAGCAAGCATGTAGCGACGGTGGAGAGGAAAAACTCCCCTTTAACAGGAAGAAACCTCCAACAGAACCAGGCTCAGTAGGAGCGGCCATCTGCCACAACCGTCTGGGGGTTTGAGAAGACAGAGAAGAAACACAGAAGGAACAGAAGATCTGATATAAGAGAACTTTCTATGTTACAGAAAGTAAAAAGTTAATAACAGGACACAGTGGATGTTCAGTTACTGGGGGGATCATCCCAGTCGATGCCCCCCGTCCAACAGGGCATTGCAGCCAAGCAGGATACCAGACCAGGTATATCTTCTATGGAGAGAAAAACACTGAGAGAAAACAACTTCTAGTTTCTATGCTCCTCTAATCTGGAACAAATTTCCAGACAACTGCAAAGCTGTTGAAACACTGAGTTCTTTAAAAACTCCTCTGTTTAGAGCTGGCTTTGAGTAATGTTTTCATGCATCATATGTTTTGTGTGTATGTAATGGCAGAAAATACATCAGGGTTCCAAAATAAAAGTAGACTGAGTCCCAGAAGTATTTAAGTCAAACATGTCTGGCCAGAACATGGAGGGGACAGAGATTACCCTAACATCATCCAACCCAACCTTTCTGACTTACAGTTTAAGTAGTATTCAGCTATCACTGTTCATCTCTCCAGCACGTCTTCTCCAATCTTCATGTCTGGCTTCTGGAGAACTGGTTCATGCCAGTCTGATAGTAAAGCATGAACCAGCACATCCCAGATCAGACTGTTCATAGATATCTTGCTGCCCTGATGTCTCTCTCCCTGGTGATCTGACATCTTTATCAGGAACATGAAGCTGGAACACTAAGCTTGCTTCCCCTAACTTTGTCATCTTGCCCTAGATACAGTCACTAGACAGAGAATATGTACTTAAATCTTTATTACATTGGAATAATACCACAACATGTGCTTCTTGCTTTATTGCTGTTATTACTAAATGTTTTGTCTGTGTTTTACTGCTATTTTTATTTTACCATTTAATCATGTAAAGCAACTTGAATTACCTTGTTGTTGAAAGTGTGCTATACAAATAAAATTGTCTTGCCTTGCCTTATCAGTAAATTTCTAGCTGAAACAGTCACAGCAAGTAATTTCTACTTAGACAATTTTTTCTACAAACATTTTTATTATTGTTGGAATTGAGGAAGCTGAGACAATTATTGGATACAACATTTTTATAGGTGAGAAATATATTTTTGCAATATTTAACTTATTATTTCAAGTTCACTGTGCTGTTTTCACTGAGGTCATCATAGATTTTCAATCAGCACTAAAAGCAGTATTTGGTGACTATCACTCAGCTGAAGAGCTCACACAATGATATTTGGCTTTAGGTTCAAAAGGCCTTTGAACCATTTTAACTTTGTCTGCCTCTTCTTTTTCACTCATCACAGTGAATGTACCATTACAGAAAGAAAGGCAGCCATTGAGCGATCTGCTCCGACAGCAGCTACAAAAAAGACTTTTCATTCCTTAAAAGATATTTGCAGTACGCCCTGAAATTACACAAGTACTGACAACAGGTTCGTAAATCGTTTTTACAGAAAATTACATATGAACAATTTTCATCTCTTAAATCTCTCCCAAAAAGAATTGTCTATTTCTTTGCAGGAAGGAAAAAGACCATTTAGGCGAATGAAATCCACCATCTTTAAAGTCCAGAAGTAGAAGTAGTATTGATGTGAAGAAGTTACAAGCAGCAGAGACACCATTTTAAAGAGTAATGAATTAAAATAGGATTAAATATAGGTTTTACTGGTATTTATGAAATACGCAAGTTTCTCATTCTGTACAAGCCACAAACATAGAATAATTGTATTTGATATCTGTAACATGATAGGTTTATGACTGCATGATAGGTTTATAACTGCCGGCAGTAAGAGTTTTAGTGTCAGGTGTTTGTCTGTTAATAACGTCTTTTATCATGTCTTTTAATCATGTCTTATTTTAAGGAGGCGTTTTATGCTAAAATGGACTTGTTACGCGCTGAGTTGCTTGTTCTACTGTTTCTTCTGCAAATGCTGTATGACAGCTGTGCAGGTGAAACCAGAAGGCGTTACATCCATTGTAATGAAAACCTTTGAGAAACTGGTGAGGTCTGAAATCCCAAAGAAGACAGAGAATGATTTGGATCCTCTGCAGTTTACCTATAGACCACTACGTGGAGTTGTGGATGCCACAGTCATTTTATTGAATTTACTTTTTAAACTTCTTGAGGGAAAGGGAACACATGCTAGGTTGTTATTTGTTGATTTTTCATCTGCTTTTAATACCATTCAACACCACATTTAATTGAGAGGCTTTTAGAAAATTTTAACCTAAGTCCTAATTGTGTGGGCTGGATTTTAGATTTTTTTTTATCAAACAGAACACAGAGAGTGAGAGTGAACAACACTCTTTCGGACCAGGTTTGTTCATCTACTGGTTCCCCACAAGGATCTGTTCTGTCACCTCTCCTGTTCATCCTTTACACATACGTATCGTAGCAGAAGGAAGGACTGACTTCTACTGAAATACGCAGATGACTCTGTGGTTATTAGCCTGCTGAGGCAAAATGAAACTGGGCACTGTGAAATCATCATCATGGTGTGATGAATCCATCTTGCAGCTTAACATCTTTAAAACCAAAGACATACTTATTGATTTTAGGAAAATCCCCCCAACACAAGAACTGGCAAAAATAAAAGGCCAGAGTGTGGAATGTGTTGACACGTATAAATATCTTGGCACAGTGATTGTCATTTGAGGCAAACTGTGAATCGGTGTATGAAAAGGGGAACCGGTGTCATCATTTAATGTAGATAAAACACAGTTGACCTTGTTTTATCGAGCTTTTATTGAATCAGTTTTATCTTTCTGCTTGGTGTCTTGGTTTGGAAATCTGTCTTTTAAAAACAAGAACTTTCTGGTCCAAATAGTGAAGTGGGTCAGTAAGCTGACAAGAGAGCAGCAGTTAAACGCGGATGCACTATTTTTAAATCAAGCACAGAGGCTCTCTGGGTCCCTTTTAAAAGACACCTCTCACCCACTACACTGTGAGTTTCAGCTTCTCCCATCAGGACAACGATACAGAATGCCACAATGCAGAACAAATCGTTTTAGAAACAGTTTTATCCCCGGTGCTATAACCTTCCTGAATATGTTTTAGCTTCTATGTTTATGTCTTATGTGAAAATCTCTATGTTTTTAATGTTTATGACTCATCTACTGCAAAGCAAATTTACCTTGGGGTTTGAGAAAAGTGAATATGATTGAATTTTATTTAATTGATCTACTTGCAAGTTCTCTGTTGTGACATGGCTTTGTTCAGGAAAGGTTAGTAAATTGTTGAAGTGACGCTTTTTTAAAGCCTTTGTCACAGAACCTTTCTTGTCCAATACACAGACAAATATTATGGTTAAATAATTTACTTCATATGAATGCAGCTATACGCTACATGTTTCACACTAAAATGTGTGCATATTGGTCAATAGTTGTGCATAGCTACAAATTTGTAAACTATTGATGAGGCAAACCACCCATAAAACAGAAGTGTATATTTTCCATGTGAGAAGGCAGTTTCAAAAGTTACATCTGAAATAAATCACAAATACAAATTACACATTTACATTTGTGGTTTCCTCATTATGAACACAGGGAGCAATGAGCTTGAGAATACACATTTCTTTTTTGAGAATACGAATCTGCAACTGGGAGCATGGTCACGTGATCAAAGCTTTATCAATGGAGCTTAGATAAGTCGATGAACACAGCACCGGTCCAGACTCCAGGGGGCGGTAGTGAACCTGCTTCATGGTCTGTCATTTTGGCGGCTGTGTCCAAATTCAGGGTCTGCATCCTTAGAAGGACCCGTCCTCCCCGTTCTACATAGGACGGGTCCTTCGTCGACCGGGTAGACCGGATGTTAGCGGCTGTGAATTTGGACAGTCTAGCCTTCAGATTAATTCCTGCCTCTACCTCTACGAATGTCCTGTCGCCTAGCAACCGTGACGATGCTAAACACAAGGTGGTAAAAATGGAGCTAGAAATCTTCCCGAGTTTTTTTAATCTCTTTTTTATTCTAGAGGAGCTACAGCAGTTTTACAGTTTGCGGCATGCTTTATATCTCCAGCTGAGAGGTAATCATATTTTATTTACTTCTGTAGAATTGCAAGTTAATTTCAGCTAGTTTTATGGATAACTTGAGCAACTGCATGACTGTACACACTTAATATATACTATAAACTAAATATCTCTATAACATTTTTGTAGTATTCAGTTGATTTAATATATATATATATATATATATATATATATATATATGATTGTATTACCAGACAATTCTGGTGGATCTGGAGGGGAGTGCAACCATTTGTTGGCCAAAAACAAATGAGATTTTATTTTTATGAAAAAGTATTGTATGTACATGTGCAACAACAACATAATTACTGAACGTGTTAATAAATATAGATTTTCCCAAAAGGTTTTCGCGTTGCTCTTTTTATAAAATGTTTTTTGATTTCTTTTTTAGAACATGAAGCAGCAAAGGGAGGCTGAAGAGAGGAGACGAGACGAGGGACTGGATGGATAGACTGTTTAATGTTTGTCAATTTATGTTTTTGTCACATTGGTTATTTAGTTGTTTTTTGGCTGTTATAAATAAATTGATTAAAACAAATAGTAAATATTAAGTTATTTTATTAACAGTTACATTATTATTACAATAAAAAAAAATATGAACATACAGCTTACTTTGAACAATTTAAAATGACTATTGAAAAGGAAATGACAAAAATTGACATTATTTTGTAGTTATTTATAGTTGTTCATGCAGGATTAGCCTGAATGACCTCTTCTTGGACTGTTCTTTAAGCTTTATTAGAACAAACAAGCAGTTTTCCTGGATCAGCTGAATAAAGATCAGGGATGTGGATGGAGTCCTCCAGCTGAGACCTTTGGCTGGTCTTTTCCGGTTGATGAGGGGAACATCATGCAGGTTAGTCTTCAGAGAGGGCTTAGGGTAGCTTCTTCGTACTGTCCACTGTGTCGTCTAGGGCTGGCTCAACGGCTTCCACATCACTAAGACGTGTTCAGAAGACTGCTTGTAACAACAGAGAGCACCAATGATTTCTCCAAACCAGCCTCATCATCTTCAGGCTCATCCCCAGGGGCCACAATGTCACCTACATTCAAGCAGATGTTGTGGAGAAGAACTTATTACCTGCAATGGTGTTAAAAACATAAAAATGTAATGAGTTAAAGGAGTCGTATGTAAGATTGTGGCCAAAACTGGTACTGCAATCATTTTCAAATTACAGTAGAGCGGTTTATCCCCTCCCCCTTCCCCCTGACTTGAGGTTGCCAGATAGGGAGCAGGATCCAGCAGGAACAAATCCTTCTGTTTTCAGCTGTCTCCATCTTGCAAAGACATCTCCTATACAAATCCTTGTTTTATTTCGGACTTTGTGACGACGTATTTCTGAATGATAACGAGGTCTTTTAGGTGTAGTAACGTTATATATTTTTTTATCCAAAACACTGTTGTAGCTGCAGCTGTTGTAACTAGAGGAGATCTGGCAACCCCGATGCCGAAACACTACAGACTTTGTGATTGGTAGATGGGTGGAGGGTGGCGCTTCAGGCCAAAACACAAGATGACAACAACAACATCAGTTGAGGGCTGCAACTTCACTTTTTAAACGACAATATCCTGGCCTTACTACTGTAACACGTGGGGAGTAGAGGGGCTATGGCCCCGCTCACTCTAACCAGTGACTAAAAAACCTTGGGCAGAGCACCTCGGTGAGCCAGAGCAAGACAGGACAGTTGGATGACCAAAAAGATATTTATTGTCCCCTGCTTGACATGTTACACTAGTAACAGACTGTAACTTTAAATGTTTGTACACCATTATAAGAACTGAACTATCACTTTAAAAACACAACAGTAAAAGTCAAAACACAGAAAACACATGCAATAACACTAAAAGCCAGTTCAGTCCAACTACCAGTACAACCACCAGGTATACAGCTGTACTTCAGGTCCAGCAGGAGAACACACTATAAAAAGAGAACAGTAACATATAAGTCAGTCTCCGATAAGAACAAATGGTAAAACTAACAACCAAAATATGCATGCAATAAAAACCTCTCCACGAGCAACCAGGCGGAGCTACTGGGTTTACAGTAGTGATGTTACGATGTGTGCTGAGGCTACGAAGCGTGTGTCGAGCAGTGGAGGGGGTGTTTCCACAAAGCGCGTATCGAGGCCTGGTTCATTTAGGGGAGGAGCTGAAAACGATGACGTCTGAAGCCCCGCTGCCCAGCTGTACCACGTGACTGCTTCAGGAAGTGGTTCAGTTTGCGGAGTGGTTTGACAGCAACATAAATCCCCTCAGGCTCCATTCAAAATGTGGGTTTGTTTAGGAGAGTTGCAGTCAGTTTGGAGTTTGGATAAGAGAGTTTGGTTAGCGTTTATATAGTTTGGAGATAGTTTTGAAGTATTGAGACAGATAGTTTGAAGATTCAGGAGAGTGAGAAGAGAAAGATAAGATTAGGTAGGGTGACCAACCGTCCTGTTTTCCCCGGTCCACTTTTCACGTGCTGTCCAGGGCGTCCGGGGGGATTTCTTAGATTGATGAAAAAATCCTGGTTTTCATCGTTTTTCAGGGGACTAATAAGCATACTTAAAGTGACTGGCGCAATGCATGCAATACGACACATTTCTTCTCATCTATCGTTCAGATGCTTTCGTGGATGGTTCTGAACCGTTTCATAGACGTAAGAGAGCGAGCTTTGATGAGCTGCACCACTTTGCCCTTCACCGTGCTGCGACTGTTTTCAAGATATTAAAGCGCAAGTGTAGCTTTACAGACTAACAGAGCTGACATAGCTGGCATATGCGTCTCTTTGTGTGACATTTTATTATTACATTGAAAAGAAAATAATACCCTACCTGTTTTCTCAGAATGTTATTTCAGATTTTTGTTTAATTTTTGTCCAGTAAAGCAAACTATTACTGTTTCTGGTACATTTTCTAACTTGGAAGAGTAATTATTTATATTATTAATTAATTTCTAGAAATTTTAAAGTCATTTCTGCACTTGTGAAAGCCTATCTGAAGTTTGTTATTAAACTGTTCATTCTAACCACATGGAGAATGCATGCTTTAAATATGTTAACATCAAAAGGCTGGTCACAGTCATGACAGTGTTTCAGGACTGTCCTCTTTTTTAGAAATCAAAATATTGTCACCCTAATTTAGGAGAGTGAGGAGAGAGAGATAAGTGAGAGGATGGAGCCAGATAGGAAAATGAGGATTTCCCCTGTGATTGAGCCAAATATTAGCAGGCTGGAAACCCCCCTGGAGTATTGGGGAAAGCAAAAATTGTAGTACCCCAATTTATATAGTCTAACACTTGTGTTTTTGTGTATGCCTGCATCTTCTGTGCCTTGTGAAAGAGTGTTTTCGAAGGCTGGTGAGGTGGTGTCAAGAAAAAGGAATCGCTCAAAACCTAAAACTGTTGAGAAACTGCTATTTTTGAACAAAAATGTTTTCCTCCTGTTTTGTACATCATTATCCAAGTTACACAATAATTTTCAGTGCCCTCTTCCTAGTTCCACAAGCATTTTCACTTTCCTCTGCCTGCTTAAGCCCATGCCTTTTGCTTCAAGTGACAGAAAAAACATTATTAGACAACCTGTCATAACATATGTAACATATGATACTACTGTTTTGGGATAATTTACAGACAGAATACATTCAAGAAATATTTTTACTATTCACATTTGTACTATTTTATGTAGAGAAATAATTTTTTGGGAACTCATAGTCATTCCCAAGAACCATAGCAGACTTACAACTTTAATGCATCACACATTAGGTGGCTAAGAGGTACAGCTGCCTGTGATTATGTACCTGGCCAGTAGGGGGGTTTGTGTCCACATGAAGCCCCGTGAGCAGAACCCTTTCTTGAACCAATTGGCTCAAGTGGTTCAATGCCTCATGGGGCTTCATCTCACCATCACTAGCGTACAGTGATTGGTCTCTAGGCGTGCAAGTAATCTTGCCAACTTGGCCTACAGCCTCAGCATTATCACAGAATGATGCATCGTTGATCTCTTCTACAATACCAGTCAGTTGTCTCACCACCTCTCCCTTGGTCACTCTTGGGTTGGCTGTCAGTCACCTCTCGTTACAGGAAAGCAGGGCAGTCTTTTGTACTGCTGCTAATTGATGCAGTGATTGCCAATGGTCTTCAGCTGTGGACTTGCATTCATGGTTTAGCAGCATACTCAGGTGAGAGAGGAAAGAGAACGCATGATTAGCTCTGTCCAAATGCTACACTACCATTGTCAGTTAAATTAGTATTTTAAATGAACACGATTTCTTCATGACTAGTGACATAGCAGGGCCATTTTAGCATTAATTGAAATACATTTCTTACATACAGCTCCTTCAATATTGCAGTGGTTGTTTAAAAAAAATCAATTCAGTTTTTTATTCAGAAAGTGCCGATTAGCAAGACATCATTAGCAAGACATATATATATATATATATATATATATATATATATATATATATATATATATATATATATATATATATATATATATATATAGCCAATTTCTGCACACAAATAATTTTTTTAATCAACTGAATACTGCAAAAGTGTTATAATAATAAAATTTTATAGTGATATTTAGTGTGTGTACATTTCAACACCAGTCATTAAGTTGCTTAACTTATCCATACAACTAGCTGAAATTAACTTGTAATTCTGTAGTAGTAAATAAAATATGATTACCTCTCAGCTAGAGATATAAAGCATGCCGCAAACGGTAAAACTGCTGTAGCTCCTCTAGAATAAAAAAAAAGTCAGAAAAAAAACTCTGGAAGATTTCTAGCTCCATTTTACCAGCTTGTGTTTAGCGTTGTCACGGTTGCTAGGCGACAGAGATGCTCACAAGTCTCTGAGCTAGAGTCCAAGTCGAGTCTCAAGTCTTTGAGCTACAGTCCAAGTCAAGTCTCAGGTCTCTGAGCTAGAGTCCAAGTCAAGTCTCAAGTAAAAATAAACACTTCTGTTTTATGTGTGGTTTGCTTCATTCAATAGTTTACAAATTTGTAGTTATGCACAACTATTGACCAATATGCACACATTCTAATCTGTGAATACCCTTTTATTTTGACAGTGTCCTTACCCCATAGACACAGCTCTACACAGACAAGATCTTGGCCTTTTAACCTGTGTTGGCTACTTACTTTCACAAGCAGAGCAGTACAGCTTTTGCTATAGTACTCCACTTGATATATATTTTTGTGAGAAATCTTTATTATGAATTGCTGTGGGTTTTATTTTTTGATGTCATGGACACGGAGACGAAAAATAAAGGGGAAGAAAGAAAGACGATGAAGAAGAGAGGTAGGAAATAAAAAGTCAAGAGAGAGGGTGAGTTGAAAATACAAGTGAGGAAGGGGAACAAAGAAAACACAGGAAAACATCGAAGTCTGCCTCCAAACCCACATGATGGCAGAGAGAGAGAAAAAAAAACAAAGAACATCGACAAAACAAACCAAATATTGTAAACTCAGAACTACACAACTACATCACACAAAAATGGATATAAATATACAACAGCAATGTCACTGAAAAGCTCATGGTACCGATTAATCAAGATCTAGTAATGATAACCTCAGCCCAAGAATGTATCTGTAAACACCGGAGACCCCACACCTATGTGTGTATGTGTGTGAGCATGCTGGTGCATGTAAGGTTTCTCCATAAGAGTGTTCGATAGCTGGTGTCCCCCAAGAGAGGAGCAGAGGAGAATCCCAGGGGAACATCCAGCGGCTACTATGCAGGGGCCCAGGAGGCCGCAGTGATGATCCCATGGGCCCCGCCGACAACCGGCTGCGCCAGGGCGGGCCCGTCCATTGACCTGGAGAGTCGGGGCCCACCCCCCAGCAGGGACTCGACAAGGGACCGGCCGACAAGGGGTCCCCGCCATTATGGGGTCGCGGCAGGCCACCACACGCCGCTGCCACCCCAGTCCAATTCCCACCGCCAACATCCCAGTGCCCCACCCCTGCCCCACGTCGGGGCGCTCCACCGATAGCCGAAGCGGATGGACGGCATCCCCAGGCCAAGCCCAGCCCACACCTGGACACCTAGCTGTACCAGCTCCTGAGTCCTGATCCTGTGCAATGCAGAGCGCTGAGACCAGGCATCCAACAAAGGCCAGGGCCAGTCCAACCCGCCAATGAACCGACCATGCACGAAACGCACAGAACCGATGATCGAACGAGCAGAGACGCTGGATCCATATCCCGCCGAGCCACCGAACAGGCACCACCCAGCAATCCCAAACCTGGCACACCCGAAAGAGAGAGTTACTTTCAAAGGTATGCTAAATTACTTTGCTTATTAGTTGTTGTATGTGATTTAAATCCATGGCCTTACACCGTTCGTTCAGAGATGTGACAGCCTGTACCATAGGTCCTGGTACCCCTTGCTCCCAGAGTTCCCCCAAGAAGATTTCCAGAAAAACACATTTGAATTCCTTCCCATAGTACATGAAACGCATGTAAATCGACTGCTTGAAATCCCACACACACTCCAGAAAACTGGTGAGGGTGTCAAGCTACTCCATGGCCAGGACAAAAAAAACACTGTTCCTGAAACACCTTACTGGGGAGACTAAGGAGTGTGATCCCCCTGTAGTTTTAATACACCCACTGGTCTCCTTTTCCACCATCAAACCTTTGGAACCTTAGCCCTTTGGACCCTGAGCCTCTTTTTTAGAGATCTGCTCAAAAATGCCAGCACTTCAATAATAATAATAATAATAATAATACATTTTATTTATTAGCTTCTTTCAGGACACCCAAGGACACTCTACAATAAAACAAGCAGTAGACACAGACAATAGAGAGACAATAAAACGACTAATAGATTAAACAGTGAAGTTACCAAGAATAGGCTATCCTGAACAGGTGAGATTTGAGTCTAGTTTTAAAGAGGGGAAGGGAAGTATATAAAGAGTACATTTCTATAAATGCAAGGTTTATTCCAGAACTTTTGGTCAAATATTAAAAGGAACCCTTGTTAGATTTATTAAGATGTGTAAATATCAATTTATGTGTTATTGTTAAAGTGCAAATGAACATGGCACATTATAAAAACTTTGGGTTTTTTCTAAGAAAAATTTACTTTTATAAAAATCATAATGGCTTGCATTTATATAGCGCTTTTCGAGACCCTCAAAGCGCTTTACAACTCCCTTATTCATTCACTCTCACATTCACACAATGGTGGAAGCAAGCTATGATTATAGCCACAGCTGCCCTGGGGCAGACTGACAGAAGCAAGGCTGCCATATCGCGCCATCGGCCCCTCTGGCCAACACCAGTAGGTGAAGTTTCTTGCCCAAGGACATGTAGCAGGTGGAAGCAGGAATTCAACCTACGATTTCTGGGTTGCAGGCCGACAGCTCTACCACTAAACTACAGCCATCTTAACATACAAACATCTTAACATTATCTGTACAAAGATTGATTCTAATAAATGGAGGAAAAACAATATCAAAGAGGTTTTTATACAGAAACTTCAGGTGAGGTCTCCAAAATGGCACAACTCTCCTAAACTGTGCCATTTGACTTTACTCATGTAGAATACTATATTATTAAATATTATGTGACAAAATTGATTAAATACATTGAAATACAACAGTTTTTTTCATTTCTTTGGATTTTTTTCCCCCAAAAGGATTTCCATGTTATATTGCTATTTCAAGAAACTTGATGCATCTGCATGTCAAATCCAAATAGACCAGATTAATTTATAACTAACTGTAAATACCTAAAGGCCAAATATATACAAAGAGCTTATATAAAAATACAAACAGTGAAAAAACAAAATGCTAAATGAACTAATTATCAGTTGATTCAAACTATTAGTATTAAAAATTGACTGTTGGAATGCCAAAGCATGTAGTAGTTCCTCACTCTAGGCATTCAAGCCTCTTCACACCACTTGCACTATTTCCTGGCTCTCACTGTATCACTGCAAGCTACATGACTAAGCCAGAATGTGCCCTGACAAAGCTCATAGCTGTAAATTGATTACATGTTTTACACCAATATTTTTCAATTCAATTTAAATCAGTTTACTTATATTGTGCCAATTCACAACAGATGTTATCTCAAGGCACTTTACAAGAAAAGTCATTTCAATACAATCATACAAACATTCCAAGTGTATTCATCCGGTTTACAGTTTTAGTGGCAGTGTCGCCCCGTTGATGCAGCAATCCCTCATACTGAGCAAGCGTGTAGCGACAGTGGAGAGGAAAAACTCCCCTTTAACAGGAAGAAACCTCCAGCAGAACCTGGCTCAGTAAGAGACGCCACCTGCCACGACCGTCTGGGGGTTCGAGAAGACAGAGCAAAGACACAGAAAGAACAGTGTATGCATTTTATTGTTGATTTTTATCTATATATTATTTTCAAGACATATCATACCTTTATGATGATGAAATCCAATAGTCTAAATTACTATCTTGCATACCTTCTTGGTCTGAAGAAGGGGGTCTATGGGAGGCTGTGAAACAGGTTTCTTTTGTGCTCGTTGATGGTCCTGGCTGGCTGCACAGTTGGGGGTCATTCTGAATCCTCCTCACTGTGCTCCGAGGTAGACATGAAAATGAGACATTAATTTAGTTTTCTAAATCTGAAAATGCAGTTACCAAAAAACCCAGTAAAATATAAACATACACTGTTATAAACACACATATACTGACATGCACTTAACATCAGCAAGCTACATAACTAGCCAGAATCTGCCCTGACAAATTTGATAGCTGTAAGTTGATTGTACGTTTCACACCAACGATTTTATAAATAATATTTTCATAACATACCATACCTTTCTGATGATGAAATCTGATCACTCTTTTATGCCTTCCTGAAGTCGGAGATCTTTATCATATGACGACAACTTGTTGACAAAGATTGCATTTCCTGTGTCCTCTCCCGGCAGCTGAAAGACTTCTCCCACTGTGTATTTTCTACTTTTTGAAACTGTTGGCCATCTTTCCAATATAATAAATGTATTTCTGACGAAATTATGCTGCTGTAAACTCCCGATATGGATGCATATGCACCACAGGGGGGAACATGAAGTCAGCCTCACACTGAGCGGTCAGTAGGCAGGGGTGCAACTCCGTGACGGATTGGTTAATTAGAATGATTGACACCTCTTTGGAATTGCCAGGGCCAATAGAATGAAACCATGCTCACAAAATTGAGATTGACAGTACAGTCAGCCAATGACAAACGTAGGAAACACGTTTAGCAGAATCTGATCATCAGTGGATTCTAGGCTTAGAGGGTTGTGTTTTGTGCTATTTTCCAACCGAACTAATTGCAGTGTAACACAACAGGAAGTGCTTTCACAATATGATAAAAACATATGGATAAAACAAACTTTTCGAGGTGAAACGTCGTAGTTAAGGAAGGTTTTTTTAATTGCTCTTTGGCAAAATGCTATCTACAGTTCCAATCAGTAGTCAAGTTGTAAAAAAAATTCAGGGGGGATGGTTATTTTTTTTGCCTATTAAAAAAATCTGGATTTTAATTTTAAAAAAGGTGGTATTTATAGAGTATTTTGTATCGCCGAATTGGCCGGAATGTTAGGGGACTACAACTGAATAGCCTGCATTAGAATTAAACAAGATCGGGTGAAATGGAGGCTTTATATATCTGTGAAGCAAAGTCGATACCAGCACCTTGCAAAGAAGCCTTAGCAAATAATTGCAGAGCAGAAGAAGTTTTTTCGTGCAAACTAGGCCTATACAAAACAAAGTATTGGATTAATTTAACATGAAAGACCAAACAAAATGAGTCATTTCTATTTTATTCATTACAACCCTCACTTAATCCACATGCTCATAGTAGTTTCCAAACACTTTTATAATCATGTTTTTTTCTACATTTTTTTTCTTGCTCTTGTTCAAATTTGTCCTGATTATGGCTAAATGTCACTGTCAGATGAGCTCTGACAAGGTGATCATTTTTCCTAGGCCGATTATGGCTGGATGTGTAAAAAGAGTCGACATCTAGTGCAGATTTAGCAAGCTGCATGCTTGACTGAATGACAAGTCATGTATTTTAGCAAGCTAATTAACAAGAGAGATGTGGGGGGTCGCCCGTTCATCTTAGCTAGTTTGGAGGGTAGCATCCTGGGATCTGTGCGTAAAACTGTGGCGAGTCGGGTGGTCTTTAGATAACAAAAAGCAGGCTAGATTAATTATTGAGAGTAATAGCTCACCTGTAATTTTTTTCTTTTTTTAAATATCCCGGACATTCCGCTGACCAGCCGCTCATTTGGGCATGTTTGCACTTCTGTAATGCAGCTTTTCCCAGAAGGTGAACCCCGAAAATGTCTTTAGAAATGAATCTCATTCCTACCTCTGGCATCTACAAACTGTTTACTTCATAAAATAAATACGTTCGCACTTAGTTCAAAAATAAAAGTTCTCCTTCTGTAATAGCGCAGTTTTTTTTATGATCGATGATTTAATTGGGGGCTAGTTTGTTTTCGCCGTAGTGAGAAAGGAGTGATACGGCTGTTACATACCCGTTTTAGACCAATGCGGCGCCAGAGTTTAACCGAGGTGATGACGTATGCGGATATGGAGACAGCTAAGGTCATGATGAAAACTTCTTAAAAACTTTTACAAAACCGAGTAAAAGCATGTGGGCCTATGTAACATGTGTTACATGCATTTAACTTCCATGAAACATGAACAAGACATGAATTTCATGTTAAATCCATCTCTTGGTCTACAACGGGTACTTAGCAGCCGTGTCACTCGTTTCTCACTACGGTGAAAACAAACTAGTCCCGAATTCTAACATCGTTAATAAACGAACTGCAGCATTACAGAAGGAGAACTTTTACTTTTGAACTCAGTGCGAACGTATAGATTTTATGAAGTAAACAGTTTTTCTAGATGCCAGAGGTCGGAACGAGATGAAACTAAAACTGGGTTCACCTGGCCTACTCAGGCAAAAACAATGTTGCATCATTGCGTTTCGTGCCCCTGTCCCCCGGATTTTATTAGACTGTTTAATTTCGCTCAACGTGCGGAGACCTAACATTTTCTGATGGTGAAATTATTTCATATAGGCTAAGAGTATTTATGATTTATATTTCCATACAATATTTACTGTAAAATGGAAGGGATGGAGATGGAGGATGGGACCTTTACTGGAGGGATGTTATTTGTCGGATTTCTTTCTAAGGGGAGCGGCATCCCCCTCCGCTCCCCCTCAACTCGACTACTGGTTCCAATCCAATCCACCTATATTTATAAAGCACTTTAAAAACAACACAGTTGATCAAAGTGCTGTACACAAACAGCCATAAATAACACAAAAATCAACAAACACTTAAATTAACAATACTGCTAAAAGAATAAATAGATAAGTAAAATCCAACGCTTCAGTCAGTGTTAAGAGCCTAAGAAAGCAAATAAGTCTTAAAAGAAGATTTGAAAACAAGGAGCAAGTCTGTCTGCCTGATCTGTAGGGGTAGAGCATTTCAGAGTTTTGGGGCAGCAACTGAAAAAGCATTCTCAGCTTCCTGTTTGCCTTTGGAACAGTTAACAGCAACTGATCTGCTGATCTCAGAGAGAGTGAGGGAAAGTACCCCTTCAGTAGGTCGGACAGGTAAAGTGGGGCAAGACCATGAAGACATTTAAAAGCAAACAAAATAATTTTAAAATCTATTCCAAAATGGAAGCCAGTGAAGAGATGCCAAAATTAGGGTGATGTGCGCTCCCTTATGACCACCGGTTAAAGTCGAGCTGCAGGATTCTGGACCTGGAACTGAAGATGAGAAAGCGACTTCTGACTGAGGACGACATTAAGGGCATTGCAGCAGTCTTGACGAGTTGTGACAAAAACATGTATTATAATGTCAAAGTCATGCAGAGATAGAAAAGGTTTAGCTTTTGCTAGTTGCCTTAGGTGAAAAAAACTAGACTTGACTGCTGAGCTAACATGACCCCTAGATTTGTAGCTCGAGGTGTCACATACTGGTTTAAGGTGCCTAGGTCGAGATGAAACTTAAAGGGTTCACTAGTCCCAAACAACAACATCTCAGTCTTTTTTTCATTGAAGTGCAGGAAGTTCAGAGCTAACCAGGCCTTGATTTCTTGAGCATTTTGCTGGTTCAGGGGAACATAGATTTGACTGTCGTCAGCATAAAAATGGAAGGCAATATTGTACTTCCTCAGAATGGAGCCAATGAGAAGTAAGTAAAGAGAGAAGAGGTCCTAGAATAGAGCCTTGAGAAACTACGCACATGAGAGGCGCTGGAGAAGACTCAGCAGATCCCATCTGGACACAGAAACTTCTATTTATGGAATAGGACCTGAACCACTGTAAGGCTGAACCTTCTACCCCATCCCAGCTCTCTAGGCGAGACAGGAGAATCTGGTGGTCCACTGTATCAAAGGTAGCTGTCAAATCCAAAAGAACTAAAACAACACAGTGACTGTTGTCTGTGTCCAAGAATACATAATTTAAAACTCTCAACAGTGCTGACTCAGTGCTATGACTGTTTTTAAAACCAGATTGAAACACCTCAAATATACTGCGTTTATTTAAAAAGAATTTAAATTGGGAGTAGACTATTTTCTCCATGACTTTTGAAAGAAAGGGGAGTTTAGAGATCGTTCTTAAATTGTCGGGCCTGGATTCAATTCAATTACGTTTATTTATATAGCGCCAATTCACAACAGATGTCATCTCAAGGCACTTAACAAGAAGTCATTTCAATATATTTATACAAACATTCCAATCAGTTAAAAAGTTTCCTATTTAAGGAATCCCAGCATATTGCGTCAGTCATTGGCGTGATGTTGGGTCCCGTTGATGCAGACTTTCCAAGCACAGCAATCCTTCAGCAATCCCTCATACTGAGCAAGCATGTAGCGACGGTGGAGAGGAAAAACTCCCCTTTAACAGGAAGAAACCTCCAACAGAACCAGGCTCAGTAGGAGCGGCCATCTGCTATGACCATCTGGGGGTTCAAGAAGACAGAGCAGAGACACAGAAGGAACAGAAGATCTGATATGAGTACTTTCTATGTTAAAGAAAGTAAAAAGTTGATAACACGACACAGTGGATGTTCAGTTACTGGGAGCATCATCCCAGTCGATGCCCCCCGTCCAACAGGGCATTCCAGCCAAGCAGGATACCAGACCAGGTATATCTTCTATGGAGAGAAAGACACTGAGAGAACACAAAGTTAACAGTCGATTAACAGAATGTACTGTAATACAACTGGAGAGTAGTAGTAGAAAAGGAAGTAGCAGAGTGAAGAAAAGTGTTAAGTCTGTCCTCCAGCTGTCTAAGCCTATAGCAGCATAACTACAGAGCTAGCTCAGGATGACCTAAGCCACTCTAACTATAAGCTTTATCAAAAAGGAAATCCCTTTTAAGCCTGGCCTTAAAAGTAAACAGAGTGTCTGCCTCACGGACTAAAGCTGGGAGCTGGTTCCACAGGAGAGGAGCCTGATAACTAAAAGATCTGCCTCCCATTCTACTTTTAGGAATCCTAGGAACTACAAGTAAACCTGCAGTCTGAGAGCAAAGTGCTCTGTTGGGAACATATGAAACAATTAGATCTCTGATGTATGATGGAGCTTGATTATTAAGGGCTTTGTATGTAAGAAGAAGGATTTTAAATTATATTCTGGATTTAACAGGGAGCCAATGAAGGGAAGCTAAAGCAGGAGAAATGTGATCTCTCTTTTTAATATTCATCAGAACTCTTGCTGCCGCATTTTGGATCAACTGAAGGCTTTTAATGGCATTTTGTGGACTACCTTATAGTAAAGAATTACAGTAGTCCAGCCTTGAGGTAACAAATGCATGGACTAGTTTATCAGCATCACTCCTGGAAAGGATGTTTCTAATTTTAGCAATATTTCAGAGGTGAAAGAAGGAAATCCTAGAAACCTGTTAAATATGGGATTTAAATGTCAAGTCTTGGTCAAAAATAACACAGAGGTTCTTTACGTTATTACTGGGGGCCAATTTAATGTCATCCAGATGAAGTGATTGACTAATCAATTTCTTTTTTAGAACTTCTGGTCCAAAGACAGCAACTTCTGTCTTGTCAGAATTTAAAAGCAAAAGGTTTAGATTCATCCATGTTTTTATGTCTTCCAGACATGCCTGTAATCTACCTAACTGACTGGGTTCATCAGGATTTATGGATAAATATAGTTGTGTATCATCGGCATAGCTGTGGAAATGTATCCCATGCTGTCTAATGATTCTACCAATTGGGAGCATATATATGGTGAAAAGAATTGGTCCAAGCACAGAACCCTGTGGAACTCCACAAGTAACCCTTGAGAGTGAAGAAGATTGATAATTTAGATGAACAAACTGGAATCTGTCAGACAAATACCCACAGAGTGCAAGCTAGCGGTCTCAGATGGCGGTGGGTCACCCCACGCCCACTGCGGTAAGGATAAGAGAGGTGACCGGTCCATCGTTTCTCCACTGGTCCTCCAACTGGGACCCAGCAGAGGCTGATCGGGTCCATATAATGCCATGAAATAAAGAGACGATGAAATAATCAAGTTTCCCGAGCTGGAAAAGGGCCCACTGGCCGTCTCATAGAGTCCTTCAGTCTCATCAGCCACCCGCTGTGTTTCCCCTGGCGTTTACGTCCTCTGATTCCATGTCATTCCGGGACATAATAGAGGTAGCAAGGCAAGGCAATTTTATTTGCATAGCACACTTTCAACAACAAGGTAATTCAAGGCGCTTTACATGATTAAGTGGTAAAATAAAAATAGCAGTAAAACACAGACAAAGCATTTAAAGTAAAAACAGCAATAAAGCAAGAAGCACACACAGATTCATCAAACCGTTACAAAGTATATAATGTAAAAACAGCAGTAAAACAAGAAGAATACACAAAACATTATACAACAAATCATTAATCAAACAGATACGTTTTTAGTTGTGATTTTAAAGAACTTAGTGTTTTAGCAGCTTTGCAGTTTTCTGGAAGTTTGTTCCAGATTAGAGGAGCATAGAAACTGAAATCTGCTTTCTCCATGTTTGGTTCTGATTCTAGGAATGTTGAGCAGACTGGAATTAGAGGACCTGAGTGTTCTGGTGGGTTGGTATAGTAACAGTAGATCTTCAACATACTTTGGTGCTAAGCCATTCAATGATTTATAAACTAGTAAAAGTATTTTGAAGTCTATTCTCTGAGCAACAGGGAGCCAGTGTAATGACTTTAGAGCTGGGGTGATGTGCTCTACATTCCTGGTTCTAGTGAGGACACGAGCCGCAGCGTTCTGGATCAGCTGCAGCTGTCTAATTGACTTTTTAGGCAGACCTGTGAAGATGCTGTTGCAGTAACCAGTCCGACTAAAGATAAACACATGGATGAGTTCTTCGAGGTCCTGTTGCGACATTATTCCTTTAATTATAGAAATGTTCTTCAGGTGATAGAAGGCTGACCTTGTTATTGCCTTTATGTGACCCTGGAGGTTCAGGTCTGAGTCCATTACTACGCCTGCTGGGGCAGCATCCCTCAAAATGAATGAAAACGATGAGTTTCCTGACCATCGTTTCCAGTTCTTGTCAGAGTTTGACAGGCAGGCTGGAGATTTAAAAGTGTTTGCCGATCATAAACCAGTAAAGGGTTGATTTTCAAAATAAAACAACACAGGGGCAACATAAACACAAACAGTGTCTTACAGACAGACGCCAGGCCTCACACACTAGGGCCATCTTGCCATGATTGGATTGGATTGAAAAATTGGTTCACATGGGCGGGGGTGTGAATACTTATCTGTCATATATATTATTTATTTGTTGTTTTAGTTGTGTTTAGAGCAGGTAAAAACATTTGAATGGCGTTGTAGCCAAGGCTTTTTGTTCTTCATCAGAGGTATCTATTATATATATTATTATATATATATATATATATATATATATATATATATGTTTTTAAGAGCAGGCTCAAGACACCTTTTTAGCCTAGCTTTTAACTGATTACTATTTATTATTGTCTGTTTAATTGCTCTGTATGTTTTAATTGATACAATTTTATCTATTTTTTACTATTTAATCTTATCACATTTATCCTAGTTATTTTTATATCATAACCTGTTATTTTTAATTTTTCTTCCAGTGTTTCCTCTGTGGTAGCCCTCTGCCACAGAGGTGGTCGGTTGTGACTGCCTGGATGCTCTCCAGGATGCTCTCCAGGTAGCGCTTGGGTTGAGATGGGGGTCTTGGCCTTTCCTCCACTGGGTGCCCTGTGTCGGTGCCTCGGCTGCTGCTGCTGATGCGCTGCTGCCGGTGCAAATGGCTCCACTGATGGCTCCTCTAATTATCAATTGCCAGAAGTAAAGCGCTGGCTCGAATGTCACAGTCTGAGGAAAAAATGTGTCACTACGAGAGGGTATTGAAAAGGTGTGATGTACAGGTCCTTCTAAAAAAATTAGCATATTGTGATAAAGTTCATTCTTTTCCATAATGTAATGATAAAAATCAAACTTTCATATATTTTAGATTCATTGCACACCAACTGAAATATTTCAGGTCTTTTATTGTTTTAAAACTGATGATTTTGGCATACAGCTCATGAAAACCCCAAATTCCTATCTAAAAAAATTAGCATATTTCATCCGACCAATAAAAGAAAAGTGTTTTTAATACAAAAAAAGTCAACCTTCAAATAATTATGTATAGTTATGCACTCAATACTTGGTCGGGAATCCTTTTGCAGAAATGACTGCTTCAATGCGACGTGGCATGGAGGCAATCAGCCTGTGGCACTGCTGAGGTGTTATGGAAGCCCAAGATGCTTCGATATGCAGCCTTAAGCTCATCCAGAGTGTTGGGTCTTGCGTCTCTCAACTTCCTCTTCACAATATCCCACAGATTCTCTATGGGGTTCAGGTCAGGAGAGTTGGCAGGCCAATTGAGCACAGTAATACCATGGTCAGTAAACCATTTACCAGTGGTTTTGGCACTGTGAGCAGGTGCCAGGTCGTGCTGAAAAATTAAATCTTCATCTCCATAAAGCTTTTCAGCAGATGGGAGCATGAAGTGCTCCAAAATCTCCTGATAGCTAGCTGCATTGACCCTGCCCTTGATAAAACACAGTGGACCAACACCAGCAGGTGACATGGCACCCCAGACCATCACTGACTGTGGGTACTTGACACTGGACTTCAGGCATTTTGGCATTTCCTTCTCCCCAGTCTTCCTCCAGACTCTGGCACCTTGATTTCCGAATGACATGCAAAATTAGCTTTCATCCGAAAAAAGTACTTTGGACCCCTGAGCAAGAGTCCAGTGCTGCTTCTCTGTAGCCCAGGTCAGGCGCTTCTGCCGCTGTTTCTGGTTCAAAAGTGGCTTGACCTGGGGAATGCGGCACCTGTAGCCCATTTCCTGCACATGTCTGTGCACGGTGGCTCTGGATGTTTCTACTCCAGACTCAGTCCACTGCTTCCGCAGGTCCCCCAAGGTCTGGAATCGGTCCTTCTCCACAATCTTCCTTTACATTAATCATTGCGGAATCCCAGTTCTGCTGCTGGAACCCCTGAGACATCATTCCAAAATCAAAACTTTTCCAGTACTTTATTCTTATTCTAAAAAACATGTCTTTTTTAAAATCCCCAGTTTATTTAGGATCTGCTTTTCAACTTGTTTTCAGAACCATGCTTTTAGTTCATGAGACAAACCATGAAAACACTCTCAGGGCGTATCTTCTTTGTCAGCATAATTTATTTCTAAAACCCAAGTGTTCTCCATTCAGTCAGGTCGTTGCTGAATGACATTTGTTCCCAAAAACTTCAACAGTTCCCTAAGCTGCGGCCCCCAAACTCGAAGCTGATTACCGTTATCTAATTGATAAAATGGGGAAAACAGAGTTCCCAAGGCCTCTGACCCGGGTAACTAATTTGGAAAGTTTAATATTCATTTCAGTTTTCGTTGCCATCTGCCTTTAGCTGTAGTTGTCAATTTAATTTAGTAGCATCAATGACTTTGTTAAGATCTGCTGTGAAGAAGTGTTAGGCCTGCTCGCAGCTAAAGTATTGAGTACAGCCTATCATTAAGGTTCTCCATTTCTCATTGTCATTATTATTTTTTATCCTTATTAAAATATCAACCTTTTAAAACTATCTGTCATTCAAGAGAGTTATTTGTTCTAACTTCCGTATGAATTAAAGCTGCAGTCCGTAGTATTTGAGGGAGAGAGATTTTTTGAATCCGACGTACCAAACACTCCCCCTCCCCTTCCCTCCCTCCAGCCCTACCGCAGCATTTGTGCACGCGCGTCACCTGTGGCGACACAGCGAGTCAAAAAAGTAAGCAGCAAGCACTATTGAGCACCACCCGATTGTATTTTTGCTATGGACATTTCGGAGGTGAGCAACTTCTGCATGACTGATGCTCTCTCACAATATGGCGACTGTAAATGGGAAGACATGGAGCAGTCTGTGTGCGGGGCCCCATGTTCACATGTTTGTGCAATCCACATGCAAGTTGAATGACAGCCTACAATGCGGAAACTCAAATTCTGTTGCCGAAAAAAATTCGGCGCTCAGTGTAAAATGCATAGGGGTCTACGGGAAGAAGGTGGGATTAAAGAAAAAAAAAGGGTTGTGGAGCACTACCCTTTTATCATAGTATTGAACCCCATTATCATTCAAAAAATGTATACAACTTTGATACATAAATATATTCTCCGGACTGCAGCTTTAATTTAGATTCATGGGTGGCTGTAGCTCAGTGGTAGAGTTGTCAGCCTGCAACCCAGAAATTGTGGGTTCGATTCCAGCTTCCACCTGCTACATGTCGTTATGTCCTTGGGCAAGACACTTCACCTACCTTGCCTACTGGCCAGAAGGGCCGATGGCGCGATATGGCAGCCTTGCTTCTGTCAATCTGCCCCAGGGCAGCTGTGGCTATAATCATAGCTTAATGGAGTTGTAAAGCACTTTGAGAGTCTTAAAAAGCACTATATAAAGCCATTGTTTATTTAGCTAACTTTGTATTAAGGTTAACTCTTACGCTGCATTCACACCGAAAGCGTTTGAAGCGTTAAGGGCGTCAGGTTTACATGTAAAGTCAATGCAGAAGCGCGCTGACGCAAGTCAGGGATTTTCATCACGTCATGCGTGTTTTTGCGTTGCAAAAACGCATTTCTGCCTCATTTGTGCATATGAAGCGTTTGACGCGCGTCAGAAAAGGCACACGTCATTTTATGTGGTGCATTTTGTGCATTCGCGCATGACGCACGTTTTTGCATCTGCGGCTGAAGTTGAAAAATCTAAACTTCGGCGTCAATTTGCGCCACATCAACCAATCAGTGTGCCATAAATCAGGAGCCTGGTGACGTGGTGTCATGTGATGCTGTGACCCAGTTCATGGGGTCAGGTCCGGCAAAATTTTTCTTTCAACATGGAGGAAATACTGATAACGGCCGTGGCTAATCACTCCGAGCTATACGACACCAGTTGCTTTCTCTACAGAGACAGGAATACAAAGGACCTCGCTTGGAGGAGTATAAGTGAGGACATAGGGCAACCTGGTAAGTTCGTTTCACTTTTGAAAGTTTTCAAGTTACCGACCCTGCGAACCTGCGCAGGGTAGTCTCCACAGTAAATAAAGAATGGAGCCTCTCTCTTCCAACGCTAGATCGACAGCTGCCATCTTGCAAAAACACCGTCTGGCACTAGCTCCTCCTACAAGTTGCTTATTTCTGGCTTGACGCATGTCACAATGGTATATTTTGACACGCGTCTAATTCGCTTTGGACGCGCGACAGCTGCGAATGTTCAAGCATCAAACTTTGGCATGCTGCGCGTTTTTGACACTTTGGTGTGAACGCGTCGTTAAACTGTGTTCAGCTTCTTCTTTTTGAGTGAATTGTGCAGATAATTGTTCCCCCTGTATGCTTGGTCTGGTCTGATTGGCCAGTATTTAAGATCACTTTGGTTCCTTGTTTGTTTGATCAGTCTGTTCGTTCGTCTGTTTGAACAGTTTGTCCGAGGTTTTGTTGTGCTTAATCACCATTATGGAGTTATGTTTCTCGGTCCCTCACACCTCTCCCTGTTTTGTGAAGGAAAGGGAAGAGGGACTGTAAGAAGAAAAATTGTAAAGACATTTATTTAAGTTGTTATCATTTATTTTTGCTATGCTTGTGAAAAAGTATTGCATGCACAATGATATGAAACTGTGAAGATTCAGCTTTGTATTCACATGCTCTGAAAACATGTGGTCTGCAACCCTGGATGGATAAGGAGGGGTCTGAGAGAAGACGAATACACTTCTTTTCACTCTGTAAAAAAAAAAAGGAACATACCTAGCATAGATTCTCTTACTCCAACCTATGCCTCGCACTTCTCAACTGAGAGAAGCTGTCTCAACTCTCTGTGGAGACAAATACACTTGTTTATACTCTGGTCAAAAAGAAGGAAAAAGACCTAGCATAGATTCTCTTACTCCAACCTATGCCTCGCACTTCTCAACCGAGAGAAGTCATTTTAACGCTCTGCATCTTTCCTGTTTTTAATGTCAAAAGAAAAAAAAAGCCATGAAAAGAACCAGCAAATTTTCTTTTTTATTATAGGAAAAAGGAAATGCTAAGAAAACACCTTCATAGTTTGTGTTTAATACATTGTCTGAACTAGCAAAACCACGTATCTTCTCTTCCAATTTTCTACGGGCAGAAAGCAAGAAAGACCCCAATGCTCTGATTGTCGCATGCAAGCATAGACACGCCCCAGTAAACATTTCACCCCCCGGGATCATTAATAAATATTAGGAAGGGTTGCATCTTGCAATCCCACCAGCAATGGTCCGGAAGAAGAGGCCAAGTCCTTCCACTACTAAACCTATCGGAGGTTTTGGAGGCTGAGGGCTGTCCCTCAGGTTGGTCATACCCTTGACCTCCCAGCCGGCCCCCATCCACTCGTTGGGATCTCCTATGAATTTTCTTTTCCTGTCATTTACTCTTTTACCATTTTTATGTATATTTATTAGGTTCAACTTTCTTACCGCCTGTTTACAGTCATTTAACCTGAGAGACACAGAACATGAATGATCTAATTGAACCATTTCACATAAATTTTATTCCAGCTTCGTTTATTTAAGTACCTATTTATTTTACTTTCCAACCATAAAAACTTTGAAACTAATTAATCACAGTTTAGCAGTTAAGCATTTCTTAATATGACAAAAAGGAGTACCATTTTCTGTGTAACCTTTTTACCATTAATCTTCCAGCCAGTTCCCAAGTCAAGTTACCTGATTAACATTTCCTGAAAATAAAGCTGACTGCTTCTTCTTAATTTCGGACAACTTGGTTACCTTACCGTAGGTCATTAAGTCTATTTTATTTTCTCAAGTTAGTCCTCCTCTGGGTTCCTTGTAGTCACCTTTAATCTCCAGTTATGACTTTTACTTGTGCTGCCAAATCATCCCCATGTATTGTGTTCTACATAAGTTCATTGTTTTTCAGTGTGGCGTGCCGGATTCTCTGTGTTAGTTTCTGGAGTCAGTCTGGTATCCACAAATTATATTTGTAAATACAAACAACTATATTATGAATTCCAAAACATGATGCAGTGTCTCTGTCTCTCTTTGTCTTCTCCCCATCTTGATTATTGTGTCCAAATGCATCATGGTTATCACCATTATCAGTTTTCTTAAAATATAAGCTAAATATGTAAAAAGTACTGCCACAAAGGGTACTGGATAAAGAAAATAATCCAGTGTACATATATTTTTAGCATTAAAACAAACAGTTAAATTACTAATATTTCTATAATTAGGGCTTAGGTAAGCTTTGTTACTTTTGTTGTGCCACAGATAGGTAGGATTTGGCTATGAATAAATATGAATAATCGCCTAGGGCAATTATTAATAAGATTAATAATTTTATGTAAAAATTACCAAGTTTGGGGCACCATCCTGGTGGATTCCAGTAATATATATATATAGTCAAATTGTTCAGTCTCAGTTTATGTTTATGATTACCTGCCTGATAAGGCTGAGATAGTTAAGCAACAGATGAAGGAATAAGTTCTTACGCTGTGGACATTAATTGTACGCATTACTCCAAGTAATCCCAGACAACATCTCTTTAAAATAAGGGGAATTTATTAAGAAAATAGATCAACCTTACAGCCAAAACATTTCGTCAATAATTCTCATCTATTCTAAAACATGCAACTAGCTAATACAGATCTTAGAAAACAGAAATATGTGAAAATTAAACACAATTAAAATGAAATTAATCAGAGAGAACAGCTGAGGTTCGTTTCAGAAAGGGACAGGGGGCCCTCACTTCAGGGGGCTCAACTAAGAAAGCCTGCTGGACAAAGAGTCATAAATCTTAGCTTTGTGCTAAGGTGGAGAGCAGCACATGTGAGGAGACAAAGGGCCATAAAACGTAGCTCTGGCTATAGTGGACAGAGCACATGTTGTGAAGCGTCCATGTGGAAGGCCTCTGGTTTAGCAAAAAACTACAGAACAATGGATTTAACCTTTCAGCTAAGACCAGCTAACGCAAGTCAGACAGAGTCCGACTCTGCCGACCAGGTGATCAGAGAGAGAGAGAGAGAGAGAGAGAGAGAGAGAGAGAGAGAAAGAAAGAAAGAAAGAAAGAAAGAAAGAAAGAAAGAAAGAAAGAAAGAGAAAGAAAGAAAGAAAGAAAGAAAGAAAGAAAGAAAGAAACTGGGATCCGCTCAGGATAACAACAGTTTCAAACACAATTACAGCTCAAACTTATGCGTCCGGCGATGCCAAATGAGCAAACAGGAACAGCGTCTAAAAACACTTTAAACCAACAATGAACGTGATCTTTGAACGTTGAGGGAGATCCGGTCCACGAGGAAGAGAGCAAAATGTGTCCGTAGTTGAGCAAGAAATGGAAGACTTTGGACCTTGTACTGACATACGGTATTGAGTGTGAGGAAATAACAATCCACCCACATAACCCGTTCCTGTCTGACCACTTCTTAATAACTTTTGAATTTACTTTAACTGACCATCTTAAATCTGAAAGAAAATTTCATTATAGTAGAGCTTTATCAGACAATGCTGTAACAATTTTTAAAGAATCTGTTCCATTCTTACTTTCCTCAGTGTCTCAGAGTAACACAGTGGATGGCAGCAATTCTATCTCTAAGCCTTCAGAAATTGATGGTCTGGTTCACAGCGTTACGTCCTCATTGCGTTTGGCATTAGAAAGTGTAGCCCCCTTAAAAAAGAAAGTGACTAGCCATAGGAGCTGATACCTTGGTTTAACGCAGAGTTGCATACTTTAAAGCAGAATACTAGGAAGTTGGAGAGAAAATGGCGCTCTACACATCTAGAGGATTCCTATTTAACCTGGAATAACAGTCTACTGCTGTATAAAAAGACCCTTCAACAAGCTAGAACAGCATATTTTTCATCATTAATAGAGGCGAATAAAAACAACCCTAGGTTTCTTTTTAGTACAGTTGCCAAACTTACACAGAGTCAAAGCTCTGTTGAGCCAACTATTCCCCCAGCTCTTAGTAGTGATGATTTTATGGGATTCTTTATAAATAAAATTAATTCTATTAAAAATAAAATCATTGGCATCCTCCCAAACATGATTACTTCTTCCTCAGTAAATGAGGCAGCATCGGAAAGAACTGTAGAACCTCATTTGTGCTTAGGCTGTTTTGATTCAGTCGAGCTTTCGGAATTATCAAAAATACTATCCTCATCTAAACCTTCAACTTGTATGTTGGACCCAATCCCAAACAAATTATTTAAAGAAGTGTTCCATTTGGTTCCTGGCCCCATTAAGGATATGATGAATCTATCCTTAGTAAACGGATACGTACCACACGAATTTAAAATAGCTGTAATTAAACCTTTACTCAAGAAACCTTCCCTTGATCAAGATGACTTAGTGAATTACAGACCTATATCTAACCTTCCTTTCTTATCCAAAATCCTTGAGAAAATTGTTGCTAATCAAGTCTGTGAGCATCTAAACAATAACGAGCTGTTTGAAGAGTTTCAGTCAGGTTTTAAAGCTCATCATAGCACTGAAACAGCACTGGTGAAGGTTACTAATGATATTCTCATGGCCTCAGATAATGGACTGGTGTCTGTTCTGGTTTTGTTAGATCTCAGTGCTGCTTTTGACACAGTCGATCACAATATTCTCTTAGAAAGGCTTGAACATTTTGCAGGGATCAAAGGAACAGCACTAGGCTGGTTTAAATCATATTTGTCTGACAGATTCCAGTTTGTTCATCTAAATGATCAATCTTCTTCACTCTCAAGGGTTACTTGTGGAGTTCCACAGGGTTCTGTGCTTGGACCAATTCTTTTCACCATATATATGCTTCCAATTGGTAGAATCATTAGACAGCATGGGATAAATTTCCACACCTATGCCAATTATACACAACTATATTTATCCATAAATCCTGATGAACCCAGTCAGTTAGGTAGATTACAGGCATGTCTGGAAGACATAAAAACATGGATGAATCTAAACCTTTTGCTTTTAAATTCTGACAAGACAGAAGTTGCTGTCTTTGGACCAGAAGTTCTGAAAAAGAAAATGATTAGTCAATCACTTCATCTGGATGGCATTAAATTGGCCCCCAGTAATAACGTAAAGAACCTCAGCGTTATTTTTGACCAAGACTTGACATTTAAATCCCATATTAAACAGGTTTCTAGGATTTCCTTCTTTCACCTCCGGAATATTGCTAAAATTAGAAACATCCTGTCCAGGAGTGATGCTGAGAAACTAGTCCATGCATTTGTTACCTCAAGGCTGGACTACTGTAATTCTTTACTATCAGGTAGTCCACAAAATGCCATTAAAAGCCTTCATTTGATCCAAAATGCGGCAGCAAGAGTTCTGATGAATATTAAAAAGAGAGATCACATTTCTCCTGCTTTAGCTTCCCTTCATTGGCTCCCTGTTAAAGCCAGAATAGAATTTAAGATCCTTCTTCTAACATACAAAGCCCTTAATAATCAAGCTCCATCATACATCAGAGATCTGATTGTTCCATATTTTCCCAACAGAGCACTTCACTCACAGACTGCAGGTTTACTTGTAGTTCCTAAGATTTCTAAAAGTAGAATGGGAGGCAGATCTTTTAGTTATCAGGCTCCTCTCCTGTGGAACCAGCTCCCAGCTTTAGTCCATGAGGCAGACACTCTGTTTACTTTTAAGGCCAGGCTTAAAACTTTCCTTTTTGATGAAGCTTATAGTTAGAGTGGCTTAGGTCATCCTGAGCTAGCTCTGTAGTTATGCTGCTATAGGCTCAGACTGCTGGAGGACAGACTTTCTTCACTCTGCTACTTCCTTTTCTACCACTACTCCCCAGTTGTATTACAGAACATTCTGCTATTTCGACTTATAACTTTGTGTTCTCTCAGTGTTTTTCTCTCCATAGAAGATATACCTGATCTTGTATCCTGCTTGGCTGCAATGGCCTGTTGGACGGGGGGCATCGACTGGGATGATGCTCCCAGTGGCTGAACATCCACTGTGTCCTGTTATCAACTTTTTACTTTCTGTAACATAGAGAGTCCTCTTATATCGGATCTTTTGTTCCTTTTGTGTCTCTGCTCTGTCTTCTCAAACCCCCAGACGGTCGTGGCAGATGGTCGCTCCTACTGAGCCTGGTTCTGTTGGAGGTTTCTTCCTGTTAAAGGGGAGTTTTTCCTCTCCACCGTCGCTACATGCTTGCTCAGTATGAGGGATTGCTGAAGGATTGCTGTGGTTGAAAGTCTGCCCAACCTCACGCCAATGACTGACGCAATCTGCTGGGATTCCTTAAATAGGAAACTTTTTAACTGATTTGTATAAATGTATTGAAATGACTTCTTGTTAAGTGCCTTGAGATGACATCTGTTGATAAAACTGTAGATATTTCTGTCCATGCCTTCTCCTTTTTCATGTTGTCCTTGTAAAAATTATCACTACCATATAAATTGAGTGATTCTCCACTTTAAGAATTAACTTCTCATTGTTTATGATGAAAACCAACAAATTAGACCCACAAACCGACTGACTTCAAACTTGGTTTTACCAGTGATTAAATTTTGTTTACATTTTTTCATAGTTAAGCAATCAGAAATCTGCACATGTTGCCTTTGCACTGCTCCCATTTCTGATTTCACGTCTGGGCTGATCTAAACTGCTGAGCTTGACGTGTTCTTGAAGTGTAGCACGGAAAAAAATAGATCCTAAATTTGGGAGATGGCCGCGACACAACGTTTCTAGGATGTGTCTGATTAGTGCCGTTTCACGACCGGTAGAAACAAACCCACTGACTACACCGCCGGCTATCAGCTGCGTATTACGGTTCGCAGATGTTACACCCCCCCCCCCCCCATACATCTGGTGGAAAGCAAGCTTTAAACGTCTTTCAAGACGTGAAGGATGGGGTTTTATTCTTCGGCTTTGTGCTGAGAGGTAATGTTGTCTCATCTACATATCAAGTATTTACATCCACATTCACTTTAAGTCGATAAATCTTTATTTCTATTACTGCAATTTTGTGGAGAAATTTTTCATAGTCCTCTGTGAAATATGGGATGTTGTCCTTAAACAGGTCATGATCCCAAACACTTGATCATAGTGCTGTGCTGAAAAATAATTCTCTGATTCTCTGATTCTGAATCGATTCTTCTAAAAATTCCTAAAACTGGATTTATACATCCAAAAATCGATTTAATTGTTTAAAAATGTTTGCCCTTTTTCAGCTAAAATAGACTGGAAAATCCAGACAGGCATTTAAGTCTTAGGTCTGAAAGGGTTAATACGGTTCCCCCCGGTGAACTGTAATCCCACAAAGTGTTGCGTCATTGAAGTGCAGCCATGCGATTAAGGTAACAGCTCAAAAACAGCTTTTAATAGCACTGACCCATATAAGTATCGAATTGGAACGACTGGATTGTGATAATCGATTCTTACTCTTGAAAATCGGAATCAAATCGTTTCTTGAAATTTGAATCAATATCCAGCTTGATTAGAAACTTTTTTTCTCAAAGAGGTTAGATAAGAAAGGAAGATTAAATATTCATCTGTAATGTAAACGGTCTTCCTGATCAAGAGGTTTCTTAAATATAGCTATAATAGCAGTTACCTTAAAAGCCTGTGGTACATATCCCCTAACTAAAGAAAGATCAATCATATCTAAAATGGAGGCAGTAATCAAAGGGAACACTTCTTTAAATTGTTTGGTTGGGACCGGGTCCAACATGCAAGTTGAAGGTTCGGATTAAGCTAATATTTTTGATGACTCAGAAACCTCAACTGAACGGAAACAGTCCCAACACAGATCAGGTTCCACAGTTACCTCTGATTGTCCCTCACTTACTGAGGAAGAAGTAATTACGTTTCATTCAATTTTATTTTTTATAGAATGAATTTTATTTATGAAGATTCCCCTGAAGACATTATTACTGACAGCTCGGGGAGTGGATGGATCAACAGAAAAATGCCTGTCTGTAAGTTTTGTAAAATGTACTAAAAACCCTCCTATGGATAATGAAGAGATATAAATTCTGTTAATGTTGTATGAGGGTCTAATTTTGTAGTGCATGTGGAAACACTTAGAAACCGTGAATAATCAAGAGGAATGTGGTACATCCTGTGTGCCTTTTGGTGAAGAAGCTGTGACCATTCTGTGAAGGAAGATCTATGTGGGAGGAGTTTCTTTTAACTTGTTTCAAATAAAAACCTTAAGTTGAGATAAAGCTGGACTCAGTTACTAGAACTGAGTCCAGTGAACGACGTCTCACTGTTAAACTATATAATTGTTGTTTGTTGTTCATATTGCTCCTTTTTTTAGAAATGAACGAGCACGCGGGAAGGTGAAATGAGAGCTCAGAGAGCCCAGAGTCATAAATTAAATGTGTGTCTGTTCCTTTAAAATAGGCTTTAAATTAGAATGAAAACACCTTCTCAACAATAATTATCAAATACCACATGATACCAATGAGGAAGTAATACTATGAACAAGGATATCAATTTGTGAGGGGCTAGAGATAAAATTTCTGCCCTCTGCTGTGTTTTTTATCTGACATACTGAGGAAATTTAAAAAATGGAACAGATTGCTTTAAAGTTATTACAGCATTGTCCGATAAAGATAGACCATAATGAGATCTCCTCTCAGGTTTAGAGTTCTCAGTTAAAATAATCCCAATGGTTATTAAATATGGTCAGACAGAACAGGGTTATGGGGAAGTACCATTATTTCTTCACACTCAATCTCATAAGTCAGCAGAAGACAAGGTTCAAAGTATGAAGACAGGAGTGTGTAGGTCTCTGGATTCTTTGGACAAAGCCAAATTATTCTAAGATGGCATTAAAGGCTAGATTAAGGCTATTGCTTTCAATGTTGACATGTATTTTAAAATCCCACACTATAATGACCTTACCAGTTTTTAACACTAGATCAGATCTTTTTTTAAATCTGAGATCTGGTAGACGATACAAAACAAGCGAAAAAGATACTAGTCCTTTGCCATTTGGATGAGGAAAACTATAGGTTAGATGTACAGAAGAACTGTAGCTATTAATTGGTCTTGGACTAAATAATATATCTGAATCAAAAATGGTTGCTACTCTTCCTCCTCACCCAGTACATGTGTAAATTTAAGTGACTCATTTGTACTAACATAATCCTCTTGCTGCAGTCAAGTTTCTGTAAGACAAAACAAATCAATCTGATTATCACAAATCTTTAACTAACAGTCTTTGAAGACAGAAATCTTGTGTTTATTAAAGGGGCTATATGCAATTTTCAGAAATTCAAACACTCGACTGACACCTGTGGCCACACAACGGAACTGCTCTTCCTTTCTGCTTGCTCTCGCAGCGCGCGCTCGTACGTGCACACTTTACAAGTCATCCGCTGCAAAGAAGTCAACATTATGTTTACAGAGGTAAGAACAGTCAAAAACATATATTGTTTGAGAAACTAAGTTTGTTTGCGATATATATGACACAACAAAAAAACGTTCGTAGACTATTAAAAACACAATCCGAGCAATGTCCTTGACCACTTATTATACACAAGTAGCTCTTTTTCGGGCACTTGCTTTATGTGGAGTTACTGTTGGTGTCAGAGTTGTCCTGTGTCTCTTCTGTGTATTCGCACAATCCATTGAACTGCTTGCGAGTGCTGACTAGCGGTGGTGGCAGAGTGATCGCAAACATTTAACATGAACGCGCTTGACGTCACATCCGCAGACAGCGCGGGAAAAATCCGACCCAACAGAAAATAGGAAAAATTGGATACAGGCTTATAGGTGCACCCACTGTGAGCTGACAATGTGTCAGTATGCTAATCAGGAGATGTTTGAGTCATAAATGGTCAAATTAAAAGGCTATTGTTACATTTATTTTAAACCCCATTTAAATTGTTTTATTTTTAAAACGGACTAATTGATCTCTATGATAGACTGTATATAATAATGATCTGTATATGATGATGATAATAATGATCTCTATCCGAGTCTTCAAAGTTTCGGGCAGCATGTGACCTGAAGCTGGTCAAAAATTCTCCTTCAGAGGCAAATCGCTGGCGAATCAAAATTGGATGTATGTTATTTTGTATGTTATTTTATCCAATCTTCTCGTCACCTGCCATGCAACTCAATGCTCTTTGCCACTACTGGGAGTATGCGGACGACACCGTGACAATGATTGCGCGAAAACCTTGCTGGGCTGATCATATTCATAGAGAGAATGGCAGCATTAAACCAAATTCTGTCACTGATTTACAAAAAAACCCTTTCGACTTAATTCAACTATTTATTTCCTTCTCTGTGGACCTCGAGTGAGTTCACGTAATTTAACTGCGCATCGCTTCTGGGTTGTACGTCACACGCATCACACTCATGACCAGCGTCGGACAATAGTAAGCCGATGTGTATGTGCTGTATAATCTAACAGCGTTTAATGTAAAATTTGATTTATAAAAGACTTTTATAAAGTGAATTTCACATAAAATGCTGTTTTTTGTAAAAAGCCTATTTAAATAAATAAATATTTTTAATTTATATATTTATATATATATATATCATAAATCTTCCAAAAACTGCAGACATTTTTGCGTGATTTTTGACTCTGAGCTGACTTTTATCCCTCACATTAAAAATATTACCAAAATAGGTTTTTATCAACTAAAGAACATTGCCAGAGACCGCCCCATTCTCTCTCGGGCCAACACGGAGACACTGATGCATGCTTTTATCTCCAGTAGAATTGATTACTGTAATCCCCTGCTTTCTGGTCTTCCCAAAAAGAACATATCAGGTTTACAGCTTCTACAAAATTCAGCAGCACATGTTCTGACAAAGACCAGTAGGCGGGAGCACATTACACCGGTCTTAAAATCATTGCATTGGCTCCCCGTGCGTCTTAGGATCGATTTTAAGGTTCTTTTAATGGTTTTTTAATGTTTAAAGAACTGCTTTTACAATATGAACCTTCGCGGTCTCTGCGCTCCTCTGGCAGCCGTCTCCTTGTCATCCCAAAAGTCAGGACACACACTTATGGTGAGGTGTCTTTCCAGTTTTATGGCCCTCACCTCTTGAACAGGCTGCCGGAGGACCTCAGGGCCGCAGAGAACGTTCATGTTTTTAAGAGCAGGCTCAAGACTCACCTTTTTAGCCTAGCTTTAAATTGATTATTATTTATTATAGTTTGTTCCATTGCTTTGTATGTTTTATTTGCTTATATTTTAACAGGGTTTTATTAGATATCTCTGCTACTGTATGGTTAACTGTTTTTACTATATTTATTACTACTTATTTTACTTATATGCTATTCAGTTTTATCTATATAGCGTCAATTCACAAAAGATGTCATCTCTAGGCACTTAACAAGAAGTCATTTCAATACAATTATTCAAACATTCCAATCAGTTAAAGAGTTTCCTATTTTTGGAATCCCAGCAGATTGCGTCAGTCATTGGCATGAGGTTGGGCCCCGTTGATGCAGACTTTCCAACCACAGCAATCCTTTAGCAATGCCTCATACTGAGCAAGCATGTAGTGACGGTGGAGAGGAAAAACTCCCCTTTAACAGGAAGAAACCTCCAACAGAACCAGGCTCAGTAGGAGCGGCCATCTGCCACGACCGTCTGGGGGTTTGAGAAGACAGAGCAGAGACACAGAAGGAACAGAAGATCTGATATAAGAGAGCTTTCTAGGTTACAGAAAGTAAAAAGTTGATAACATGACACATATTAGCTCTGGTTATTTTACATTTTTACTTATTAATGTGTTTTACTATCTAATCTTATCACATTTATTTACTGTTTATTTTTATATTTTAATTTGTTATCTTCATCCCTGTTCCAGTGTTTTCTCTATGGGAGCCCTCTGCCCCGGGAGCGGTGATCGGCTGTAGCTGCCTGGGTGCTCTCCAGGTGGAGTTTGGGTGGAGGTGGGGGTCTTGGCCTTGCCTCCTGGGCACCCTTTGTCTGTGCCTCGGGTGCTGCTGTTGCTGTACTGCTGCCGGTGCAGATGGCTCCACTGATGCCGTTTCCTTGCATGGTTCATCTGCACTTGGCCGAATGTCCTTTGTTACTGTTGCTTTTAACTGTGTGTGTGCATGGGAGTTGGGTTTGGGGGAGGGGGGTATAACTGTGACCATGCTTCTAAATCTTTGGGGAGGGATGGGAATGTAGTTTTATGTGGGGTCATTTTAATCTGTAAAGCACTTTGTGATGCAATTTTGTATGATAAGGGCTTTTTAAATAAAGTTTGATTGATTGATTGAAATGTTGAGCAAAAACATTAATAAACAGTGTAAAATTACATTTTTAATATATATATATATTTTTACTATATACATATATATATATATATATATATATATACACATACACTATATTATTCTGTTACAAAATGAAATGTAATTGTCTGGGGACCCCAAAGATAACTAGTATCACCAGCCGCCACTAGTTGCGCCTCTTTGCTTTTCCATGGTCAGTAGAAAAGCAAGGAGGCTTTTACTTCCTTACTCCCTTGAGTCGGACTCGGCTGTGTGTACAAAGACTGTTTGGCTTTCTCCAGTAATGAATGGTAAAGCTGGCATCTATATTGACTTTTAATAATAAATAAGCACTTCATTGAAATCTGCAAATCTCTGATCATTTTGCTATCTGGCAGCCCAAGTGTATGACCAATATTTCTTCCATCGGCACCACGTCGCGTTACACATAGCATCAGTATGTGAATATCTAGATAAATGGGGGAATGAAGCACAAACTATTGCCAGAAAAAGTCCTATCTGACCATTTCTCTGCTATATTGGAAAGCATAATTCCCACTGACTCTCTTAGCCAAAAAGATATTGGTATAAAGAAATGTTTTTTCAGGAACAGCTCAGCCAGAACCTTTAATCAAGTTTACTCTCCGAACTCCCTCTGATCTTCCAACTTAGTAAATGAGCTGGTAGATAACTTTTATTCTAAGATTTCAGACTTCATTGATTCTTTTGCTCCCATGAAAGTGAAAGTCGCCTCTGGTAGAAAATCTACGTGGACAAACAATCCACTAGTCAGAAATAAACAGAGAGTGCCGACGATCTAAAAGAAAATGGCTTAAAACTCGACTCCAGGTTCACTGCAAAATCTACAAAGAGAAACTGAACAGACATCACTTAGCATCGACACATCATGATATACTATTGAAGCGACTGGACAGTTGGGTTGGACTCTCTGGTACAGTTTTTGACTGGTTTGAATCTTAAGAACAGGGACTTTGTGGCAACATGTAACTTTTCATCAGAGCGCACAAAATAGAAGACAATAATAGAATAGAATAATCCTTTATACCCCTCAGAGGGAAAAAAACATAATCAAGAATAATATATGTACAGTAAGCACAAGATTACAAAACTAAAGTACTGTGCAGTTATTCAAAATAAAAATGGCATTTGAGGAAATGTTCTGAGCAGGATCATTCTAAAATACTTATAGGATGTGCCTTTGTATTTGTGTAATAAAAACATATTTACAAAAAGTGAAAAATATAAACTGCAAACAGAGATGTGCAAATAACAGCAGAAATGTAGACATTCATTATGTTTGTTGGGAGCAGTGATAGTTACACAGTCTAACAGCTGCTGGAAGGAAGAACCTAGGATAACATTCCTTCATGAACCTAGGATGCAGCAGTTTGTTGCTGAAGGAGCTCTCCAGCTCAAAAACATGAGGTGGGAGACACAGTCCAACAGTGATGATATTTTGGCCAGAGTTCTTCTGTGTCCCACTACCTGCACTGGATTGACGGGTATCCTAGAACAGAGCTGGCCTTCTTGATGAGTTTATCTAATCACTTCCTTTCAGCTGTAGATAAACTGCTTCTCCAGCTGACAACACCACAAAAGATGGCTGATGCCACCACAGAGTCAAAGAACGTCTTTAGGAGTGTTCCCTCGACTTCAAAAGACCTCAGTCTTCTGAGCAGGTAGAGTCTGCTCTGACCCTTTCAGTAAAGAGCATCAGTGTTATGGCTCCAGTCCATTTTATTGTTTAGGTGAACACCCATGTACTTATAAGAGTCCACTATATCAATGTCCATTCCCTGGCTGTTCACCTATGTCAGTGTGGTGGGTCTGCACCTGTGGAAATCCCCAACCAACTCCTTGGTTTGTATCCCCGTTTATCAGGAGGTGATTCTGCTGGCACCAGTCTACTAAGTCCTGAGTCCACTGTCTGTACTCCAAGTCGTCCTCACCTGTGATGAGGCCAACTTTGGCAGAGTCCTCCGAGAACTTCTGAATGTGGCCGCATTGGGAGTTGATGGAGGAGTCTGCACTGTAGAGGGTGAAGAGGAACGGTGTCAGCACAGTTCCCTGTAGGGCTCCCGAAAACAGAAGTCACATGAGGGGTACCCAAAGGAAAAAATCTTGGTGTCACTCCTGTTTCATATCTACATGCTCCCGAAAGCTCAGATTATAACAAGTAATAAGACCATACCATAACTATGCAGATTATACACAGCTCTAAATTACAATGCCACCAGGTGACTATGAACCCATTCAAATGTTGAGCAGATGCATAGAACAAATCAATGCATGGATGTGTCATAACTTTCTCCAGCTGAACAGAAACAAAACTGATGTAATTATTTTTGGACCTAAAAGAGGAATGATCAAGAGTCAGCACACAGCTTCAGCTAGAAACTACTGACCAGGCACGAAATCTGGGTGTAAGTGATAGACCTGAACCTTAAGAGACACATGAAAACCAATTACAAAGTCGCCTTCTAACACCTGAAGAAAATTTCTAGGATTAAAGGACTGATATACCAGCAAGATCTAGACAAACTCATCCATGTGTTTATCTTTTGTTGAACTGAATAGTTCAACAGTGCCTTCATAGGTCTACCTAAAAAGTCAATCAGACAGCTCCAGCTGATCAAGAATGGTGCTGCTCGTGTCCTCACTAAAACTGGGAAAATAGAGTACATCACCCTAGTTCTAAAGTCCTTATACTGGCTTCCGATGGCCCAGATGTACACTGTGTTCTTGATTTTCTGCTTGTGAAACTGCTACTTGCAACATGACACAGCTCGTTTCTATCCCCACATGAAAGATAATCAGTATTGAGAAAGCTATTTTCTTCATAGATTTTAGTCTATTAAAGGAGACTTTAACCAATGCTGTGTATTAGTACATGGTCAAAAAGTGGGGGCAAGTTGTTGCCTGCTGGAGTAACTTTCATAATGTCATCATGGAGCATCTAACCATAATAACCACAATAATTTGTGATATTTACAAAATGCAAATCAATATATGCTAAACACTAAAGCATAATTGCTATGATAGGTAAGGTATGATCAACTAAAACATGCATCTAAGTGGGCTGTGATCTACAGTCCATCAATTTAGGTTATACTCTGCCTACCCAGGCTATGTTGGGATAGACTATAGCCCACCTGAAAACCAGAATAAATGCAGAAAATGAGTTGCTTAGAGATAAATTTTGTGTTTTCTCTTTTCACTTTCAAGGCATTCTCAAAGTTTCTTTTTGGTTGAGAATTCTGTTCCTGTGTTACCAAATATGAATGTATGCCTCTATTAAATATTGATCTAAACACATTTACAATCATTTATTTAGAATGTTTTAATCACAATTTTCATTCATACTGAAAATCAACTTCACCCCCCTCCCCCCACACACATAACCTTCACTAGAACACAGTATATGAATAAAACAGCCTATAAAAATAATTTCTGACTTTAAAGAAAAAAACTGCTATATTCTGTTCCTAAAATCAAGTGTATTGAATTTACATAAATAAGGCTACATTACCCTTTCCGTTAAGGTATCTTGCAGTGTAAAACACAACAGCTAATAATAATAATGATGGCAGGTTGTGGGACCCACTCTTATTAAAAAACAAAAACAAAAAAAAACAACTGGTATAACTGCACCAATTTTCAGATTTAAGAGCCATGAAATATTTCTCTTAATGTGATATAACCCACAGAATATAAAATTGGGTTTTCCAACTAATAATGACTTCTATTTTTTATGCTTTAAAACCTGTTGATTCCTATACAGTGTATTATTTATTTATAAAAGGGTATCTTTCTCAAATTGTACTGTACTGTAGTTTTCCCTCATGGTTGCAGTTTCACATATGCCAGGCTTTTGTCACAAAACCATACCTCAAGAATGAGAATTTTCAATGTATTTTTAGACAGGAGATGTGTACAAAATAAAATATTTTATCTTGCAGGTTAGGCTTATTCACAAAAACATAACTATCTAAAAAAAAAGAAAGAAAGGACACAAGCTGTATAAGGTGAATACCAAAGGGCTTGTTTTCACAAATAATTGCCCATTCCAACACTCTGGACCCTCAACACATGATGTAGAATAAGAAGAGGTGAACTAAATAGGGATTAAAATATGTAAATATTGAAAATATGTCTTTACAAATGTTCTTTTATCCCATTTTTTTACATCTTTTCTCAGTATTTGTAACCTTAAAAAAATGCAACAAAAATGCAAATGAAAAAATGCAAAAAAATAAATAATAACCCCCACAGAATATGGCTGAGCAGAGGCTGATAGTTCAACCAGCCAGCCGTGTTACTTCCACATGCGAATGCTGACTTGTTATAAATTTGTTAGCTGCCTACAGTGTAAACACATCTCCATCTAGTGGTACTTTCCAAGAACTTCATTATAAACACATGTCCACCAAAAAGAAAGACATAAAACCTGGTTTTTGTTGTTGTTATTCAGTAGATCATTTGATGCAATGTTTTTAAGGAAAGTGACGAGTCATAAAAAAGGACTGCCTATAAACCAACAAATAAAAAACATTGAAAGCACCACTTTAATATTTAATGTATAATTTATGTTTTTTGCTTAATAAATGTGATTCTAGTAGAGCAACTTTTTTGAAATTCAGGATATAAAGGATCAAAAGCAAAGATGTTTCTGTTCTATAATTTTGATTATTTTTTAAGGAAAATGTATAGTATCAGAACCTTTAATGCCAATGTGAACTAAAATCATTATTTTTCAAGGAATCATTAAAACAAAAGACAAACCAAAGTCAAACAAATTCAATTTTTAGAGTATTGAGATTATCCAAAGAACAGCTTTGGGTAGAATAAAAAGTTAAATACAGTGGCTTACAAAAGTATTCGGCCCCCTTGAACTTTTCCACATTTTGTCACATTACAGCCACAAACATGAATCCGTTTTATTGGAATTCCACGTGAAAGACCAATACAAAGTGGTGTACACGTGCGAAGTGTTACGAAAATCATAAATGATTCCAATTTTTTTTAACAAATAAATAACTGAAAAGTGCGGTGTGCGTAATTATTCAGCCCCCTGAGTCAATACTTTGTAGAACCACCTTTTGCTGCAATTCCAGCTGCCAGTCTTTTAGGGTATGTCTCAACCAGCTTTGCACCTCTAGAGACTGAAATTCTTGCACATTCTTCTTTGCAAAACAACTCCAGCTCAGTCAGATTAGATGGATTGCGTTTGTGAACAGCAGTTTTCAGATATTGCCACAGATTCTCGATTGGATTTAGATCTGGACTTTGACTGGGCCATTCTAACACATGGATATGTTTTGTTTTACACAATTCCATTGTTGCCCTGGCTTTATGTTTAGTTTCAGTTTTTCAGTTTATTTATATAGCGCCAATTCACAACAGATGTCATCTCAAGGCACTTAACAAGAAGTCATTTCAATACATTTATACAAACATTCCAATCAGTTAAAAAGTTTCCTATTTAAGGAATCCCAGCAGATTGCGTCAGTCATTGGCGTGAGGTTGGGCCCCGTTGATGCAGACTTTCCAACCACAGCAATCCTTCAGCAATCCCTCATACTGAGCAAGCATGTAGCGACGGTGGAGAGGAAAAACTCCCCTTTAACAGGAAGAAACCTCCAACAGAACCAGGCTCAGTAGGAGCGGCCATCTGCCACGACCGTCTGGGGGTTTGAGAAGACAGAGCAGAAACAGAAGGAACAGAAGATCTGATATAAGAGAACTTTCTATGTTACAGAAAGTAAAAAGTTTAAGGTCGTTGTCCTGCTGGAAGGTGAACCTCCGCCCTAGTCTCAAGTCTTTTGCAGACTCCAAGAGGTTTTCTTCCAAGATTGCCCTGTATTTGGCTCCATCCATCTTCCCATCAACTCTGACCGGCTTCCCTGTCCCTGCTGAAGAGAAGCACCCCCAGAGCCTGATGCTCCCACCACCATATTTGACAGTGGGGATGGTGTGTTCAGAGTGATGTGCAGTGTTAGTTTTCCGCCACACATAGCGTTTTGCATTTGACCAGAGCACCTTCTTCCACATGTTTGCTGTGTTCCCCACATGGCTTGTGGCAAACTGCAAACTTTTTCACTTCTTATGGTTTTCTTTTAACAATGGCTTTCTTCTTGCCACTCTTCCATAAAGGCCAACTTTGTGCAGTGCACGACTAATAGTTGTCCTATGGACAGATTCCCCCACCTGAGCTGTAGATCTCTGCAGCTCATCCAGAGTCACCATGGGCCTCTTGGATGCATTTCTGATCAGCGCCCTCCTTGTTCGGCCTGTGAGTTTAGGTGGACGGCCTTGTCTTGGTAGGTTTACAGTTGTGCCATACTCCTTCCATTTGTGAATGATTGCTTGAACAGTGCTCCGTGGGATGTTCAAGGCTTGGGAAATCTTTTTGTAGCCTAAGCTTGCTTTAAATTTCTCAATAACTTTATCCCTGACCTGTCTGGTGTGTTCTTTGGACTTCATGGTGTTGTTGCTCCCAACATTCTCTTAGACAACCTCTGAGGCCGTCACAGGGCAGCTGTATTTGTTCTGACATTAGATTACACACAGGTGCACTCTATTTAGTCATTAGCACTCATCAGGCAATGTCTATGGGCAACTGACTGCACTCAGACCAAAGGGGGCTGAATAATTACGCACACCCCACTTTTCAGTTATTCATTTGCAAAAAATGTTTGGAATCAAGTATGATTTTCGTTCCACTTCTCACGTGTACACCACTTTGTATTGGTCTTTCACGTGGAATTCGAATAAAATGTATTTATGTTTGTGGCTGTAATGTGACAAAATGTGGAAAAGTTCAAGGGGGCCGAATACTTTTGCAAACCACTGTATAGGTTAGGTAAATTTTTTATAAAAAGTATAAATTGTGGTCATTTTATTTTAAAATGTATTGCAAATACTCTACAATTGTGGTCAACTCTAAACCAACAGTTTTTTGTAGTTTTGGGGGTGGAGGGTTCAACAGGTTTTTTGCAGACCAATGTGAACATTATGTTCAAGTAATAACCTTGGTGTATATTTGAAAATAAAAGAGGGAATTTTAAAGAACAGACATCAGCAGATTTTTTGTATAACAGCAAGTTTGCATGAGAGAAGTGCCCCAGTTACCTTTTGTTTCAAGTCTGAACTGTGAAATCCGCTGGGGGGCCCAGTCAGCTGAGAATTTTATTCAGACACATGCTTGTTGTCTGGGAGCCTCCACATGGTGAAAGGCAGATCCTGCCTATAGCTCCTTATAGCTCTCACCCCCACCAGCTCCCTCTCCTCTCCTCACTGTGTCCCAGCCTGGGTTTGCCTGTCGCTGCTGCTGCTGCCACTTCCACTGCAGTGAGCAGGAATTTACATTTTAATAGGCAGAGCTGTTCACTGTCTCTGATTCAGGCTGTGTTCAGGCGAACAGCAGGAAATGCATCCAGCTGCACAAGTTTCCAATGAACCTTCCAGACTATTTATGAACCTTTGGGAATTTATATTTTTAGCCATTGGATTTTTTTAAAATCTTCCTCTTATTGCAATATACACAAAAAAATATTCGTACATATGCATACTTAGAACACAAGAAAATTTGATAAGATGCCATCTTAGATCAGGAGAACTGAGTCTCTCTTTAACCTGCAAAATTTCAAATGTAAAAACTCGTCAACAAATGTGGTGACCTTCTGGTGGCCAAAGCCAAAATAATCAGCACTAATCGAGTAGAGCAGCTTCTAGCCAATCACGAGTCAAGGAAAGTGGTCAGTCTGTCCTCCAGCAGTCTAAGCCTATAGCAGCATAACTACAGAGATAGCTGTAAAGATAAAAGGAAAGTTTTAAGACTGGCCTTAAAAGTAGTCAAAGTGTCTGCCTCACAGACTAAAACTGGGACCTGGTTCCACAGGAGAGGAGCCAGATAACTAAAAGATCTGCCTCCCATTCTACTTTTAGAAATCCTAGGAACCACCAGTCAACCTGCAGTCTGAGAGCGAAGTGCTCTGTTAGGAAAGTAGGGAACAATCAGATCTCTGATGTATGATGGAGCTTGATTATTACGGGCTTTATATATTTATGCAAGAAGGAGGATCTTAAATTATATTCTGGATTTAACAGGGAGCCAATGAAGGGAAGCTAAAACAAGAGAAATGTGTTCTCTCTTTTTAATATTCATCTGAACTCTTGCTGCAGTATTTTGGATCAATTGAAGGCTTTTAATTGCATTTTGTGGACTTCCTGATAGTAAAGCATTACAGTAGTCCAGCCTTGAGGTAACAAATGCATGGACTAGTTTCTCAGCATCACCCCTTGACAGCCTGTTTCTAATTTTAGCAATATTCCGGAGGTGAAAGAAGGAAATCCTAGAAACCTGTTTCTTGGTCAAATGTCTTGACTTTGGTCCATGTCTTAGTTAAAAATAACACTGAGATTCTTAACATTATTACTGGAGGCCAAATTAATGCCATCCAGATGAAGTGATTGACTAAGCAGTTTATTTTTTAGAGACAGCAACTTCTGTCTTGTCAGAATTGAAGAGCAAAATGTTTAGAGTCGTCCATGTTGTATGTCTTCAAGATATGCCTGTAACCTACCTAACGACTGGATTCATCAAGATTTATAGATAAATATAGTTGTGCATCATCGGCATAGCTGTGGAAATGTATCCCATGCTGTCTAATGGTTCTACCAATTTGAAGCATATATATATATATATATATATATATATATATATATATATATATATATATATATATATATATATATATATATATATATATATATATATATAGTTAAAAGAATTGGCCCAAGCAGTGCTTGATCTAGTACTGATAGCTTTGGCTTGGGTCACCAGAAGGTCACTACATTTGCTTGTGAATTTTTGAAGGTCAGTTTTTGCAGGCAATCTTCTGCAGTTGAATGTTTTCCAGGCAAATTTTTGCTGTTGAATTTTATCGCTGAAGAATTTTTTGCAGGTGAAATTTTAAAGGCAAATTATGACATTTTTGCTGCCAATTTTAAAGTAAAACTAAATGTGTATACACAATGGCATAGCATAAAAAATTAATGTTATGAATTTAATCTCTAAACAAAAAAAAATAGATTCTAGTGAGACTATATTTCTTCCATACTATTGAACAGCAGAATAAAGGCCCAGAAGCAGGCCTTTGTGACTACAGAGCATGACTGTTCCATCACAGCTGTCATTAGGCACCAAACAAAGGCATATAAAGACCAGAGAAAAGAAGAGGCAGAGGGGGAAGGATGTGTCCTAGCCAGTTTGTTCTCTGACAAGGTCTCTTGATAAAATGTCAGCCCTGAAGGATACGGAGGGAGGGCAGTGCGAGTGTAGCTCAGCAACAGAATGCACCCATAGGTTAAGGTCCAGCGTTTCACACACTTGAAGCATGTCTTGCAAGTCAAAGTAATTACATCACATTTACCTGTGACTGCAAAGCTTGGTAAAATACTTAGAAACAAACACTGAACTAATTATTCTAAAACATCTATATACACTCCTTAAATAAATAATTGGAACACTAAAATAACACATCCTAGATCTGAATGAATGAAATATGAAGTTAATGTGTTAATTTAGGTTCGTGAGCAGGACCACGCCCCTCACTCAGTAATCCACTCAACGGATTTATGAAGCCTGCACCCCCGCACGGAATCTTCAAGCCTCCATCAGCGTATCCTCCCAGACACTTCATCGCTCCTACCCTTCTTCAATAAATATTATAATCCGATATCTGTAAGTGTGGTCCTTGCTAATGAAATTCTTTTAAATACTTTGTTCTTTACATATTTGAATGTGCTGACAACAAAATCACCCAACAATTATCAATGGAAATCAAATTTATCAACCCAAGGAAGTCTGGATTTGGAATCACACTCAAAATTAAAGTGGAAAAACACTCTACAGGCTGATCCAACTTTGATGCAATGTCCTTGAAATAAGTCAAAATGAGGCTCAGTAGTGTGTGTGGCCTCCACGTGCCTGTATGACCTCCCTACAAAGCCTGGAGGGTCCCTCCCTACAAATGCTCCTGATGAGGTGGCGGATGGTCTCCTGAGGGCTCTCCACCAAGACCTGGACTAAAGCGTCCAACTCCTGGACAGTCTGGGGTGCAACGTGTTATTGGTGGATGGAGCGAGACATGATCTCCCAGATGTGGTCAATTGGATTCAGGTCTGGGAAACGGCAGACCAGTCCATAGCATCAATGCCTTCCTCTTGCGGGAACTGCTGACACACTCCAGCCACATGAGGTCTAGCATTGTCTTGCATTAGGAGGAACCCAGGGCCAGCATATGGTATCACAAGGGGTCTGAGGATCTCATCTCGGTAACTAATGGCAGTAAGGCTACCTCTGGGGAGCACATGGAGGGCTGTGCGGCTCCCCAAAGAAATGACACCCCACACCATTACTGACCCACTGCTAAACCGGTCTTGCAGGAGGATGTTGCAGGCAGCAGAACGTTCTGCACAGTATCTCCAGACTCTGCCATTACTGTCCCATGTGCTCAATTCAATTCAGTTTATTTATATAGCGCTGATTCACAACAGATACCATCTCAGGGCACTTTACAAGAAATGTCATTTCAATACAATCATAGAAAGATTCCAATTAGTTTAAAATTTTAGTTAGTTTCCTATTTAAGGAATCCCAGCAGATTGCATCGAGTCATTGACTTGAGGTTGCGTCCCGCTCAGTGTGAACCTAATTTCATCTATGAAGAGCACAGGGCGCCAGTGGCAAATTTTCCATTTGTGGTGTTCTCCGTCAAATGCCAAATGTCCTGCATGATGTTGGGCTTTAACCACAAACCCACCTGTGGATCTCATTTTGCAGGGCTCTGACAGTGCTCCTCCCGTTCCTCCTTGCACAAAGGCGGAGGTGGCGGTCCTGTTGTTGGGTTGTTGCCCTCCTACGGGCTCCTCCATGTCTCCTGATGTACTTGCCTGTCTCCTGGTAGTGCCTCCATCCTCTGGACCCAAGCTGACAGACACAGCAAAGCTTTTTGCCACAGTTCACATTGATGTGCCATCCTGGATTAGCTGCACTTTCGAGCGACTTGTGTGGGTTGTAGACTCCATCTCATGCTACCACTAGAGTGAAAGCACTGCCAGCATTCAAAAGTGACCAAAACATCAGCCAGAAAGCAAAACAACTGAGAAGTGGTCTGTGGTCACCACCTGCAGAACCACTACTTTATTGGTGTCTTGCTAATTGCCTATAATTTCCTTCTGTTGTCTATTCCATTTGCACAACCGCATGTGAAATTGATTGTCAATCAGTGTTGCTTCCTAAGTGGACAGTTTGTGTGATTGACTTGGAGTTACATTGTGTCGTTGAAGTGTTCCCTTTATTTTTTTGAGCAGTTTATATAGGGTGGAAACCCTAACATCCCTCCTGTCAGTGACACTATTTGGGTTGTTCTGGTAGATACCATAGCATTCCTACTCAAGAGACAATTCCTGATAATGCTCTGAAAAAGTTCAAATGGGCATCCTGATCAGATGCTAGAATCTCCTCAGCTGATTCCTTTTGATGTGGAGGAGCACTGGCTTTACCCAAGTTTCCCCCAGATGATGTGCTGTAGTTGTCTACCCCGGCCCGGAATCATGGGCCATAGGTATCCGGACAAGACAGATTACAACACCCTAAGTTCTCACCATACAATGTATTGACTCTATACACACTCTATACTAGTCGGTGCCGGTAATGCACCAATTTGTTGTTTCCCGGCTGTTTACACAAAGAAGTGTGCTGTGTTATTGTTAAGCTAATTTGCATGCTAGCTGTAGTTCCGATGAAAACTATGTGAGAAATATAAACAAGGAAGGGAATTATCAAGGTTTTGAGCAGCAGATGAAGTTTAAAATGCCTTAAGATAACATCATGTGTGCTATATAAATAAAGTGAATTGGATTGGATTTTGGACAGAAGACTAGTTGTGGACTAACTATTTTAAAGGAAGACATTAACTGCACCAGCGTGGATGTAAAAAGAGACTTTTTGTTCGAGATGACTCTGTTCTAGGTTTTGAAATGTCTCTTCAAATGGTAAGTTGCCACTTATTTGCTTTCTGAGTGGTTTGACAAAAGTGTGTACTCTGTTTACAGCTAGGATTGTATCATTGATTGACATACATAATTAAAATCACAAGCAGAGATAGGATGGTGTTGAAATTCATTCCGGGAGCTTGGAAGTTTCTTTACATCCAATGGGTCATCGATAAGAATTAAAAAAAAAATTTTCCATGAATATCTCAAACTTTCTGGTGCCAAGGCGACTTATATTTGGAAGCACTGTGAAGTTAGGCGGGCTTTCTTTCAAAGCAGAGGAGAGCCATACACAATCATACACAATCTGCCCTTTAAGGAATCAGCTAAAGACATCCACATATCACACTGTTTCAACAGCGAGAAGCATCACTGATCAGTGCAAAAAGGCACACACAGCAGCAGAAATAACAAGAGATCGACATGGAAGAAGCAGGAAATGTTTCTGCATTTCAGTTTGCTGTTGTTATAAACTGTTCTTATTTTTACGAAGCCAGTTGTTTGGCGATGTCTGCTCATTTCCTTCTGAATTACAACCAATTTGTTTGACTTAACCATGTCATCCCTGAGCAACTTGATCGGGCCATTCCGAGTACATACCCCCAGACTGGTACTCCGTTGGTTCCTGAAATGGCCCCTGTTGCCCAGCCCGATGCAGTGGAGACAAGGGCATACCAGGAAGGTCTGGTCAAATTAACCTAAAGTTCAGATAATGGAAATGGTCTTCTATAAAGGAAGATGCCTCAATCACGTACACAAGGTGCCCCACAGCAGGATCATTACAGGGGCTAACCGTGGCTCCTTTTGGAGAACAAAAACAAACATTGTGGCCACCGATCTAGAACCAGAAAACGCACCAGAAAATGCGTGTGAAAGCATCTCCTCAGAGTCTTCAGTTAAATGACCTACTCTGGTGACCTGCACAGTGCAATGGAGTGGGCGTTTAAAAAGGTGCGCAGATTGTGAATGAAAAACGGAGGTGTCGTGCTGTGTTTGCTCCCAATCAGAAACTGACTGAGTTCGGTGAACAAGTTTTTCCACCATTTCCCATTTCGCCCCAGCCAGTTTAGAAAGAGAAATGTATGGATTTTCATGAAGCCAGTAAAGTGTTTGCTGTTCAGATGTGAGGCAGACATTCAGTGCAGCTGAATGTGTGTCCCAAACCACGGAAGTTATGTTCAATGTGTCTGTGTCTGAGCTAAACCATGTCTGCTCATACTCCGTGTCTGTTCTGTAGAAGTGTGTGATGTGCAATGGAGGTCTCCTTCTGGCATAAAAACAGATGCTGGACTCACCAGGTTCTGCGCCAAATCAAGGAGGGATTTTGTTTTTGTACCTTCTTTCACCTTCCACTCATATTCATGTTTGAGGTCGTGAGGGCTGTATTTCACTGCCGTCAACACTGAGTCCTCCTGAGCTGGTACAACTTGGATGCCTTGTGGTGGTGAAAAAAGAGCAATATTTAGTTTGCACATCAGGTCTCTTCCTAATAGATTTACAGGACATTGTTGAGAAATCAGAAAACCTTGTTTGAAAACTGGCCCCTCTCCCAGCTGTTGTGAGGGTTAGTTTCATTAGAGCAAAAAGCAGATTCTTCCTTGCAAAGAGCAGAATTTTCATTGGAAATTGCAGAATTTTCATTGGAAATTGCAGAATTTTCATTGTCAACAACAAACATTTTTTTTATTGTGTTTACGTGTGGAGTCATCAGGTTTTAAAGACGTATTATCAGTTCTGCCCGTCACAGTGCCAGAATTTTCCATACTACCCCCTAAATTTCTAAAACCGGCTTTTCGCTCGCAGCATTTTGCTTCATTCATCCAGGTCTCCCAACAACGTTTAAGCTTTTCAAACTTTTTATAGTCAGTACCCCGCACAAACATAGTGTTTTTAAGTCATTCCCATTCTAGGTCTATTTTTTTTTCAATCTTTTCGAGTTCAGACACGTCTAAACTGCCCCCGATAGGGAAGTTCCACTCCGATATCCAGAAATTTACATAGTCCAGGAGTTCTATCCCGTACTTTTCAGCCATCAACCGACATATCTTACTGTCTGGAGGAGGAGAACTTGAGTTTACAGACCCCATTTTTATGCGCTGCTATTTTTATTATATTTAAACTGTAGGAACACTTTCTTTTTCAACGAAAAAAACCCTAAAAACTCACCAGCTGGTTAATTTCTCGAGATTGATTAAACAGCCCCAATTTGTTTAGAGAACCAGAACAGTCAGCACTCTTTCTTGTTATCAAAGCACAGAAAAACACTTATTTATATTCTTTTTCAAAGCGAAAGTATATAAAAATGCTACCTCTTTTTTTTCCAACAGACTAATTAATCTTTATGGAAAGAATCACTCTCACCGTTTTCGAGACCGGGTTTGAATTCCAGGCGGCAGTCGGTCTGAAACGAGAGGACCAAGTCCCTTCCTGCTCCTTAAAGGCTATACGGAGGTTCAAAGGCCAGGGCCTGCTCCTCTCCGGGTCTTTTGTGACTTCTTGATAGCTCTCTTCCAGTCCTTCTGCTCGCTGGAATCCACGTTGGCGCCAAATTGTTTTCGAAGTTCTTTAATAAAAGAGATGAGAGAGATTCCTTCAGATTCTTGGAGGTTTGAATACAGACTTGGTTGATCAACACAAGGTACAGCGTTAACAGAGAAATATGCTATACTGACCTGACCTCCCAAAACAAGACCCAGGATTATATAGCTTCAGTAATCAAGAGTCTATCACCTATGACATTACAAACAAACATTTCTCAGCCGGTAGGCATTTGACTAATTAGGCGTAGAAGATTTGATAGAGAAGCATAATCAATGTATGTCAGGACGTTCTTAGACGTAAAAGAGAGTTGCCATGCCAACCCAGGCTGTAAGAGTCTGAATCAGCAGGTTTGACCTGACCTAAATTCATACAGTGTCACATAATCAGATTGGTCACCATATCATAAAGAAGAGACACATATAAACTATCAGTAACTATCATGATGTGAACTACACAGAACAGAACATTACATTTCTTCCACAATACTGATACAGAACGTGATCAACTTGCTGCAATTAATTAATCTTATTAGGCCTGAGCAGCAAAAGCGCTGCAAAGGCCTATTGTAACCGTCCTGTTTATTTTTCTTTTTTCTTTCTACCAAGTAGAAGCCCAACAGATTTACTTTCCCAAGCGGAGCACTACAGCTTTTGCTATAGTACTCCACTTGATATATATGCGTGAAGAATCTTTTATTATGAATTGCTGGGGGTTTTATTTTCTGATGTTATGGACACGGAGACAGAAAATTAAGAGGAAGAAAGAAAGAAGATGAAGAAGAGAGGTAGGAAACAAAAAGTCAAGAGAGAAGGTGAGTTGAAAATAAAAGAGAGGAAAGGAAACAAAGAAAACACAGGAAAACATCAAAGTCTGTCTCCATACCCACAGGACGGCAGAGAGAGGGGAAAAAACAAAAAACCCAGAAAAAGGAACATCAACAAAATAAACCAAACATTGTGAACTAAGAACTACACAAACACATCACACAAAAATGAATATAAAAATACAACAATAATGTCACAGAAAAACTCATGGTACCGATTAATCAAGATCTAGTAATGATAACCTCAGCCCAAGAATATATCTGTAAACACCAGAGACCCCACACCTATGTGTGTGTGTGAGCATATAAGGTTTCTCCATAAGAGCGTTCGATAGCTGGTGTGAGCAGGCATCAATCTGTCTCCCAGGAATCGATGCATGAAGGAGATTGGAGCCAGGACATCCAAACGACCCCCAGAGCCCCAAGTGGACCAGGGCGGGGACGACCGCATCCCCCCAGGTGAACGTCCAGCGGCTCAATGCAGGGGCCCAGGGGCAGCAGTGCCCCCGGGCCCCTGCGAGCCCATGGGCCCCGCCGGCAACCAGCTGCGCCAGGGCGGGAGGGGCGCCCCACCCCCCAGAGGGGCCCAACAAGGGACTGGCCGACGAGGGGCCCCCGACACTGCAGGGGCCGCAGGCAGCCACCACGTGCCACCGCCACCCTAGGCCAATCCTCACCGCCAACATCCCAGCGCCCCACCCCTGCCCCACGTTGGGGCGCCCCACCGATAGCCGCAGCGGACGGACGGCATCCCCTGGCCAAGCTCAGCCAGCACCTAGACACCAAGTTGTACCAGCTCCCGAGTCCAGCGCTGAAACCAGGCATCCAACAAAGGCCAGGGCCGGTCCAACCCGCCAATGAACTGACCACGCACGGTGCGCACAGAACAGGTGATCGAACGAGCAGAGACGCTGGATCTGTATCCCGCCGAGCTAACGAACAGGCACTACACAACAATCCGAAACCTGGCACCCCTGAAAGAGGTGCCCCAACAAACCAAGGGAAGACATCGGCCCTGCGCATCGGCCGACCGACAAACCGGTCCCCCCAGGCCCGGCCAGGCACGCACCAGGTCCGAACAGGATTGACCACCGACGCACCAGTGGGCAGGGGAAATAGGCCCCCCATTAAATGTAAGGCCTGAGGTCCGCCAGGCGAGAGGGAAGCCCAAGACCCAACCTGACAGGTAGACAAAGACATACAGACACATTCATACGTTCCCTCCCTCTTAAATACATACATTCTCACTGACTCACCGAGACACCCAAGAAATGACGCTGTACCCTCACTCACACACCCCATACACACTTTATGCTCCCAGGTCCAGTTACTGATGCCCCAGTAGAGCAACCAGCCCCCGGACCCAGGAGATGGACCCCTTACCTTCTAGGACGGAGACAAGCAGACCGCCAAGGGCCCTACAGCGGCAAAGCAGCCCAACAGCCCAGGACCCCGACCAGACCACCTGTTCCTCCTCCGGACCCCAACCCCTGATGGCCCATAGCGAACAGGGGTGTGAAAAGACCCCTAGCCTCCATCCTCCCACTCGAGTATGGTGTTGATGCGTGTTGTTATAATGTGCATTTAAAACAGAGGGGTGGGATGTAGGGAAGGCAGCCACACATCCCCCCAACCCCCACCCCAGTGTCTATATGTGGTTTAACAGTGGGCACCGGCACCAGAGGTGAAGCTGATTGAACAAATCCCCCTCTGGATGCCCCAAAGTCCCTACATGTATGTCACATGAAAATGTTATAAATGAGAGAGTCTAAGGTGTATATTAAAATCAGGACCCAGGCCACCACAGTATACCGAGGATGGAAACCCCTCCTCGCACCCCAGTGATGTGCCCATGCCCCAAGACCCTATATGAGTGGTAAAGTGATGGAGCGGATGAACAGAGGTGTTCGGGGATGGGGTGGGAAGGACTGGGAGACAAAATGCCTTCCCAGGGAGCCAGCTCCCCCACTGATCCCAATAGGCACCGCTGTTCACCGGTATCCACCAGGGGAGGGAGGCCATGACACGTTCAACCCGGGGCCCATGGCCACAGCACCACCAAGCCCCACGGACACCAAGGCAGTCCCCCCAGCCTCATCCCAGAAGGAGAACTAAACCCACCCTGACATTTGCTCTACTATCAGAACACAAAAGACACTAGACACCCAGGTTGAGTTCGGCACACCCCTCCCCCCCGTCCAAGTGCCCTCGTAGGGGAAGAGCACCTGTCGCTAGATAGCAACCGCCTCCCCACCAGCAAAGGAGGCCCCCAGCGCCACCTGTGCATCGGAGGCCCGAACCCCCAGGCCCACCCCAGAGCCTAGCCAGGCGTAGCACGGCCACCAGGCCAGTAACCCATGTCCGTCAGTGCAACCCCCCTAAGGCACTGCATGCAGCGGTCAGGAGTTACCAGGAATCAGAGGTGTGTCCTCCGGGACACCCCCTGCGGAGCCTGGAATCAGAGGCGTGCCCTCCATGACACCCCCGGCGTAGACAGGAACCAGGGGCGTGTCCTCCCGGACACCCCCGGCGGAAACAGGAACCCGAGGCGTGTCCTCCCGGACACCCCCGGCGGAAACAGGAACCCGAGGCGTGTCCTCCCGGACACCCCCGGCGGAAACAGGAACCCGAGGCGTGTCCTCCCGGACACCCCCGGCGGAAACAGGAACCCGAGGGTTGTCCCCCTGGAAACCTTCGGCGGAGTCTGGAGCCCGAGGCGTGTCCCCCTGGACACCCTCGGCGGAGTCTGGAGCCCGAGGCGTGTCCCCCTGGACACCCTCGGCGGAGTCTGGAGCCCGAAACGTGCTCCCCTGGACACCCTCGGCGGAGTCTGGAGCCCGAGGCGTGTCCTTCAGGACAACCCCCGCGGAAACAGGAACCCGAGGCGTGTCCTCCCGGACACCCCCGGCGGAATCAGGAACCCGAGGCGTGTCCTCCCGGACACCCCCGGCGGAAACAGGAACCCGAGGCGTGTCCTCCCGGACACCCCCGGCGGAAACAGGAACCCGAGGCGTTTCCTCCCAGACACCCCCGGCGGAGACCGGAACAGGATTCAGAGGCGTGTCCTCCGGGACACCCCCTGAGGAATCAGAAGCCAGAGGCGTGTTCTCCGGAACACCCCCTGCGGAGACAGGAACCAGGGGCGTGTTAACCCGGACACCCCCTGTGGAATCAGGAGCCAGAGGCGAGTCCTCCGGGACACCCCCTGAGGAATCAGGAGCCAGAGGCGTGTTCTCCGGAACACCCCCTGCGGAGACAGGAACCAGGGGCGTGTAAACCCGGACACCCCCTGTGGAAACAGGAGTCAGAGTCGTGTCCTCCAGGACACCCCCTGAGGAATCAGGAGCCAGAGGCGTGTTCTCCGGAACACCCCCTGCGGAGACAGGAAACAGGGGCGTGTTAACCCGGACACCCCCTGTGGAATCAGGAGCCAGAGGCATGTTCCCCGGGACACCCTTTGCGGAGTCAGGAGTCAGAGGCGTGTCTTCCGGGACACCCCCTGAGGAATCAGGAGCCAGAGGCGTGTTCTCCGGAACACCCCCTGCGGAGACAGGAACCGGGGGCGTGTGGCGTCTCCTCCAAATGGAGGCGCTGTATGCCGCAAACAGAGTTTCCAATATTGCCGAGTCATCTTTGAATACCTGAAATAACCTTGCAAACTCCTCCTCAGTGATGGTAAGTAATAAAGGTGGTAAATCTGGAGGAGGAGCAGAAGGCGGGGCCTGAGGCCGGCTGGGAGCCGGGACCGGAGACTGGTCGCGCCGGCTTTGTGCAGGAAGCGGACCCCGGAAGCGCGAGTGCAGGCGGGTAGCGTCTGCAACCGGCGGCCCGCAGCTACGGGGAACCGAGACTGGAGCCTGGGCGGTCTGGAGACCGTGGTGTCGGACAGACAACTCGGGAACAAGGACGTCATCCACTGGACCCTCCCGGAAAGCTGTGGGAGCAGCCCGTGGACGGCGGTGACGATGGCGGCGGTGGCCTGAGGAACGGGGAGCGGTGGAACGGCTCGTCTCAACCCCGAGAGGACCAGCACTGGGACGACAACAGGCCAACCAGGAACCGACATGGGGTGAGTCGGCATATAAGCCTTGGCTAACGCTCCAGTTAATGAGTCTAGTCCATTCCTCCTCGGTGTGCTGACGTTCTGCTTGGTCTAGTAACTGGCTGGTTCGTTCTGTCATGATGCGAGGTTATAGAGGACCCAAATGCAGCAAAGTACACCATAAAATGATTTAATGAAAAACACAAGGAAGTGGAACTTACAAAACTCAGGAGGGTACAGGCAGCAAACAGGGAAAAACGGGAACCAGGATGGGCAACAACGAGGGCAGGAACCGGCAAGGGAAGAACGACGGGCAACAAGGAAGACGAGAACCAGGCAGGGAAATACGATGGACCAAACAGGAAAGAATGACGACGAACCAGCGAGTTGTGACTGAGAGAGGACCGAATTTATACTGAGGGAGAGTGTGAGGATGTGAGCAGAGAGAGCTAGGGATCAATAGGGAAACCGGTTGCAGCTGAGAGGGAGTGAGCAGGTGGAAATGGGAGAGGAGGTGAAGTGGCTGGGAGACAGAAAATCAGAATGATCTTAGGAAATTTAACTAAAGACAAGACTACGGGGAAAACCAGAAAGTACAGAAATCACAGGGAAGGACACTAGGAATACTAACATGAAAGAAAATAAGGAAAATAACCAACAAAAGACAAACACCTAAGAACCCTGACACTGAGTGGTCTAGGATGTTGGTATAGTGACAGTATATCAACATACTTTGGTGCTAGGCCATTCAATGATTTATAAACTAGTAAAAGTATTTTGAAGTCTATTCTCTGAGCTACAGGGAGCCAGTGTAAGGACTTTAGAACTGATGTGTTCTACTTTCCTGGTTCTAGTGAGGACATGAGCAGCAGCATTCTGGATCAGCTGCAGCCATCTAATTGACTTTTTAAGCAGACCTGTGAGGACGCTGTTGCAGTGATCAATCTGACTAAAGATAAACGAATGGATGAGTTTTTCACGGTCCTGTTGCGACATCAGTCCTTTAATCCTAGAAATGTTCTTCAGGTGATAGAAGGCTTTGATTGCCTTTATGTGACCCTGGTGGTTCAGGTCTGACTCCATTACTACACCAAAATTTTGGGCCTGGTCATTAGTTTGTAGCTGTATTAACTGAAGCTGTGTGCTGACTCTTGATCGTTCCTCTTTAGGTCCAAATATAATTATATATGTTTTGTTTCTGTTCAGCTGAAAACTGTTATCGGTTGAGAAATTTATTGATTTGATCGATGCATTTATTTAGGGTTTGAATGGGTTCTAAGTCACCTGGTGACATTGTAATGTAGAGCTGAGTATCATCTGCATTGTTGTTGTAGCTAATCTTAATGGTTGTCATAATCTGGGCTAGTGGATATTAAATAAGAGGGGCCCCAGGATGGAGCCCTGATGGAGGTTTCCTATAGAAAAAAAGAAGTCCCTGTTCTTTAGGTAAGACTTAAACCAGCCAAGTACTGTACCAGAGAGTCCGATCCAGCTCTCCAGTCGTTCCAAAAGTACATCATGATCAACTGTGTCAAATGCTGCACTGAGGTCCAAAAGTACCAGCACTGTGGTTCTACCACAGTTTGTATTTATGTGAAAACTTTGACAAGGGCAGTCTTGGTGCTGTGGTGAGCACAGAAACCAGACTGAAAAACATCAAAACGGTTGTTCATTGATAGGAAGCAATTTATCTGCTCAAACACAGCTTTTCCAATAATCTTACTGATGAATGGAAGATTAGAGATTGGCCTGTAGTTCTACATTAACATGTTGTCCAGATTATTCTTCTTTAGTAGTGGTTTAATGACTACTGTTTTGAAAGCCTGGGGAAGACACCTGACAGGAGGAATGAGTTCAGTATTTGAATCAGATCAGACCCAATGACAGGGAAAAATTTCTTAAAGCAACACCAAAGAGTTTTTTTTACCTTAAAGTAATGTTTCCGAACTTGTGTCATAACAGGATGAAACAGCACTTCTGCATTCGCTTTGCGGCCCTCTATCGGCCATAACAGCACTATGTAAGTTTGGGTCGTCGGGTAGCGGTTTTGTAGTTCAAATGAGACTACAAATGCGACTTGCTTTACAGCAGGCTTCACAAAAGCCGGTAGGTGGAGCATCCTGGAAGGCTCTCTGGGTGGAGCATACTTGGCAGGTACATATAAATGGAAGATACCTAGCAGCAGGTACCTTAAACAATTGTCATCATGACGCAGCCAAAATTGTATTCATATGTACGCCGGTGTTCCGACTATCTGTGCCACCCCTCAATCCGTGCTACCCTGTAGCACTGTGCATGCACATTTCGATGTTAAGTCCCAATTCGCTTACCCAGCAAATCTGTCATCAAGAATTCCTACCTGGAAGATCCATTTCGTCAGTTTTATTTCTTTGAAGTTTACGGTGAGCTTTATTGAAATTATTTTATTACTGGCCAATTTTTATTCAAAATATTTTATGGCTTTCCTTAAGCTACTTGTTTCAAGTTTACATGACAGCCCTTGTTAGTTTCCCTTCTGTGATATCGTTACACTGCATGTAAACATCCATCCATCCATCCATTTTCTTCCGCTTATCCGGGGTCGGGTCGCGGGGGCAGCAGCCTAAGCAAAGAGACCCAGACTTCCCTCTCCCCAGCCACTTGTTCCAGCTCCTCGGGAGGAACCCCAAGGCGCTCCCAGGCCAGCCGAGAAACATAGTCCCTCCAGCGTGTCCTGGGCCTTCCCCTGGGCCTCCTCCCGGTGGGACGTGCCTGAAACACCTCACCAGGGAGGCGTCCAGGAGGCATCCTGACCAGATGCCCGAGCCACCTCAACTGACTCCTCTCGATGTGGAGAAGCAGCAGCTCTACTCTGAGCCCCCTCCGGATGACTGAGCTTCTCACCCTATCTCTAAGGGAGAGCCCAGACACTCTGCGGAGGAAACTCATTTCAGCCGCTTGTATCCGTGATCTCGTTCTTTCGGTCACCACCCAGAGTTCGTGACCATAGATGAGGGTAGGAACGTAGATCGACCGGTAAATCGAGAGCTTCGCCTTTTGGCTCAGCTCTCTCTTCACCACGACAGACCGGTAGAGCGCCCGCATAACTGCAGACGCCCCACCAATCCGTCTATCGATCTCCCGTTCCATTTTTCCTTCATTCGTGAACAAGACCCCCAGATACTTAAACTCCTCCACTTGGGGAAGGACCCCATCCCTGACCTGGAGGAGGCACCCCACCCTTTTCCGGCTCAAGACCATGGCCTCGGATTTGGAGGTGCTGATTCTCATCCCAGCCGCTTCACACTCGGCTGCGAACAGCTCCAGTGAAAGCTGTAGATCACGCTCCGATGAAGCCAACAGGACCACATCATCTGCAAAAAGCAGAGACCCGATCCTGAGGCCACCAAAACGGATCCCCGCAACACCTTGGCTGCGCCTAGAAATCCTGTCCATAAAAGTTAGGAACAGGATCGGTGACAAAGGGCAACCTTGGCGGAGTCCAACTCTCACCGGAAACAAGCCCGACTTACTGCCGGCAATGCGAACCAAACTCTGGCACCGGTCGTACAGGGACCTAACAGCCCGTATCAAGGGGCCCGGTACCCCATACTCCCGGAGCACCCCCCACAGGGCCCCCCGAGGGACACGGTCGAACGCCTTCTCCAAGTCCACAAAACACATGTAGACCGGTTGGGCGAACTCCCACGCACCATCCAGGACCCTGCTGAGGGTGTATGCATGTAAACAAGTCCCATTAATTAGAGTTGCATCTTTTCTTCAGTAAATAATCATATCATCTTACCTACGTCTGTTCTTGGGTCCGTGCTGCATCCGGACAATTAAAGTCTTGATCAGCAGGCTCCGTGGAAGAGTTGAGGCGGCGATGAGTCAGCAGAGCATGAGTCCTGCGGTCACAGCACAGGTCGGGGTGGCGCTAAGGTGCAAGGGCCGTTTGAGGCTGTTTGCAGCTTTAATTAAAGCTCACTACCAGAAAAAAACCTAAAGAAGAATGCACTCCTATCAATTGGCTTGAAGAATAAAATGAAGGTTTTGAAGCGGGCTAGTAAATATTTGGATCTAAGGCCCTGTCCACACCAAGCTTAACCCAGGTGTAGCAGCAAAGATATTTAATTGAATAGGTGTCTCATCCACAAGGAGCTGGCGTTTCAGGACACCATAAACGATAATGTTTGAAACTGGGTCCCAGAGTGGAGAAATTCCAAAAACGCCGGCTACATTGTCTCCATGATTATGAGCTTTTCGTTATTCCTATATTTAAAGAGTAACTAAACCCCAAAACAACTTTATTTTGCTTCTAAACTGTATAAAGGGGTCTTTACCAATGCATACCAATCATTTAGTTTCTGGGATTTTTTTGTACATTTTTGTGTAAACTTGTTTAATTCTACACTTTTTGGTCTAAAAACGTCTTAGTGCTGTCATAATTAGGGGTTGACTCATAAGCAGACACAGGGACACTCAGACTCAAGTTCACAGTTTTCTAAAGGTTTATTTCCTTTTGTCATCAGGGAAGTCACTGGAACCCGTCTGGTATGGGACTCAATAGGTGGCGACACTGGAAGGTAAGGCAGGAGGTTAGTATGGAAATCAAGACTATCGGAACTGTTCTTTTTTGAGTTAAGGAAAAATGGGTTTTGACTCACTGGTGAGGACGAATACCGGACTTGGAGGGAGAGGTCAGTAATCCAGTAGATGCAGGATTCCTGGAGCTGTTTAGATGTTGAAGGAGTACTCTTCCACAGGTGGCTGGGAGATACAAGGGAGACTTGGAGCCGACGGAGCTGAAGCAGTTGGACTGGTGGCACAGCAGAGTTTGTAGGAGCGGCCAAACCCCGAGGAGACGGACGCCCAGGACGGGGACCAACGTGAGAGCGTCGAGAGTACGCCGGAGAGTTGATGAGGAATTCCAGAACTACAGGTGAAACCTGGAAGGAACTGCTACGAGGAACACAGGATAGAACAGGGTAAGTCCACGGATAGGAATAGAGCATACCTCGAGAAACTGTGGTCAGGTTTACCACTCTGAGAAATGGAATCATCTGACGTCCGTCTGGTGGATCCTCTCCCTCTAAATACTGCTGTGGTGATTGCAGTAATTGATTCCACCTGTCGCTGCTTCAGCCTCCAGCACCTGTAGAGCAAGGTGGAAACAGTTCCTCCTGCTGGATCCTGACAAGTGCTGCCCTCTTAGGTTTGAACTGTGGCTACTGCACTTGAATTTTGTTATTGGCGGAGAATGGTACATCTTCTCCACTCTTTACGTCACAGGCATGGTCTCACAGACACGCCCCATGGGTTTGGGTATAAAACCATCTCTGACACACTCGCCCCGTTGCAAGTTTGGAGTTGGATTGCGTTTTTCAGGTTACCATTATTATCACATTAGCACTTATCATAGCTAACATACTGTTTTGAACGTTAGCCTATGTTAGCATTACCACTCAGTGACTGGACCCATCCAGTCTCCCACTGCCTCAGCAGCACCGGCAGCGCCGGCCTCGGACTGCGCTGACTCAGCGCCCTGAGCCAGAATTGATACGACTCGGGGCCGCTGGGCTCAATAAAGCCTCCCTCTACCTCCGGTCACGGCAGAGGAGATCCACTGGCTCAGGGCGCTGAGTAAGCGCTGCCCGAGGCCGGTGCTGCTGAGGCAGAGGGAGACAGGAGGAGTCCAGTTTCTGAGTGGTAATGCTAATTCAATTCAATTCAGTTTATTTATATAGCGCCAATTCACAACAGATGTCATCTCAAGGCACTTAACAAGAAGTAATTTCAATACATTTATAGAAACATTCCAATCAGTTCAAAAGTTTCCTATTTAAAGAATCCCAGCAGATTGCGTCAGTCTTTGGTGTGAGGTTGGGCCCCGTTGATGCAGACTTTCAACCACAGCAATCCTTCAGCAATCCCTCATACTGAGAAAGCATGCGACGGTGGAGAGGAAAAACTCCCCTTTAACAGGAAGAAACCTAGGCTAACGTTCAAAACTGCCAACGTCGCTTTGGTCACTGTCCATGTTTCAGTGTCAGATTAAGCAGGTGTCACTGTCCTCCTGACCACACCCCCACGTTACCCCCTCCGCTCATCCTACACACTTGGCCACGCCCCTCCGTGCCTCCTGGCACAGCCAACTTTGTAGAATTTTTCAAATGTTGTCTAGGGGCGGCATTACGCTTTTTTTTATGGGGTTCAGTTCCACTTTAAGGCGCATGCGCTACTCCGTGGAAAAAAGTAAACAAACAGTGTTGAGGTCACAGTAAAGCAAATACTGACCTTATTATGTTTCCTAGAATACAATTTACTGTCCTTCTATCACCAGCAGCAAAAATGGATCTGGAGAACCACAGACACCATATGCTTTTGAAATAAGCTCTTATTTGAGGTTAGATTTGTCATGTTTGCCACCGGGTTGACTACGCCCGAGTTTCTCTGGCAGTGCCACAGCGCCACCAGTGGTCCCGGCATATGTGCTGCAGCATTTTAAGCTGATTTGTGTGAATCTATGTGGACAAATGTTTTAATTATTGTGGTGCCGTTTTTACAGACTGCTTTTGAAACGATTCCAGTTTTGTCTCCGTGTAGAGAAAGCCTAAATCTGAGATGTTGTGTGCTGAAGTACTTTATTTCCCTTTATTCCCTTCAAAACGTGTGACCCAAGACAGAGTTTAAAAATAAGTCACTCAATTAATCGCTGATACTAACCATTATGTAAATTTCTCAAAGAAAGTTACAAAAGAAATGTCAAAAAATTATTCTCGCTATGTTTTCTGGAATTTAGCGCTGTAACAACATACATGCTTAGTGTGAGGGATTGCTGCAAAATTAAGGACTGCATGCAAATGACCGTCCACTGACGCTTCACACTCACCCAGTTGAGTGCTTGCTAAATGTTTGTCAGTTGATGAAATTGGTTGGGTTTCCTTGAATGTAAAATGTTTTTAATTTTTTATCTAATTTTGAATAATCAACTGAACTTGACTCCATTGTTTAGTAACGAGGACTTAATTGGACTGTATTTAATTAACTCTGAATTAATCTGTGATTGGATTGAATTGAATTTCAATTGAATTTCTTTGTAAAGTGTCAGGATTGCATTTTTTGGCATTCCTGTTTTTTTATGCATACCTTTATTTATTATTCTACTTAGATCAGTTTCTTATTCATTGTTTTACTTTTCACTAGATTCTTCAGTTGTAGTTTTTTCGTCTTCATAGTTTATTGTTAGAATTATGTTTTGCCTGTTTCACTGTTAAGGTTTACTCTTCCCCTGATCCTTTCGTACCATCTATCTCTCTCCCTGACCCTGCCTTCCTGGTCTCCTCTCCCAGCTGCAACCTGTTCCATGTTGCAGTAATCAGCCTCCCAGTATTTGGTCTACTCTTTTTCTTTCTTTCCTTATTGGTTTCTTCCGTCTTCACCTTGCTATGCTCCTGTCAATTCTCCAAACCTGTTCCTTGTGTTGTCCCTTCTGAGTTATTGTAAGTTTGCAATTACCTCATTAAAATATCTTTAGGACAATGTTCAAAGCTCCAAAACTTAGATTTAGATTTAAACACATTTAAAAAACGAGAAAAAAAGTACAGGAAAAAAAGGCTGTAGGGAATAAATATGACCATAAACTTCACAATGTGAAGATTGTGCTTGTGAAGATTTAAAATAGAAAAATAATCAATGGTGCCTTTTGACCTTGACTGGGTCCTGGAAAACACTTTCCATTGTACTTCTATTTGAATCATAAACATACACATTGCTAGTCTGTCAATTTCTTACATACATACTTATTACTTCCATGCCACTGACCCGATAGTAGATCAGGAATTAGAAATTTCAGATTTCATCAAATAAAATTTGGAATATGTCTCTAAGTTGCTGTTTTTAAATTGCATTGCTTTCAACTTGCATTTAGAATTTGTGTCTGTTATCTTGGTCACACAGTTTATGTGATTTAGTGAAAATGAAAACTCTGTGACACAGACTATTGGCAGGAGGAGGTATGATGAATCTCACAGCTCCACAGACCTCAGATATTCTATGGCAGAATATCAGTGTGAGTATTAGAATAAGCACAATTCAGTTTACTAACTGCAACATCACATACTTTTACTATAAAAAGAAAATAACCTACAATAGTTTTGTTTTTGTTTTTTTTACCAGCAGTTCCAGAGCTAAACAATGTCGTACATGTGTTGAGAAGGTGTTTTCACTCTAATTTAAAGCCTATTTTAAAGGAACAGACACACATTTAATTTATGACCCTGGGCTCTCTCTGAGCTCTCATTTCACCTTCCCGTGTGCTCGTTCATTTCAATAAGTGACAAGGTGATTTTTTACGATATTGAAACTTTCCCTGGTGCGCAGGGTGAGCATGTTCCATTTCTGATCTGTTCAAAGTCCACATCTGGCGAGGAGTGGTCAGCCTACGGCAGTGATTGTATTCGGGAGTTTATTCGTGAAATCAGGAGGCCAGGCCGTCGGAATTACACATGTGTAGCCCATAATGCTAGAGCTTTTGATTCCTACCTTGTTCTGAATGCAATGACGGAGATGGGTTTAAATCCTGACATCATTATGCAAGGGTGTAAAATTCTGAGCATCACTGATCCTGATTACGGTTTGAGGTTCATTGACAGCCTATCTTTCCTTGCCATGAAGCTTAGTAAAATGCCTGAAGCCCTCGGTTTTCCTGACCTTAGCAAGGGCTATTTCCCACACCGTTTCTCATCCTCTGATAATCTGAGCTATGTAGGTTCTTACCCGCTGCCATCATTTTACGGTGTTGAGCGAATGAATCGTGCTGAGCAGGAGGAATTCTATACATGGTACGCTGAGGTTAGCAAGGGCGTGTTTGACTTTAAAAAGGAGGCTCTCTTTTACTGTAAGAATGATGTGGAGATACTCCTACAAGGATGTACAAGGTTTCGTCAGGAGTTTTTTAACGAAAGTCAGATTGACCCTTTTAACAGGATCACCATCGCAAGTGCTTGTATGAAAGTGTTTCAAAGCAATCATTTGAAGGCAGACACTCTCGCTGTGCCTTCACCTACAGACTACAGCGAACAGTTTAAAAAGTTTTCCACAGCTTCCGTTGAATGGTTGGAATATGTTTCACATACAAGGAGGGTTAGAATACAGCATGCTCTAAGAGGTGGTGAGAAAAAGATTGGATCATACTTTTTAGACGGTTACCTGGAGGTAGGGGAGCGTAAAATAGGGTTTGAGTTCCATGGGTGTGAGCATCATGGCTGCAGCACCTGTCGCTATCCAACAGCTGAGAGTCCATTGACCGGTGTGCCATATGGGCAGCTCTACGCTGCGACCATGGAGAGGGAGCATGTGCTGAGGACTGTGTACGGTATAGAGCTCGAGGTGATGTGGGAACATGTGTGGGAAGAAATGAAGAAGAGTAAAGCTGATGTGAAGCAGTTCATGATGACCTACCAGGCTCCTGCACCACTTACCCCCCGTGAAGCGCTTTTTGGAGGGCGTACATGTGCAGTCAGGTTGAGGTACTCTGCAGCCCCCGGTGAGCAGGTTCTTTACCAGGACGTGTGTAGTCTTTACCCATTTGTTCAGAAGACGAAAAGCTTTCCTGTAGGGCACCCGATCATAATCAGGGAAAACTTTCATGATCCTAGAAATTATTATGGATTTATCAAAGCAGTCATTTCACCACCTCGTGGTCTTTATTTCCCCATTCTACCATTCAGAACAGATCATGGAAAGCTTGTATTCACCCTCTGTCGCACATGTGCATTGGAGAACAATCAGACACATAGTTGCACCCACACTGACACTGAGAGAGCCTTAACAGGTGTATGGGTGTCTGAAGAGGTTAAAGAAGCCCTTTCACACGGCTACAGAATCGATCAGATCGTTGAGGTGTGGCACTTTGAGCAGCATAGTGATCAGATCTTTGCAAAGTATGTCAACTCCTTTTTGAAGACCAAGCAGGAAGCTTCAGGTTATCCCGAGGGTGTAGAGAGCGAGGAGGACAGACAGAAATACATCCAGGATTTCATGGTGAATCAGGGTGTAGAGTTAGACCCTGAAAAAATTAAAGTAAACCCGGCAAAACGTCAAGTAGCCAAGCTGTGTTTGAATTCGCTTTGGGGGAAGTTTGCTCAAAAAAATGACCAAACCCAAACCTCAATCATTAAACACCCTGACAAGTTTTTTGAGTTCCTGTTTTCAGGGAAGTTCGTCGTGACATACTTCAGCTTTCTGAACCCCAAGATGGTCATGATTCAATGGAAGTACAACAAAAACTGTGTAACGCCCCCTAACAAAACCACCAATGTGTTCGTTGCCGCATTTACAACAGCTTACGCACGACTAGAGTTATTCAGATACCTACACCAACTCCAAGAACGGGTACTCTACCTTGACACAGACAGTGTGATCTATGTTGTGCGTGAAGGCGAGAGCTCTCTGCCGACAGGTAGCTATTTGGGTGACTTGACAAACGAGCTCCCACCAGGGGACACCATTCAGGAGTTTGTTGCCGCAGGGCCAAAGAGTTACTCGTATCAGACAAAGCACAGGGGGAATGTTGTGATGAGGGCAAAGGGGATATCGCGAATCATAGAATGCTGTGAAAGGGTGAATTTTGATACAATGACAGGACTTGTTGACGGTTACCTGGGTGGTGAGAGAGGCGAGGTACTCAAAGCACCGCAGCATTCCATCAAACGTGATAAAAACGGGTTCCATCTGAGGAATCACTCATTTACCAAAACTTTCAGGGTGGTCTATGACAAGCGGAGGTTGTTCCCAGACGGAACGACGCTACCATTTGGTTTTTGAGGGGGGAAATGCAGCATCAGGGTGAACTGGAAGCGATTAACTTTGATCCAAGATTTAAAACTCCTTATTCAAGTCTTGTGGTAGGCCCGAGTGGCTGTGGGAGTCTTTTTTTGTAAAAAATGTTTTGATTAATTGTCTACATGTGATGGATTCTGTACCTGAAAATATTGTTTGGATCTACACTTCATTCCAACCATTGTATACGGAGTTGATGAAGATTAATAAATCAATTAAATTCATCGAAGGATTGCCTCATTCCTTTGAAGATGATGTTTTATTCCCCCCAGATCAATCGCATCTATTGATTCTCGATGATGTACTCTTTCAAGCAGCTGAGCATCCAGAGGTCGTGAAAATATTTACACAATATCGACACCATAGAAACATGAGCGTTATGATGTTGACTCAGAATGTGTTTCTCAAGGGGAAACATACTCGAACTATCAGTCTTAATTGTAATTATATGGTCTTGTTTAAAAACCCACGTGACAGATTGCACCAACATGTCGGCACGCATAAAAAGAAATGCGCCGTTACTAGGGGCTCTTTTTCATTCCACACCCCAGAAACGTAAAGATATCCTAACTCATTGTTCTCCCGACTTTCTACAAACCTTGTGCGAGATTGCTTTAAATGTGCTGAAAGGGAACATCAAGCTGTCCACAACACAACAGACTTAAGAAGCAGAAAAAAATCCTCAGGCTGTTGGCTGATCGGAAGGTGGGGTTAAAGCGCAAACGACAGACGTGGAAAACCCAGACAGGAGGAATTCTCCCACTGATTGCAGCTGTAATACCGTTTCTCGGAGAATTGGTGGCTGGAATATTCCGCCGGTAGAAGTGTATTATGACACTGAGAGCATCACAGAAAATGTTTCTAGTCTCACCGCATCAATTAAATCGTCTGAAGCAACGGGATAACTCCGGAACCATACGACAGAAGGATCAGTGTCATCCTGAGCCTTCTGTCGTATGGCAATCTCGCACAAGGTTTGTAGAAAGTCGGGAGAACAATGAGTTAGGATATCTTTACGTTTCTGGGGTGTGGAATGAAAAAGAGCCCCTAGTAACGGCGCATTTCTTTTTATGCGTGCCGACATGTTGGTCACTTGTTCTTAGCTATGTAAACAGCCGGCCACTGTCCAGGAAGTAAACCTGTCCTGAGCCTGTATTGGTCTGGTGTGTCAGGGGTTAGGTCTACACATAAATAGCCGTGTGGTTGGCTCGTAGCATCTTCAAAACTCTCCATGAAAAAGGGTTTCTGTCCAGGGAAAATTTGACGTGCTAAATTTGCTACCTGCAATCTGTCACGTGGGTTTTTAAACAAGACCATATAATTACAATTAAGACTGATAGTTCGAGTATGTTTCCCCTTGAGAAACACATTCTGAGTCAACATCATAACGCTCATGTTTCTATGGTGACGATATTGTGTAAATATTTTCACGACCTCTGGATGCTCAGCTGCTTGAAAGAGTACATCATCGAGAATCAATAGATGCGATTGATCTGGGGGGAATAAAACATCATCTTCAAAGGAATGAGGCAATCCTTCGATGAATTTAATTGATTTATTAATCTTCATCAACTCCGTATACAATGGTTGGAATGAAGTGTAGATCCAAACAATATTTTCAGGTACAGAATCCATCACATGTAGACAATTAATCAAAACATTTTTTACAAAAAAAGACTCCCACAGCCACTCGGGCCTACCACAAGACTTGAAAAAGGAGTTTTAAATCTTGGATCAAAGTTAATCGCTTCCAGTTCACCCTGATGCTGCATTTCCCCCCTCAAAAACCAAATGGTAGCGTCGTTCCGTCTGGGAACAACCTCCGCTTGTCATAGACCACCCTGAAAGTTTTGGTAAATGAGTGATTCCTCAGATGGAACCCGTTTTTATCACGTTTGATGGAATGCTGCGGTGCTTTGAGTACCTCGCCTCTCTCACCACCCAGGTAACCGTCAACAAGTCCTGTCATTGTATCAAAATTCACCCTTTCACAGCATTCTATGGTTCGCGATATCCCCTTTGCCCTCATCACAACATTCCCCCTGTGCTTTGTCTGATACGAGTAACTCTTTGGCCCTGCGGCAACAAACTCCTGAATGGTGTCCCCTGGTGGGAGCTCGTTTGTCAAGTCACCCAAATAGCTACCTGTCGGCAGAGAGCTCTCGCCTTCACGCACAACATAGATCACACTGTCTGTGTCAAGGTAGAGTACCCGTTCTTGGAGTTGGTGTAGGTATCTGAATAACTCTAGTCGTGCGTAAGCTGTTGTAAATGCGGCAACGAACACATTGGTGGTTTTGTTAGGGGGCGTTACACAGTTTTTGTTGTACTTCCATTGAATCATGACCATCTTGGGGTTCAGAAAGCTGAAGTATGTCATGACGAACTTCCCTGAAAACAGGAACTCAAAAAACTTGTCAGGGTGTTTAATGATTGAGGTTTGGGTTTGGTCATTTTTTTGAGCAAACTTCCCCCAAAGCGAATTCAAACACAGCTTGACTACTTGACGTTTTGCCGGGTTTACTTTAATTTTTTCAGGGTCTAACTCTACACCCTGATTCACCATGAAATCCTGGATGTATTTCTGTCTGTCCTCCTCGCTCTCTACACCCTCGGGATAACCTGAAGCTTCCTGCTTGGTCTTCAAAAAGGAGTTGACATACTTTGCAAAGATCTGATCACTATGCTGCTCAAAGTGCCACACCTCAACGATCTGATCGATTCTGTAGCCGTGTGAAAGGGCTTCTTTAACCTCTTCAGACACCCATACACCTGTTAAGGCTCTCTCAGTGTCAGTGTGGGTGCAACTATGTGTCTGATTGTTCTCCAATGCACATGTGCGACAGAGGGTGAATACAAGCTTTCCATGATCTGTTCTGAATGGTAGAATGGGGAAATAAAAACCACGAGGTGGTGAAATGACTGCTTTGATAAATCCATAATAATTTCTAGGATCATGAAAGTTTTCCCTGATTATGATCGGGTGCCCTACAGGAAAGCTTTTCGTCTTCTGAACAAATGGGTAAAGACTACACACGTCCTGGTAAAGAACCTGCTCACCGGGGGCTGCAGAGTACCTCAACCTGACTGCACATGTACGCCCTCCAAAAAGCGCTTCACGGGGGGTAAGTGGTGCAGGAGCCTGGTAGGTCATCATGAACTGCTTCACATCAGCTTTACTCTTCTTCATTTCTTCCCACACATGTTCCCACATCACCTCGAGCTCTATACCGTACACAGTCCTCAGCACATGCTCCCTCTCCATGGTCGCAGCGTAGAGCTGCCCATATGGCACACCGGTCAATGGACTCTCAGCTGTTGGATAGCGACAGGTGCTGCAGCCATGATGCTCACACCCATGGAACTCAAACCCTATTTTACGCTCCCCTACCTCCAGGTAACCGTCTAAAAAGTATGATCCAATCTTTTTCTCACCACCTCTTAGAGCATGCTGTATTCTAACCCTCCTTGTATGTGAAACATATTCCAACCATTCAACGGAAGCTGTGGAAAACTTTTTAAACTGTTCGCTGTAGTCTGTAGGTGAAGGCACAGCGAGAGTGTCTGCCTTCAAATGATTGCTTTGAAACACTTTCATACAAGCACTTGCGATGGTGATCCTGTTAAAAGGGTCAATCTGACTTTCGTTAAAAAACTCCTGACGAAACCTTGTACATCCTTGTAGGAGTATCTCCACATCATTCTTACAGTAAAAGAGAGCCTCCTTTTTAAAGTCAAACACGCCCTTGCTAACCTCAGCGTACCATGTATAGAATTCCTCCTGCTCAGCACGATTCATTCGCTCAACACCGTAAAATGATGGCAGCGGGTAAGAACCTACATAGCTCAGATTATCAGAGGATGAGAAACGGTGTGGGAAATAGCCCTTGCTAAGGTCAGGAAAACCGAGGGCTTCAGGCATTTTACTAAGCTTCATGGCAAGGAAAGATAGGCTGTCAATGAACCTCAAACCGTAATCAGGATCAGTGATGCTCAGAATTTTACACCCTTGCATAATGATGTCAGGATTTAAACCCATCTCCGTCATTGCATTCAGAACAAGGTAGGAATCAAAAGCTCTAGCATTATGGGCTACACATGTGTAATTCCGACGGCCTGGCCTCCTGATTTCACGAATAAACTCCCGAATACAATCACTGCCGTAGGCTGACCACTCCTCGCCAGATGTGGACTTTGAACAGATCAGAAATGGAACATGCTCACCCTGCGCACCAGGGAAAGTTTCAATATCGTAAAAAAATCACCTTGTCACTTATTTCGGTATCAACAGAACATGTCTGGATATAACATTTATGGTCTGATGCCGGCTGGTCCTTATCAAGCTTACCCCCACAAATCCTACACTTCCTCCCTTGACACACATGCTTCTTGCCTGTTGTGAGACTCTGGTTATAGTTTAACCCAGTGTTGGGACATTTCTTCACCTGATCACAATGACTGACCATCACACGCGCCCTGGGTTTTAGCTCAGGTACTTTATGTCGATCGTAACACGTCTGGTTCTTGCAATATCTGTTACAGTCATGACAAAGAATCGGATTTGTAACCCCCTGAGCACACGCTGCATCATTGCAGACAGCGCACGAACCTTTGCATACATGATTGTATTTATGCCCTATAGGATCGAAACAGTAGTGACAAATATCCCGAGCCCCTATAAAACCCTTCAAGTTTTTGATCCCGTAGTAATGGTCTCGGAAGTGCAATAGAAAAACAGTCCTGCTTCGGTCCTCAAAGTCGGTCTGAGTCTTCCCTAGAGCTCTCTCTCCCTCACTTCTGATAAAAACAACTATTTTTCTGTTCAACAACTTCTCAAATTTGTGGATATCGCCTGATCTGACGGGGGTGTGTTCTGAAAGGCCTGCACGCTGTTGCAACTCTCTACCGAGCTGTATAGCCGCATCGGAGCCGAGGCTAGGGTCTGCAACACAGGCTAAGCTAATAGCAAAACACAGTTTATCATCTCGATCATTGTTCACAATATATAGGTGGCGTCTCTTCTTGTGTATAAGCTCGCAATCGAGAGACATTTCAGCTTTTCGTCTAGCTCCCCCGCTAAGATCACGCACTGTTTGAATTAAAAACTCCAAACGCTCTGTTGAGGCTATTTCAGCATTGGATTGCATCAGATCATCTAAAAACGTTTCGAACTGGTGCATGACGTTACTCCCCCCTTCATCGACAGAGAAAGTCACGCTGCGAGACACGCCGGGTCCATTAACCTCTATCTGCACAATATCGTTACTGTTAACCAGCGGTGTCACCCGGTCTGATAAACCCCTGAGCAAATTCATTATGTGATTATGAAATTCATACGGACACGGATGATCACCCTCAGGCCGGACAAAGTTGTGTCGGATCTCTATGTTATTGAATTCGTTACGTACATTGATCTGAAATTCTTCATCTTCCTGACTAGACGGTTGAGGACTATTTAGCTCCTGTGAGACATTCATACTGACTGGTTGATGTTGCTATTTAAACATACGATCAGAAAAAAAAAAGGACATGAAAAAACATTCAGAGTCAGACAATACACAAGCTGGAGAAAGCTCCAGACAGTCTCGCAGCTAACCGGAGCGCCAAGGCTGGCGTTGGGCAGATCCGCTGAGATCCAATTGCAAACAGCTCCGCGCTTCGATCACGATCTATGATAAAGCGCAGGTAAAAGTCAGGAATATAATAAAATAAATACATATACGGTAACGCTCATATATAAACAGTCAACATAATTTAACAAACAGTAAACTCACCTCAGAGCGGAGTTTCGCTTTGTAACAATCTCCAGCGCCTTTTTCCCGCTCCAGCCCAAAACCAGCTCAGAGCAGCAACTGGAGTTGAGCGATACTTCTAGCTGTAACAGAGTATGTATGCTATGGTGAATCTATCGATAAGCCAGCAGCGAATCCATCTTGGTGCTATGAAACATCCGTAGACGATCGCACAATTGCGAGCTAAAAAAAACATTTACTCACCTCGCTCCAAACCGATAATACAGGTCGCCGATGTGAAGATTTCCTGAAGTCGCTGTGAAGTTGATTTCACCGCTGAACCCGTAACTCCAGCTCTTAGCAGGGGAAGCTCGGGAATCCCGCCAGGACTCAGCTCTGACGCGGTCTGACAATGACGCGGGCTTCTGGGATTCCCCTCGAATGAAGCCGGTGATACAGTCTTCGTGAAACCGCTGTTTTCTTTGTTCGTCGCAGCACCGCGCTCCGTGTCCTTAAGGTCGGATTGTTGAATGAGGTCCTTCCAGCATGCTGTAGAGATTAACCGTTTTCCGACAGCCTTTTATACAGGTAAATGCCGCCCGGTGAGCACCGCCCAAACCGGTTTACCTGACTTGCGGACGTAGGTGAAGTCAGGGGCGTAATAAATACAGCGAATACAAAGCAGAGCAGGGGCGTGTCAAACGCTGATTGGTGGACTGTTTTTTATCAGTAACTTTAGTAGTTTGATAGATTTCTTATTTCCAGCTTAAAGCAACCAGGTTTAAAGTGATGTTTTTTAAATCCTCATCTGTTTTTAAAGACTGTGTAATGGTGCATTTTTAAAATCAACAAAAGGATGAGCATCTGCTTCAACATAGCTGTGGGTGAATAAATTCTCTTTTTAGTGCTCTTACAAGTTTAATTTATCATGGTTGAATTGTTAGAATCAGATGTAATGGTGTCTCTAGAGTGTTGGAGCTAATGTGGTTTTAAATTAAAGTCAGGAAGCTAAAAAGAACCTTTTAACTGATTAAAATAAAATGGAATGCTCAAGGAGTCATGTTGAGACAGAGCCCAGACCGTATAATATTAAAGGGACTTGTTCGGACATGTTCTGATGACACTGAGGAGTTAGATTCAAACCATTGGGGGCGCTATATATACTATAGGCTGTAATTAAATTTTTGAGCCACTAGGGGGAGGTATTTTCACATTTGGGTGTAATGTTACTTTGATCCACTAGAGGGGGCCAATTATACAATAGGCTGTTATATTAATTTTGAACCACTAGAGGGAGGTATTTTCACATTTGGGTGTAATACTATTTATTGGGCCACTAGGGGGAGGTATTTTCATATATTCATGTAGTTTAATTTTTGAGCCACTAGGGGGAGGTATTTTTACATTTGCATGTAATGTTACTTTGATCCACTAGAGGGGGCCAATTATACAATAGGCTGTTATATTAATTTTGAACCACTAGAGGGAGCCATTTATAAGTTTTGGTGTAATAGTATTTATTGGGCCACTAGGGGGAGGTATTTTCATTTTTTGCATGTAGTTTAATTGTAGAACCACTAGAGGGAGCCATTTAGTGCCATATTTTGACAGGTGGGCGTGACCATCAGGGGGCGTACCCTATTTCGACAGGTGGGCGTGTCCTATTTTGACAGGTGGGCGTGGCCACCAGGGGGCGTACCCCATTTTGACAGGTGGGTGTGTCCTATCTTGACAGGTGGGCATGGCCACCAGGGGGCGTATCCCATGTTGACAGGTGGGTGTGTCCTATCTTGACAGGTGGGCATGGCCACCAGGGGGCGTATCCCATGTTGACAGGTGGGCGTGGCCACCAGGGGGCGGGGCTTATTAGGACAGGTGGGCGTGACCGTAAGGGGGCGGAGCTTATTGTGACGGGTCGGAGCTTGTTCCGGCAGCCAGGGTGCCTGCAAAAGTGGGCGTAACCGGAAGGGGCGTAACCGGAAGGGGCGTGTCCGGAAGGGGGAGTGACTGGAAGGGGCGTATCCGGAAGTGGACGGGACCGGAAGGGGCGTGGTCTCATTTGCCTTTTGACAGCTAGTGGTCTATACTTTCTCTCATTTCTGTAAAAAGGAACAATAACAACAACAAACAACAATTATATATTTTAACAGTGAGACGTTGTTCACTGGACCCAGTTCTAGTAACTGAGCACAGCTTTATCTCAGCATAAGGTTTTTATTTGAAACAAGAGTTAAAAAGGAAACTCCTCCCACATAGATCTTTGTTCACAGAATGGTCACAGCTTCTTCACACAGGATGTACCACATTCCTCTTGATTATTCACAGTTTCTAAGTGTTTCCACATGCACTACAAAATTAAACCCTCATACAACATTAACAGAATTCCTATCTCTTCATCTCCCACTTTTGATCTCTTATTTTAAGAGATCACTATATATAAAGGAAAAATGTCAGGCAAAGAATCATATCAATTTTGAGTCCATCTTCTCTGGAACTTTTCGGATCAGTAGTCAAGTCATCTTGTTCTGGCCGGGAATTGTGGTCGTCCGGCTCGCTCTTCTATGACCTAAGGTGAGAGGTTGCCAGCACATCACCTATATGCAGCTAAAATGTATCTTTTCAGTAGCCTTGAGTTTGAAAACTCTAAGGACTGCACGCAGACCAGAGGATTGTTCTGCCCCTTTTGGCAGGGGTATCAGCTTCTTTTTCTTCAAACCCTGCTGCCCCAGCTGGGCAGCTCTGTGCTCCAAGCCGCCCTGCCACCTGATGGTGCAGGTGTGCTGAAGTTGGAAACCTCTCAGCAGAGGGTTCAAGTAGGTTGTGTGGTCTGCTCCTTGCTGTTCTTCTCCCGCTCTGGCTTGCTGCTCCTGGATGTCCTCTCAGGTTCGTCCTGACTCCTCAGTGGGAGTGCATTGGCTCCAGCCTTTTTTTTAGTATGATTACCTGAGAGATTGTGGTCTGGTTGGCTGCTGGTCTCTCACCTGGTCAACAAAGCCTAAAAGAAGAGCTTGCAACTAATTTGCTTTTTCCTGTTTGCTTTATCCATAATTGTATCTAATTTGAGATTCAATTCTTATGTATTTGTCCTTTTTTTTATCAAATCAAATCCCTTACTCACCTCATAGTCTTAAGTAGTGCCGCACTGATCGGCCGCACTAACACAAAATCAAACTATTATCCAGACTGCTTACAAACTAGGTCTATCTGTAGAAAAAGCAAATACTTTTGCTGTATGTAAATCAAAAAAATCATCATTGACGCAAAGTGCACTCTAAAAATCCTGTATCAAAAGTGAGTAACACTGGAACAACCTAGACCATAAAGAATATTTCTTCAAAATATATAGTAGAGGTTATAATGTAAATAAAAACTTCCAAACAAAGACTAAATGCATAAACATGCCACAAGGTAAGATGAATGGGTTGTGTGCTAAAACAACCAACAGGTGGCAAAGGTGCCAAAACAGGATGGAAAACAGGAAACATCTGGTCTTTTTGGATTGTGGAAATGGCATCATGAGCATGACAGACCGCTCAAAAGAAAAATGTGCTGCTTTAAAGCTCAACCTGCAGAAAACGATCAGTTTAATTTTATTCATTTACACTGCTAACAGCCTAAATTCATTAAACCTATAGTCTTATAAGATTTTACCACATCACCGACTATTGTTATTCATTTTTCTGAGCTGATGAAGCCCAATACTTATAAAACTATAATTTCAACCTATTTAACCAAAAAAGTGTTGAACCCTAAACAAATGCTGTTTTTTATTTATTTTTTTCATTTATCTGAAATGCTTTTAATGCAACAAATTCAAAGGCTTTGTTTTGTAAAAAATAATTGAAATTTAATTTCCCCTTGTGCCCAAGGATCTCCTCCCTTTTTCTGAAACCGAACTGTTTCAGAAACATCCAATTATATAAGTCTCCTGTTAATCAGGTGTGACTAGATCTGCAGCTTGTTACAGAAAGATGTTATAGTTCAATAAACACCTGTATTGTAGATCAATCTGCATGTATACAGTATTTAAGCTCAATTCCTAGATCTCAGCAGCTATACCTTTTAGAACTGCCAGGGAAGAATTAACAAAACCACTGAATCTATAATTTAATGTGTCCAATCATAACATGACCCTACCCACTCGGTCCATGGGAAAAAAGATAGTAGAACCTTATTTCAATCACTCCATAATTTGTTTTCAGGAGTCATATCGGAGCCCAGATGGGACCATGAGGGGCTGAAATATCACGCCTCCTCCTTCTGCTGTGTTGGATCTCCTCTGCAAATACAAGAAAAGAATGCTCTTTAAGTCTCAACAGAAGCAAATCCACCGTTCTCATTTTGAGGGTAATTGTGTCAGAGCCAAAATCCGCAGAGAATCAGCAGGTCGTCCATACAAAAATTTCCCATCACATTCACGGTATGGAGCACATACTGTATATTTTTTCCCATGCACCCAGATTGGTATGAAAATGTGGTCAGATTTTTATTATTTTCAAAACAAATAAATCTTTGGTCAAGTTTTAAGTGTCCAATTTACCCTTACTTTTTCATGGAAGTATATACATTTTTACCCATATAACTTCCTGTTCGTTCATGTACTGCACGCTCAGAATTTGTCCAAATCCCGGAGAGGAGTGTAACATCTGCAAACAGATCATTAAGATTAGTGAAAGCTTCTACATATCTGGGTAAATGTCCTACAGAATATGGCATCTGAGAACAAACAAAACAGTTAATGTTTTATTTATTTGCTAGATATCTTGCATATTGTCACCATACACTAGTTTCAAATGGGTTTCTGTGTGTCCTTCTCTGAGTGAACCAAGAAAATAAATCAGCATCCTCATGTGCTATATGTCATTCTTCTGTGAGTCCTAACGTTCCTATTGAAATAACACCACCAAAAAACTGTAAAAATAAAAGTACTAGATAGCAGAAAAAACAGAAAAACCTTCATCGTCACTATCTCTCCCTTCAAACAGTCTCTATAGAAAAGTGGCTCTCCTTGTTCTCTTCACTGAGGTTGAGACAAGTAGAACCTAATGTATCTACCTCCCTTTGGAATCAGTCTTTAACCCCACTTTTCTTAGATTGCTTTCCCTATATCTAGTAATGGTCACTGCTTTTTACAATGGGCTAAGTGTATCCAACTCAGTCTCTACAGCCATTGGTGTGGTCAAAAATACCTGGAAGGGCCCCTTCCACCTGGGTGATGACCAATTTTCTGTTTACAGCTTTTAATCAGGATCCAGTCACCTACTTTCAGCTCACTTCTTCCTGTAGGAATATAGGATCATCTGGCATATGATTAGTTTGAATTTATAACTCATGTACTTATCAGTATTTTGATCATGAAAACCCATCCAGATCTTAATCAAATTGTTCTTTAGAAGAGAGTAAACCAATCTAAGGAATTCTATATCTACACCCATAGATTATTTAAAATATAATTAGGCCAATATATTCAAAAAAAATTTCCAGTTTCTTCCATCGTTTTTTTTTTTTTTTTCAATTTGCAACATTTTATCATAAAGTCATAAATCAGTTTGTAATTGTTCCTCTTATTTTAATATACCAAACTGTAGGAAGGATAAGGTCTCGTCAAATTCGTTCAATTACTTGGTGTTATACTTATATATAACTTTATCATAACCAAACAGTATCCCCAATTCTGTTTAGTCTTATTCATGGCCTTTCTTAATCTGCTTTTAGAATCCAATTGTCTCTTAAAAATGATCTATAATCTTTGTCCTATTTTATCAATTATTTAATTCACAAAATGTGTTCCATTACCGCTATAGATCATTTGTGGATATCAAATCTAGGCATTATTTCTCTAAACAACATTTCTGCAACAGTTAGTGTATCTAAATGTTTCACTGTTAACATTACAAATCCATTAGAAGAAATCTTTTCTTACTAAATATAGCTTCTTCAATACAGCCTTCGTTTGCTCAAAGCTGTTTCTTAATTTTATATGAGAAGCTTTTCTTTTTTTCCATGTCTGACACACTTCTTGTCCATAAACCAATCAGTTTGAGAATTGAATTGTCCGTAAGAAATGCTTTAATTAGTTCGCCACTAGAGGTCGCCATACCCCTGTTCCCCATTGTTGGACAAATGCCAAAAACATGCAAAGTTCAATTTGAATCTTCTGTTAGCAATAATATGATTATTTTATCTTCATCCGATTACAAACTTCAGTTAAAACTTTAATTTTTCTCTTTCCAAGTAGAACAATTCTTTGGTAGCTTTCCCGTTTCAAGAATTTTATGAAATCTAAAATTTGGATTATTAATTTATCCCCTACAGAGAATATGCCCAACTTCAAGTGAAATAGGAAATCTCTTTCTAACAAATTAGAAAATAATCTCCAGATTTTATGATTAACACAACAGATTTTTCCTGTAGCATAATCTATTATTTTTATTTTATTTTTTAACAACTCAATCTCATTTTTAGTGGAAAACAAAATTCAAAGAAAAATTTTTTCTTCATCTGGCTTCACTAACTTCCTACCATTTTGTCAATGAGATAATCAGCAACTGATATTTCCATAACAAAACATCACATCTCTATTCCTTGCTCTCTGCTTATCTGCTCCTTCATAAAGATTCTACAAATTAGCTTATTATTATGATTATATGTGGAAGAGTCTGTTGCTAGATGTCCAAAAACATGGTACCATTCTCAACTGATATTGGGGCGAGGGCCAGCATCCTCTCCCAATCTCAGGTGTAGGTCCAGGCATCTTTCCTGCTTAATCAGACCCTCCCAGTAACTGAACATCCACTGTGTCCTGTTGTTAACTTTTTACTTTCTGTAACATAGAAAGTTCTCTTATATCAGATCTTCTGTTCCTTCTGTGTCTCTGCTCTGTCTTCTCAAACCCCCAGACGGTCGTGGCAGATGGCCGCTCCTACTGAGCCTGGTTCTGTTGGAGGTTTCTTCCTGTTAAGGGGGAGTTTTTCCTCTCCACCGTCGCTACATGCTTGCTCAGTATGAGGGATTGCTGAAGGATTGCTGTGGTTGGAAAGTCTGCATCAACGGGGCCCAACCTCACGCCAATGACTGACGCAATCTGCTGGGATTCCTTAAATAGGAAACTTTTTAACTGATTGGAATGTTTGTATAAATGTATTGAAATGACTTCTTGTTAAGTGCCTTGAGATGACATCTGTTGTGAATTGGCGCTATATAAATAAACTGAATTGAATGAATGAATTTTGTCCCATTAGCAACAACTCCATTGAGTGTAAATATTGAAGTGCGCTTATACTCAGTGTGCTACGGTAACTAAAGTTGAATTTTGGAGTGCGTTACTACATTCCTTACTAAGGTAATCCCGTAACGAACATTTCTTCTCTTTTTTGCAGTCTCTAACCCAGCGCATTACAAGATTGTTTCCTTTCAACATGTATCTTATCTGTCATTAAAATGTTAGAAGCAAACATCTGAAGCTGCCGCTTGTTACAAAGAATAAATTCACGTGGCCACCCAGCTGCTACCCCACAGGACCTGTAGACATCCGCCTGTATTTCAAAATAAAATAACTCTGCTCATAATCCGTCATTTTTAAACCATTTCTTTTATACTATATGAGAGATCTCACAGACATCCCACGAATATCATTAAAAATATTAGCTAAGTTTTTTGTTATTATTATTATTATAATAGAGTAAAAGTTGCCACTGCACTTAAGAAATCCCAACCTTTTGTATTGAGCTGCATGCAGCTGAAACATCCCCCTCATTATCAGCTAGCGGGGGGAGGTGTGTGTGTTCCTTCTCTTCTGCCTTCCGGCAGTTGGATAACCTTTAACAATTTTGAAACGCATGATCAATTTGGTTTCAAACAAGTCTTTCTCAGGAAGTCCATTTTACCGATTTCTGTCACAAACCATCACAGTTGGTTTGTTTATTAAGAGAAAAACTAACGACCCATTGTTGAGGGACAGAGGGGCGGGGGGTCGCTTGTTTATTATCAGAACAGCCCTTCCTTGAAGGGAAGGGGGGAAGGTGGTCGGTTGTAAGATAATTCATTTAGATCACAGTAAAGTTGACCTTGCTCTTCATAGGATTTTTTAAAATATGGAAGTGAGTTTTCTCTTTTATTTTATTTTTCTTTCGGCGGAACTTTAGGAGAAAACAAAGTTTAAAACCTTTTTTATCCTCCCGGGTGCTAAAAAATACATCTGCTTCACGCATTAACCCCTCCTTTTTCCCTTCTTTGCTCCTTCAAGAAGAATTCCTTTGTTTGAGACGCCAAATGTCTAATTCTTCAATTTTGATCTTTTTAGTTTTATTTTAGATCGCAACTACCAAGAAGTGCGCGAAATTACTCAATCGTCGTTTCAAATTCATAATCTTTATTTTAAAGAAATGTATTGTCTTTTCTCTTACATTAATTTTGCATCTCCTTTAAAATCTTCTTTGCTATTTTTTTCCCCATATTTCGATAAGTTGCATTTTGCTGTTTTTATTATTCATTTTTAAATATTTATCATTCTCATGTTAATGAAATAAATGCAGCTTTTGTTTCTCTTTTATCTGATCTATTTATCTTATCTCAGTGTTATTTACTCAATTTTCTAACCGTGAGACTCTGTTCAGCCTACAGCTGTTTCACCATAGAAATCTCCATTCACACACACACACGCACACGCACACGCACGCGCACGCGCACGAGCACACGCACACGCACACGCACACGCACACGCACACGCACACACACACACACACACACACACATTCACATAACCGGTTTATCACACCTTAATATAATTATGTATTTATTATCATGCTTTTTCATTACTAGTATTATTATTTAGATATTATTTATCATTAGGCCTATTTTCTAATTGAGATCCCAGACCTCTGTGCGCTTTGGAGTCCAACTCCTTTATATTCATTGTGAGATCCCGGATCATCACGCAAAGATCCCCGATCTTTATTTGCAAAGACCTAGTTATTTTTTCTCTCTTATTTTTTATTCTTTCACGCATCAAATTTTTTACTCACTGGCTGTTGTCCCTGTGATCCAACTGTTGCTCCGGGAGAAACCCCGGATCTGCCGGCCTCCTTTTTTTACCTAACGGTGGGGTGGAGGACTTTGATACTGGTTCCGAACCAGGTTATGCACGGACTCTCAGCAGCCTGCGGTTCCTCCCGGAGATCCAGTCCGATCTGAGATCCTGGTCAAAGGAACAAGAAATGCCAGGGTTAAAATCGCTCTCTGATCTCTGAGTTTTCTTTTTTTAGACATTCTGTGGTTTCTCAATCCACGAGCTGATCCCACTCAGCCTTCTTCGTGTCCAACACGCAAGCTTTCAGTAAGAAGCGTCCTAGCTTACCTTAGGGCCAGCCACACCCTGAGTTTACCGACCCGGTCGGCGTCTATTTAACTCAGCAGAAACAGATATCAACATTTACTGGAGAACTACAGACAGAACATACTTTTAGATTAGTCAATTTTGCGCCTTGTGTGTCAGCGCTTACCAAATAACTTCAGGCCTGGGTCACTTCTGTCCTCCGATCTCCAGTATCTGTTAATCACAACAATTTCCAAACTCACGTTTTCCTTTGCTTCTTCCAGAAATCACGTCAGGGTCACCATATTGTTGAGAAGGTGTTTTCACTCTAATTTAAAGCCTATTTTAAAGGAACAGACACACATTTAATTTATGACCCTGGGCTCTCTCTGAGCTCTCATTTCACCTTCCCGCGTGCTCGTTCATTTCTGTAAAAAGGAGCAATAAGAACAACAAACAACAATTATATATTTTAACAGTGAGACGTCGTTCACTGGACCCAGTTCTAGTAACTGAGCACAGCTTTATCTCAGCATAAGGTTTTTATTTGAAACAAGAGTTAAAAAGGAAACTCCTCCCACATAGATCTTCGTTCACAGAATGGTCACAGCTTCTTCACACAGGATGTACCACATTCCTCTTGATTGTTCACGGTTTCTAAGTGTTTCCACATGCACTACAAAATTAAACCCTCATACAACATTAACAGAATTCCTATCTCTTCACATGTCAAAGGTTTTTTACATCATGAAGACCATGTCTGACAATAACATTTTAGTGCTAACTAAACAGAAACTCTGTTGGGCCAATGTGCGGATTTAGGAAGAAAGTTTTTTCTGTGGGACAACAAAATTTAAACTGGAAAAATAAACCTTTATAAAACAAACTTAAGTAAATAATGGAGAGTTTTAATTTTGTTAAAATGTTTGAAGGTCTAACATGAATGATTCACAGAAATGGTTCTCAACCTGACCAATTTCACAATTTCTATTAAATATAAAAATACTTTAGTGATCCCAGAGGGAAATTATGTGTTGTAACTCATAATATTCCAGTTTCTTCGAGGCATTGTAAACACTGTGATGGCTGTGGGAAGGGACGATTTGTATTACAGCAAAACTGAAGAAGCCTCCGACTGAAGACACTCTGTTGTTGCATGACAGTCTCATGATGAGAATGCTCAGGGTTATCCATAAATGGTCTTGATTTTATAAAGAATCCTTTTTCATCATCATCTTCAGATGTTCCAGAGTTGTCCCGAGAACAGAACCAGCCTTCTTTATCACGTTGTTTAGCCTTTTTAAGCCCCTGGCTCTGATGCTGCTACGCCAACAAATGATGGTAAAGGAGATTACACTCTCCACAACAGACTTGTAAAAGATATGTCGCATCTTGGTGTAAACCTTGAACAACCTAAGCTTCCTCCAGAAGTACAGTCTGACAACAGACCCGACAAAACTGTTAAACTGTAAAATATGATAACTGGTTTGTCAGATCACAGCATTTTGCCATTTACCGTTACGCTTCTCAAACATTTGTCTTCATACATAAAAAAATTTATTCTGCATTATGGCAATGATTTTTCTTAATAAACGCAAACCTGATTGTGTGATCTATTGATGGCGATAGACAAATGTTTTGTCTATAATGTTAAAATAATAATAAGAAAATCTCTTGATAATTAAGCCTACTGATTATCCTGAAATAAAATAATTTTTGCTGCATCAAATGCAGTTTGATTTTAGATCTAAACAGTCTACAAAAACGGCTACATGTGTTTATCTTAAAAAATGGGTTTAAGGTTCAGTGTGGAATAGTGAGATTGTTCAGTATAGATACTATTGACCTACTCTCAGATTAACGGATTTCATGGTAAATTTTACATTTTTGCTCAGCAGCTTGATCAAAAGAAGTTTAAATGTTTGAATGTTCCCTAAATAAATACCACAGCGCATATCTAAACTGGGATTTTTTTAGGACAATGTTAAGAGCTTGCTGCATGAATTAAATATTTTGATTTATATTTTGATGGATTCTTTTGTAACCAGTTATAAACCTTTATTACATCTGCTTGAGTGGAAAACTCTAAAAGTAAAGCAAGGCAAGGCAAGTTTAGTTGTATAGCACATTTTAGCAACAAGGCATTTCAAAGTGCTTTACACAATGGAAACATAAAACAACAAACCATCATGCAACTTTGCAGTGGCACAATAAAAGTTAAGAGAAGTACTGATTCTCCATGTTTAGTAGAGTACTGTAGACTTAAACCAGAAGACAAGAGTGGCCTGGAAGCAGTGGCGGATCTAAAAAATTTCACATGGAGGGGCAAAGAAGTGGCAGGAGGTCTAGGTGGGGTGGCAGTCATACCTGTCAAGTTTTGGAATTGAAAATAAGGGACATTTTCAGGTGCGAGCCATCCCACCACCCCAACCAAGCTCTAGTATTCACAAAAACTACCACTCTCATGTCTGCCGTTGTTTTACCACATAGGACAATGTACTTGCATGCTCCAAATTTGTCTGTACTTGTACTTGGGTCTGTAATAGTGGGTATTGTAGTGACCTCTAACATTTACATATTTGACACTGTAATGTTCAATTTGAGCTATGCCCGCCACACTGGCAGACGTGGGAGTGTCTCAGACAGGACATTGATAAAACGTGTAGGAAAACGTACTTTCATGCTGCAGATCTGTTTCTATTTAATAGTGGCTATATACTACTATGTATTGTCTTTTATATGTATATATTGTATTTATTACTGAACATGTTGGTCCTTAGGCAAGGCAATTTTATTTGTATAGCGCACTTTCAACAACAGGGTAATTCAAGGTGTTTTACATGATTTGGTGATTAAAAAACAAACATATAATATAATATTGGAAATTCAAAAGTAAAAGTAGCAAATTAGCATGAAACACACATTCCACATGGTGCACTATAAACATACACAACACATGATACACAATAAAGCAAGAGAAATATCAATAAAGCAAGAGAGCATGAACACATTTGATACATATGACAGTAATCATTTACTCGAAGGCAATTTTAAACAGATGGTTTTTTAGTCTCGATTTAAAGCAGTTCAGTTTTAGCAGCTCTGCACTCGTCAAGAAGTCTGTTCCAGATAAGGGGAGCATAGAAACTGAAAGCTGCTTCTCCATATTTGGTTCTGAGTCTAGGGATGTTTAGTAGGCTAGAGTTGGAGGACCTGAGTGGTCTTGGTAGTTGGTACGGTGACAACAGGTCTTTCAAGAACTTTGGTGCTTAGCCATTCAATTATTTATAAACTAGTAAAGGTCTTTTGAAATCTATTCTGAGTTACAGCGAGCCAGTGTAAGGACTTTAGAACTGTGGTGATGTGCTCTACTTTCCTGGTTCTAGTGAGGAACACGAGCAGCAGCGTTCTAGATCAGCTGCAGCTGTCTGATTGACTTTTTAGGCAGACCCGTGAGGACGCTGTTGCAGTAATCAATCCGACTAAAGATAAACGCATGGTTAGGTTTTTGCTTCTTAAATTTTGTCAAAAATAATTCACTTTAAAAGCAGATGTTTTCTATTTAATACATTCTAGAGCTGCAGTGAATAATTATTAGGTCAATAAATCAGTCAGAATGTTAAATGATTCGTTGATTAGTCAGTGATTTTATTCCTGGCATGCTTTCTGCATTAGCCCATTATGTTCTGCATTTATGAAGATGATATGTTATCACACTTGTGTAGATATTTTTAATAAATGATAAGAAAGAGAGATAGTTTTAATTAGTTAGAATTATTTATGGGTTTTATGTGTTTATGTTGATGTCAATATTTGACCTTTATGTTGTCACTCAGTCTAGGCCCCGCCCCCTTTGTATTACAGCCCTGCTTTTATTTTGTTTTGGCATTCAAAGATGATCACTGGCCCCTATTTAGCCCTCTTTAAAACACTTAATTGCTCAGCAGTCTTAATTAAGTATTTTTAAGCTTATCTGAAGATTATTATTTAGGCAATAATTCCTATAATCATTTTAATATGAAGCACTGAATTAAACTCACTTTAGGTGAGCGGTTCTGACACACATTAATTAATACTGTTATTAATTCAAACTCTCAGAGGAGTCTCTACTTCTTTCAGATTTCTTTTTTGTTTTGCTGCTGAAAAATCTCTCCATAAGTCCATGAAGCTAATTTGACTCAGTGCTTCACCACAGTGGGCACAGGTGAGCAGATTGTGTCCCAGTCCAAGACAAGTAGCTACAGCAGCCCCCCTAAAAAAATACGAACAGGCACATTTCAGAGCTTTGCGTAGTAAGTTCTGGTGCTGCTAAGGGGTAAAGCAGCACTCTAGGGCGATAGTGAAACACAGATCAATGGGGATCAATGGGGAGACACAGACAGACGTAACACCTGTTAGTTAAGATTTCTTTAATGGGAATATATTGGCATGGTTAGAAGAAGCAAGTCGGTCAACATGTCTTTTAAGTTTTTTGCCGGAGAATTTTTACTTATGTTGGTAATGTCCGACATGTTTTACACTGCCACTGCGTGTGGACAGAAATAACCTGAGTTTTAGGTTTCACAATGTCACTGTCACTTTTTTTAGTAATGTAAAAATAGAGGAGATTTACGGGTTAATATTGATACGGGAGGATGGCAGGAAAGTGGGTGCTCTGTGCACAATCTGACACAGGCCAACTTCTGGCATATGAGAGTGTGTCAAAGGACTTCCAGTTTAGTAGGTTTGCGCCGTCTGGTAGCTAATTTACAAACAATAATGAGTGGATTACGGCTGAAGAAAAGGCACCTTACTTTTCAAAGATTAACAAAGATATCTTTGCACTGTTGTGTGCCTTTTTTTACGTGTTCATCTCGTTATAACTCCGATATCAGTTTTCACTCCTTCCCTGTAGATACAAATTTGACACACGTAGGGACTTTAGGGTGGGCACACTTTTCAGGATCTACAGGGGGAGTGGTTCAATCAGCTTCACCTCTGGTGCCGGTGCCCACTGTTAAACAACATATAGACACTGAGGGCTCGGGGTGGAGGTTGGGGGATGTTTGGCTGCTTTCCCCACATCCCACCCCTCTGTTTTAACTGCACATTATAACAACACGCATCAACACCATACTCGAGCGGGAGGATGGAGGCTAGGGGTCTTCTCACACCCCTGTTCACTACGGGCCATCAGGGGTTGGGGTCCGGAGGAGGAACAGGTGGTCTGGTCGGGGTCCTAGGCTGTCGGCCTTGTTTCGCCACTGTTGGGCCCTTGGCGGTCTGCTTGTCTCCGTCCTAGAAGGTAGGGGTTCCATCTCCCTGGTCCAAGGGGCTGGTGGCTCTACTGGGGCATCGGTTCCTGGACCTGTGAGCATAAAGTGTGTATGGGGTGTGTGAGTGAGGGTACAGCGTCATTTCTTGGGTGTCTTGGTGAGTCAGGGAGAATGTATGCGTTTAAGAGGGGGAGAACATATGACTGTGTCTGTGTGTCTTTGTCTGCCTGTCAGGTTGGGTCTTGGGCTGCCCTCTCGCCTGGCGCACCTCAGGCCTTACATTTAATGGGGGGCCTATTTCCCCTCCGTCACTCCACCGCCAGTGAAGGATGCCCCTGCCCACTGGTGCGTCGGTGTTCGAATCCGGTTCGGACCTGGTGCGTGCCTTGCCGGCCCTGGGGGGACCGGTGTGTCGGTCGGCCGATGCGCTGGGCCGATGTCTTCCCTTGGTTGGTTGGGGCACCTCTTTCAGGGGTGCCAGGTATGGGATTGTTGGGTGGTGCCTGTTCGGTGGCTCGGCGGGATATGGATCCAGCGTCTCTGCTCATTCGATCAACTGTTCTTTGTGCACCGTGCGTGGTCGGTTCATTGGCGGGTTGGACCGGCCCAGGCCTTTGTTGGATGCCTGGTCTCGGTGCTCTGCGTTGCGTGGGATCAGGACCCGGGAGCTGGTACAACTTGGAGTCCAGGTGCTGGCTGGGCTTGGCCCGGTATGCTGTCCATCCTCTGTGGCTCTCGGTGGGGCGCCCCAATGTGGGGCACTGGAATGTTGGCGGTGGGGATTGGCCTAGGGTTGCGGTGGTGAGTGGCGGTCGGCCGCGGCCCCTACGGTGCCAGGGTCCCCTTGTCGGCCGGTCCCTTGTCGGGTCCCTGCTGGGGGGTGGGGGACCCCTGGGACCCGGCTCTCCCAGTCCATGGACCGGCCCACGCTGGCTCAGCTGGTTGCCGACGGGGCCCGTGGGGTCGTCACTGCTGCCCCCCAGGCCCCTGCATAGTAGCCGCTGGACGTTCCCCTGGGGTTCTCCTCTGCTCCTCTCTTGGGGGATGCGGTCGGCCCCACCCGGGTCCGCCTGGGGCTCTGGGGGTCCTGTGGACGTCTTGGCTCCAATCTCCTTCATGTCTGCATCGATTCCTGGGAGACGGATTGATGCCTGCTCACACCAGCTATCGAACACTCTTATGGAGAAACCTTATATGCACCAGCATGCTCACACACACACATAGGTGTGGGGTCTCTGGTATTTACAGATATATTCTTGGGCTGAGGTTATCATTACTAGATCTTGATTAATCAGTACCATGAGTTTTTCTGTGACGTTGTAGTATTTTTATATCCATTTTTCTGTGATGTGGTTGTGTAGTTCTTAGTTCACGATGTTTGGTTTGTTTTGTCGATGTTCCTTTTCGTTTTGTTTTGTTTTTTCCCCTCTCTCTGCCGTCCAGTGGGTAAGGAGGCAGAGTTTGATGTTTTCCTGTTTTCTTTGTTCCCTTTCCACTCTTGTATTTTCAACTCACCCTCTCTCTTCACTTTTTGTTTCCTACCTCTCTTCTTCATCTTCTTTCTTTCTTCCTCTTAATTTTCCATCTCCGTGTCCATAACATCAGGAAATAACACCCCCAGCAATTCATAATAAAGATTTTTCACACATATATCAAGTGGAGTACTATAGCAAAAGCTGTAGTGCTCCGCTTGTGAAAGTAAATCTGTTGGGCTTCTACATGGTACTGAGACACCAATTCTAAGCTCTACACTGCCAAACAGGACATGTAAAAAAAAAAAAAAAATTACCAAGTCTGGGGGCACCACCTGGTGGATTCAATTCAATTCAGTTTATTTATATAGCGCCAATTCACAACAGATGTCATCTCAAGGCACTTAACAAGAAGTCATTTTAATACATTTATACAAACATTCCAATCAGTTAAAAATTTTCCTATTTAAGGGATCCCAGTAGATTGCGTCAGTCACTGGCGGAATGATTCCTTATTCCAGGAATATATATAGCCAAATTGTTCAGTCTCAGTTAATGTTTATGATTACCAGCCTGGTAAGGCTGAGATAATTAAACAATAGACGAAGGAATACGTTCTTACGCTGTGGACATTAATTGTACACATTACTCCAAGTAATCCCAGACAACCTCTCTTTAAGTTAAAGGGGCTATATGCAATTTTCTGAAATTTAAACTCGCAACTGACACCTGTGGCCACAAAATGGACCTGCTCTTCCTCTCTGATCGCTCTCGCAGCACGCGCTAGTACGCCGGCCGCTTTCAATCTTCTATCTTTTTCGGGCACTTGTCAGGGGTTTAACTTTTTTAGTCTTATGTGGAGTTACTGTCGGTGTCAGAGTTGTCCTGGGTGTCTTCGCACAATCCATTGAACTGCGAGGGCTGACTAGCGGTGGTGGCAGAGTGATCTGAAACATTTAACATGAACGCAGTTGACGTCACATCTGCAGAGAGCACGGAAAAATCCGACCCGACAGAAAATAGAAAAAATTGGATACAGGCTTATGGTGCACCCACTGTGAGCTGAAAAGGTGTCAGAATGCTCATCAGGAGATGTTTGAGTCATAAATGGTCAAATAAAAAGGCTATTGTTATGTTTATTTTGGGGAAAAAGTTGCACATAGCCCCTTTAAGGGGACTTTATTTAGAAAATAGATCAACCTTACAGCCAAACATTTCGTCAATAAATCCCATCTATTCTAAATATGCAACTAGTACTACAGATCTTAGAAAACAATAATAGGTAAACATTAAACACAATTAACATGAAATGAATCAGGGAGAACAGCTGAGGTTCGGGTCAGAAAAGGATGGGGGCCCTCACTCCAGGGGGCTCAAATCACAGATAGTCTAGGAGACAAAGAGTCATAAACTAGTTCTGTGCCAAGATGGAGGACTGCACATGGAGTGTAAGAAAGGGTCATAAAACTATCTTTGGCTAAAGGAGCACATGGGGTGAAGCGTCCATGTGGAAGGCCTCTGCTTTACCGACAGACTAAAGAAAATAGAGTTAAACTTTTCAGCTAAGACCAGCTAATGCAGGTCGGACTGAGCCCGAGAGCGAGAGAGAGAGAAAGAGAGAGAAAAAGAGGGGAAGGAAAAATAAAGAAAATGGGATCCGCTCAGGATAAAAAGAAACAGTTTCAAAGAAGGCAATTACAGCTCAAACTTATACGTGCGCCGACGCCAAAATGAGCAAAAAGGTACAGCGCTTAAAAACACTTTAAACCAACAATGAACGAGATCTAACTCGTTAAAACTCTATTTTCTCTATTTATCTCCGCCCAGACACAATATTAGTATAAATGAACCGATTCAGTCCTACTTTGCTTTGAAGGAGGTCCAGTCCACTAGGAGGAGAGCAAATTGTGTCTGTAGTTGAGCAAGAAAGAGAGTTAGGACCTGCGCAGGATTTTTAAAGTGCCCCTGGCATGAAATTTGCATTTTTTGAGTTTTTTGGTCATATTTGTTAGTTTCCCCAGCCTGCCTATGTCCCCTAAGGGGTTAAAATGACTGATTAGTGTTTCCTTTGTCCCCGGATGTGTCTGCCTACATAGTGAGATTACCACTCAGAAACGGGCTGTTTTGCAGTTTGGCATTTGACCTCACGTTTTGGCATATGTCGTTACTGAGTTCCAGCCAATTATCCCCTTCTCTGAACTACACTCTCCAAGTCCCTCCCCCCGCGGCGCTTATTACAACCTAAACAACGAGAGGTACGGTAAAAGGCAAACAACTAACCGACAACATGGAGTCCAGACCGCATCAACACTGTCCTCCCCTCTTCCGAGCCACTGAAAAGCTTGTGGATGGACTTTATTTATGCAGGGAATGTACCCGACCGACTCCCGAAGCGCGTGGTGGTTTGTGGCAAACATTTCTCTGACGGATGTTTTATTAACTTGGGACAACACAGCAGTGGATTCGCAGATCGTCTTAAACTTTTACCAGGATCAATACCAACCCTCCATGAACCAGCAAATATCCCTATACAAGTAAGTAGCCTATATTTCCGCAATAATGTCCTTCAGCTGTTATATACCAACGTTTCCCAAACATGATGAATCTGTGCGCCACAGAGTCAACTCCGACCGCAACAGATTCAACACCAACCAAAAAAATAAATTTTAAAAAAATCAACACCGACCGTCACATATTGCATTTCGTTTTTCTTTTTTACGCTATTTAAAACACGCAGTGCATTCATTCCCTGCTCTCTTTTCGTCTGTCACTCACGCGTCTCTCTCTCTCGCTCGCTCGCTCGCTCACACACACACACCTACACACACATGCCAGAAAAGGTCCTAAAAGGGATAGCTATACAAGAACACACATACACGCACACACACGCACACACAGCCCCTTCCCTCCGTGCACAGCACGTCTGTCTGGATCACCTGTGGAAGATGTGCTCTACCTTTCTGGTTTCTCCTCAGGTGCCTCGCCGTCAGGATCAGATTCCGGATCAAATTGAAATGCCATTACATAGTTATAGTAGCCGATAACTGAGCCGTTAGTGTCGGGGTGAAGCTAGAGACGTAATGAGGACGGATGGATGTGTGGATGGATGATCAAGTATTTAATTAGGCCTGTAATTTGTAAACAGATTATTGTTAAACACACAATATAATTAGGCCTAAACCTAATTACATTTCATACATAGGGTAATATTGGAATTTGGGCAATTTGTGGTGCTCAAATGCATGTCTGTCAATGTTTCATCAGATGCGGACGTTAGAGACTCAATTGACAATAGAGGGCGCATGGCTTGGGCCCCACCCACCAAAACTCGGTCATTCTCTGCTAATGCTAAAAGAAGGGCCTCCTAGTAGGGGCTGCAATTCTACAACAAGGCTGAGCTACGGCTAACAATCCTTTGATACAGTATTAAGGTGCTTAGAGTGTGACTAAAAAAGGCCCAAACGTCGCAGGGAATTTCATGCCTGGGACACTTTAAGGACCGTGTGGCCCAACTGCAGGCTGGGTGGTCTGGAGATTGACGTCGTAATGAACTGTCTTGGAACAGTTCTGATATAGCTCAAACTAGATACATGAACAGGATGAGCACTTCGAAGCTTTGAAATGAGTTCTTCCCGGTCCAGCAGGTCAGAACAAAAGAGAATCTTCACCAGTGAGAAGTCCTCTGTTTAGCCGGAGTTTCTGCTAAGAATCTCTGCCAAGAATGATTTGAAAATGGCCGCGACTCCCACTCTTATAGCCCTTTGGCCGTAATGTCATCATTGATGTCACCATTGATGTCAACATTGGTGGCCACGGACCAATAGGAGTGTGTTGGGGGTCACTGCTAGGATTGCTGGGAAATGTGGTCTGCTCAGTCCATCTTTGAAATGGCTCCCAGCCATCCAATAGTCTGTTCAGTTCATCTTATGAGAAATGGAATCACAACACTAGCTAGGATTCTCAGAGATAACTTTAGCCCTACGAAAAAACCTTGCGTTTGTAGCTACAGAGAGGTGTGTGTGGAATGAATATAGACTACCAACACCAAGACCCATATTTGGGAGTGGCAACCGCTGCCAGAGAGCCCTGTACCAGGCTCTACTGCTGATTCCTCCGTTGATTCTGACATGGAAACAGGTTTGTGTTCACGATTACTGTGTTACCCCAACTTTAGCAATCAGAGCAGACGAGTTGGCTGAAGAGAATACAGCATTGCATCAGAAGATCAGAGAGCTTCAACAACAGCTGGAGGTGCTGCAGGTGCGAAACGGTTTTTATGTGCACCACTTAGCAGGATCAGATGAGGACATTCATTTTTACACGAGGTAAATTCATTTGAAAACTGCGCCCAGCTGTTGTCAACAGTAGCCTATAAATAAATATTGAACTAAATGTAAAATGTGCATTCTTATTTCAGGTTCGCAAAAATCACATTTGGGGTATTTTGAGGCATTCTGGTGATTGGTGGAGCTTGCAGCGACCACCAAGACGGTGTGGATAACCAGCGATAAAACTGATTCTGCCAGCTGCCCTAGATTTTCTCTACCTGCAACGGTATGTAGCAAAACAATTGGATGTTCATGAAATTCAGTGTATGGAAAGTTCAACTTACGAATTCAACATTTAGAATTTCCTTTATATGGATGGATGTGCCATAACTTTCTCCAGCTGCACAGAAACAAAACAGAAGAAATTACTTTTGGACCTAAAGAGGAACGATCAAGAGTCAGCACACAGCTTCAGTTAATACAGCTAGAAACTACCGATCAGGCCTGAAATTTAGGTGCAGTAATGCACTCAGACCTGAACCTCCAGGGTCACATAAAGGCAATAACAAGGTAAGCCTTCGATTATCTGAAGAAAATTTTTAGGAGTAAAGAACTGATGTTGCAACAGGACCTCGAAAAACTCATAAATGCGTTTATCTGCAGCCGATCCAGAACGCTGCTGCTCGCGTCCTCACTAGAACCAGGAAAGTAGAGCACATTGCCACAGTTCTAAAGTCCTTACACTGGCTTCCTGTAGCTCAGAGAATAGACTTCAAAATACTTTTACTAGTTTATAAATAATTGAAAGGCTTAGCCCCAAAGTATGTTGAAGATCGACTGTTACTATACCAACCCCCCAGACCACTCAGGTCCTCGAATTCCAGTCTACTCAACAGCCCTAGAATTAGAACCAAACCTGGAGAAGCAGCTTTCAGTTTCTATGCTCCTCTAATCTGGAACAAACTTCCAGACAACTGCAAAGCTGCTGAAACAATGAGGTCTTTTAAATAAAAACTAAAAACTCATCTGTTTAGAGCTGCCTTTGAGTAATGTTTTCATGTATCATATGTTTTATGTATGCTTTTTGCTTTATTGCTATTTTAACTTTATATGCTTTGTCTGTGTTTTACAGATATTTTTATTTTACCCTCTAATCATGTAAAGCACCTTGAATTACCTTGTTGAAAGTGTGCTATACAAATCAAACTGTCATGTTTTGGTATCAATGAGGACCCAAATGCAGCAAAATAAAGAACTTAAAATTTAATCAAACAAGGAATTAAAAAACTTACAAAACCTCAGGGGAACACAGAGACCAGGAAAATTCAGCAGGAACCGGACGGGGAAGGATGACGTGCGACAGGGAAGGCAGGAACCAGAAAGGGAAGAATAACGACGAACCAGCAAGTTGTGACAGAATGTGAGCTGAATATATACCGAGGAGGGAATGAGGAAGTGAAAGAGAAGACCAATGACCAATTAGTGAAATCAGATGCAGGTGAGGGCAATGAGTGAAACTGGGTAGAAGCAGAGTGGCAGGGAGACAACAAGAAGGGGGAGAGTCTCGTCGGTGAGGGTGGTTTGACTTCCGGAAAAGTGTGTGGATCACGTGACGAGGAAGCGCACTGAGGTTTTTTGGTTGAAGCTTGTTTGAGAAGCGAATAGTAAAAGGACATTCATTGGGAAATAATAAACTGAAAACGAATGGAAAGGATAAAGGCTTGGGAATTTTCTGATGGTCAGAAGAAAAGGAGTTTCGTTGGACGAAATGCCAAGAAGGAAAGAAGGACAATCAATAGCGGGTAGGCACGGCTGTGTGGTGAATGAGAAGGAGTGGGGAGAAATAGAGGAATATGAGAGTGAGGATAGTAATATGGAGATGAGTTTTGGGCAGGATTTGTTGAAAGGAAAGAGAGGTAACAATTCAGATGAATATAAAACTAGGAAACAGAGAAGGGTTGCATTAAATGAAAGTGGAGATGAAGAGGAAAGAGAATTCAAAATCATATTGAGATTTAGTGAGGGAAATGGAGTGAATTCAGTGAGTCCTGTAAAGCTAACTTCTATCCTAAAAAATCCAGTTGGAGACATAAAAATGGCTAAAGTACTAAGAGATGGAAATTTGTTAATCATATGTAAGACTGAAGAACAGAGAGAGAAGGCTTGTAAAATAAGAGAAGTGGGAAAACGTAAAGTAATCAGTGTGAGTAAGGTGGGAATGAGTGGACAGGGACCGAAAGGAGTGATTTGGGGAATACCTATTGAAGTAACAATTGAGAAAATTAAATTGAGGAAATTAAAGTTAATCTAAAAGGTGGAAAAGTGAAAGAAGCTAAAAGATTTACAGAATTTCGAGATGGAACAAGGAAGGAAACGGATTCAGTGTTGATTGAATTTCAAGGAAACATTCTACCATACAGAGTATTTTTGGGTTGCTTGTCATATACAGTGAGGAAATACATTCCAAAACCAGTTCGATGCTTCAACTGTCAGAGATTTGGACATACAGCAAATTTATGTAAAGGAAAGAAGAGATGCCCAAGATGTGGAGAGAATCATAGTTTTGAAGAGTGCAGAAATAGGATGAAACCAAAGTGTTGTAATTGTGGGGGGATCACAGTGCAGCTTATGCAGGCTGTCAAGTGATGAGGAGAGAAATGAAGATACAGCAAACTAAAGTTCAAAGCAAAGTTTCATATGCTGATGCAGTCAAAATGGTGGGGAAGGATGCAGAGAAAAGAACTGAAATTAGAACACAAGAATCATCTCAAGGAATGGGAAGAGAAGGAAAAGTGTGGATAGATATGAAAAAACTAGTAACTTTCATTGCAGGGGTAATAAATGCGACAATGGAAACAAAGTCAAAAGCGGAAAGAATACAAATCATTGTGAAAGCAGCAGTAAATCATCTGGAAATTAACGAGTTGTCATGGGAGTAGATCAGGAATAATCTCAGCGCACATACAAGCCAAGAGGGTGGGTGTGTGGGTTAATGAATGGTGCTAATTCTACAATGGAATGCTAGGAGTTTGATAGCTAATGGTCATGAGTTTAAAAGATATATTGATGAATTATTAGATAAACCAGATATTATATGTATTCAAGAAACATGGTTAAATAAGAAATTAGAATATAAATTATTTCCATATACAATAATTAGATGTGATAGATAGGATGGTATTGGAGGAGGATGTGCTACTTTTATTAATAATAATCTGAATTATAGAATAATTAAAATAGGGAAAGAAGAAGAATATATAGGAATAGAAGTTTATTTAAATAAGGAGAAGATATATATATAGTTAATTATTATAATCCATGCAAGAAATTAGATATTAATAATCTTAAATTAATTATAGAAGGTAATTAAAAGCATGTGGTATTATGTGGAGATTTCAACTCTCATAATACATTATGGGGAGGAAATAAAGTAGATAAAAATGGTGAGATAATTGAGGAGTTAATAGATGATATGAATTTAGTATGTATAAATGATGGTAGAGGGACAAGGATAAATATAAATACAGGTAAAAGTTCTGCTATAGATCTCACACTAGTGTCAAATGAAATAGCTGGAAAATGTAATTGGGAAGTTCAGGAAAATAATTTAGGGAGTGATCATTTTATAATTTTAACAAAAATTTATGGGGATAAAGAATTACATTTTTAAAAAAGAGAAGAAAGAGGGGTATTTAAAAAAGCAAAATGGGATAAATTTAGAGATATATGTGAAAAGGAAAAGGGTAGGATAAAAATGGAGGAAGATATAGAAACAGTGGAACAAACTTTTAGGAAAGTATTAATTGAAGCATCAGAAATAACTATTCCTAAAAGTAAAGGAACAATGAAAAAGAAGAATGTTACTTGGTGGAATGAGCAATGTGGAAAGGCAATTAAAGAGAGAAATAAAAGCATGAAAGAGTTAAAAAAGACACATAATTTTGATAGTTTAATAAAATATAAAAGGTTACAGGCTGAAGCAAGGAGAGTAATTAAAAGGGCAAAAAGAGAAAATTGGAGGGGGTTTTGTGATAAAATAGGGAGAACAACATTAGTTAGTGAGGTATGGGGAATGATAAGAAAATTAAAGGAATTTATAGAGAGTTTAAATATCCAGTACTTAAAATAGGAGAAGATGTAGCTATTAAAAATGAAGAGAAAGCAGAAATGTTAGCTAAAACATTTGTAAGAATTAATAGTAATGATAATTTATCCGAAGATAGATGGGATAGAAGAGAAGAAACTAGAAAGAAAAATAATGTAGAAAATGATAGAGGAAAAAGACTGACAGCAATAGATGCTCCATTTACATTATTTGAATTGGAGCGAGCAATGGGGAAAACTAAAATAACGTCACCTGGCAAATATAATATTAATTATGTGATGCTTAAACAGTTAGGGGATAAGATGAAGGCAAAATTATTAGGATTATATAATAAAGTCTGGGAAAGAGGTCAGTTACCAAAAAATTGGAAGGAGGCAATAATAATACCGATAATTAAACCAGGGAAAGAGGCAAGTAATCCAGAGAGCTATAGGCCAATAGCACTGACTTCTCATATAGGGAAATTAATGGAAAGAATGATTACTGAAAGATTAAATTATTATTTAGAAAGTAGGAAATTGATAATAAAATATCAAAATGGATTTAGGAAAGGCAGGGGAACAATGGATTCAATAGTAAGTTTGGAAAATGAAGTTAGGAAAGGACAAAACAATAAAGAAAGTTTAGTTATAGTTTATTTTGATATAGAGAAAGCATATGATATGGTGTGGAAGGATTAATGATTAAATTAAAGAGATTAGGGATTGAAGGAAGAACATATGATTGGATAAAGGATTTTTTTGTTTAATAGATATATTCAAGTAAAAATAGGAAATAACATGTCAAATAGTTATAAAGTAGATAACGGGACACCACAAGGAAGTGTGATCAGTCCAGTTCTTTTCTCTATTATGATCAATGATGCATTTAAAGATATAGGATATGATATTGGGAAAGCATTGTTTGCAGATGATGGAATAATATGGAAAAGGGGAAGAAACATCAAATATCTACAGAAAAAGATACAAGAAGCAATAATAAAAGTAGAAAATTGGTCATATGAATGGGGGTTTTAATTTTCAGTAGAAAAAACAAAATGTATGGTCTTTAAAAGGAAAAGGAAGGTAAAAATGGAACTTAGATTATATAGGGAGCAATTGGAGCAAGTGAAAAGTTTTAGATATCTGGGGGTTATATTTGATGAAAAATTAATTTGGAAAGAAAATATTAACAAAATAGAAGAAATATGTAAAAGGGTAATAAATATAATGAGATGTTTAAAAGGGAATGAATGGGGAGCTAGTGCTAAAGCATTAAAACAAATTTATATAGCAATGATTAGGTCTGTTATTGAGTATGGTAGTATAGTATATAGTTCATCAAGTAAAACATTATTAAAAAGGATTGAAGTAATTCAAAATCAGGTTTTAAGAATATGTTGTGGAGCAATGAAAACCACTCCTATAGTATCATTACAAGTAGAAATGGGAGAGATGCCTTTGAATCTAAGATTCAAATTATTGAAAATGAATTACTGGGCTAATGTACAGGGAGGTGAAGAGGATGAACATCTGGAGATGAAAGCCGGAGGGGAATATATTAATAGATCTGGAAATCATGTAGACTAGCGGAAGAATTTAAATTAAATGATAAAACATTTGTTTAAAAAAATTATATTCACCTACCCCAATTTGGTTATTTCCAAAAGTAGTCATTGATTTTTATATGAGAAATGAATTGGAGAGGGGGAAAGGTAATGGAAATTGGGATAATATTGTTGAAAAAAGGTTGAGTGAAACACATAAAACATTTATCCCTAGATTTACAGACGGATCAAAAGAATCAGGTAAAGAAACAACAGGTTTTTCTTTTTGGATTCCAAAATTAGGTATATATAATAAAAGTAGAACTTCTAATAATCTATCAATATACACAATGGAAATGTTAGCTATTTCTTTTAGTTTACAGTGGATAGAACAAAATGGAATTTAAAAAGGTGTTATATGTTCAGATTCAATGTCAGTATTATTATCAATTAAAGCAATATCAGCAGATAAAAGACCAGATATTTTAATTGAAATATATGAATGCTTATTTAGATTAATAATGAATAATTCACAAGTTAAATTTATGTGGGTTCCAGCACATAGAGGGGTAGAGGGTAATGAAGTAGCTGATTAGTATGCAAAGCAGGCAACAAAACTAAAAACTATAATAGAGGTACCATATAGTGTGGAAGAGATTAAAGCAATTATTAAGAAACAGATAATGGAGGAATGGCAAGAACAATGGATAAAGGAAGAGAAAGGAAGGCATTTATATAATATTAAAGGAAAGGTGGGGAGAATGGAAAATATTCAAATGAATAATAGAAATCAAGTAATAGTTTCAAGGATGAGATTGGCACATACAGGTTTAAATAGTACACTTTATATAATAAGAAAACATAATACAGGATTGTGTGATTGTGGGAATAATAGGGAAACAGTTGAACATGTATTATGTTATTGTAGGAAGTATGTAATAAATAGGAAAGTATTAGAAGAAAAATTAAAAGTTAAGGGATATGGAAAATTAAGTCTAAAGAATATGTTAAATGGAGAGATAGAATTGTATAGATTAGTACTGGAATTTTTAAGGAAAAGTAGAATAATAAATAGAATTTAGTGGAAATATTAATAGGATACTTCCCACTACGACTCACACTCCCATAGAAGAAGAAGAAGAAGAAGAAGAAGAAGAAGAAGAAGAAGAAGAAGAAGAAGAAGAAGAAGAAGAAGAAGAAGAAGAAGAAGAAGAAGAAGAAGAAGAAGAAGAAGAAGAAGAAGAAGACAAAAAGGGCAAGGGAAACAGAAACTATCTAAAGATATGACTAAGGAGGACTCTAAGGGAAACTTAAGGAGACACTGGAGAACAGAAGGAAGAATAAAATGAGGAGATTAACTAAGAAAACACAAATGAGAAGGTGGACATAGACAAAGGTGAAAACATCTGAGCAAGGAGGAAATAAGAAAACAAGGAAGTGCATGAATACCAAATAGTACATGAAAACTAGAAAAAGTTGCATTTCCTGCAAAATGCAGTGTGAATGCTGTAAGCTGAATTTATTTGCAGAAAATGGCTGTAGTATTTGAAGTCAACTGCAGAAGACTTGCTGAAGTTTAATAAACAGCAACAGCAGAAGAAAGAAAAATAGTGTTCCAACCCTACCAAAAGAAAAACTGTCACAACAAGCTAAAATGCCATTGTTATCTAAAATCATCTAAAATCAAAATATTACCCAAAACGCTAGTAGTAGCATGTTGAGAAACAGTAACATGTTGGCTAAAAAAAACTTAATCTATTCAGTAAAATAAAAACAAGCTATAACAACAATATTACTGAAAATGATCTAAAATGCTAATATTAGCCAAAATACTAGTGGTAGCATGTTGCCAAACACAAACATGTTGGATAACAATAATTCTATTCATTCAGTATAATAAAAATAAGATTAGCTAGTGTTAGCTAAAATTAGCTGAAATGCAAATGTTAGCTAAAATGCTAGTGGTAGTATATTGGCAAACACTAACATGGCTCTAAAAATTAACAAAATCCATTTAGCAAGGTAACCTTAGCTGTTAAGCCAAAATTACCTTAAATGTTGATACTAACTGAAATTCTAGTGTTAGCTTAAATGCTACCTAACTTTATTCTTTTAAGTATGTTAAAATCTTCCTAAAATGCAAATATTAGAGAACATTAGCTAAAATGCTAATGTTTTAACCTAAATGTTGATTTTAGAGTAAATGCTAGATATAGCATGCTGGTAAACACCAACATGTTGGTTAACAGTGACTCAATCCAGTCAATATTTTTAATTCATGCTGTTAAGTCAAAATGAGCTAAAATTCCATTGTTAGCTTGAATGAGCTTAATTGCTATGGTTAGTGAAAAGACGATTGGCAGCATGTTAGCAAACATGAACATATAGGTTAACAATAACTCAACCCATTCAGTATGTTAAAATCAACCCAAAAACCTAATGATAGCTAACATTAGCAAAAATGCTAATGTTAGCTGAAATGCTAATGTTAGCAAAAATACCACAGATAGCATGTTGGCAAACACCAACATGTTGGTTAACAATAACTCAGTCCATTAATTATATAAATTTTAGCTGTTAAGTCAAAATGATCTAAAATCCCATTGTTAGCTTGAATTAGCTAAATTGCTATGGTTAGTAAAAAAAAAAAAGCTATTGTTAGCATGTTGGCAAACATGAACATATTGGTTAACAATAACTCAATCCATTCAGTATGTTAAAATCTACCAAAAAACCAAATAATAGCTAAAATTAGCTAAAATGCTAATTTTAGCTAAAATGCCACAGTTAGCATGTTGTCAAAAAATAACATGTTGGTTAACTGTATCTCAATCCATTCAGTATGTTAACTTTAGCTATTAAGTCAAAATTAGCTAAAATGCTAATGTTAGCTTTAATGCTAGTATTAGTACAATGGATAACAATAGCAAGTTAGCTAACAATATCTTATTCCATTTATAATGCCTACGATTGTCTAAACATACAAGTCTGTGTAACTGCCATTTAAAAGTAATCACTGCTTTCCAGGTGTTAGAACAGTAAAATGGCCGCTGTTGCCTGCCTAGTACCTATGAGACTGTATTGATCATCATATTTTACAGAGTAATCAAAAGTCCTGGTGAACTGATTTGTATTAAATCTACAAGTTGTTTTAGATGTCTTACAATAACCCTGAAACGTCAGTTTTAAAGTGGAGGGCATAAAATATAGCAATTCTCTTTTGTACCACAAGACGGAGATCCAACTAAAGCCATGAAAAGGCCTGCCATTTTTCGACCAATCACACGCCAGCTTTCACTGGGGGAGACAGCCAGAGTGCAGCATCTCACTAATGTCTCCTAATTTCTCAGCCGTTTTTACAGGCAACGCAGCTTCCGAATTACTCTTAATAACTTAAGAACCGTAAGGCCTATCGACGTCACCAATATACCGTTTTTATCGGAACGAATAGGTGAACGCTCTCAAACCACTCAATTTGTTGAAAACATTATATTACAGCCGTAAAATGATGTCAAATAAGTTGATAAATTGGATGAAAACATTAATCTGTCTTTCCTTGGTCCGGAACTACATCCTCTTACTCGGAAAATATAAGCGCTATCGAAATTATTCTTTCACTGTAAGTATCAGCAGGCTTTGATGAAGAATCATGGTGCGTTTCGTGTGTGTACCTCCATCTGTCTAGGAGCAGTGATTTTGTAAAAATGAGCATGATTTTGGCATTTTTGAATCTGAGCCGTTTTAGCGAAGAGCAGATTTACTACACTCAAACAAACAAAACTCATGGAGAAACAGTAACAGGTATCAAAAAAATTGTTGAATCATGAGCGTCAGGAAGGTCTGAAGTTATATTGGCACAAGGCTCATGTTTCTACGTCGCATCGTTTATGAGATGTGACTTTACGAATATTGGTCAGAATCCAGCTGTCCTCCTCTGAATTTTTGCTCAGTCCCAATGCATTCCAATGGTCCCTCCTGGGTGCAGCCACTTTGCTTCGGGTTGATTTGCCAAAAAACTGTAACTGTCACATACATTTTGGTGACATTTCCTGAATCAAAAATTTAAAACCTACGTTTTGATTTATAATAAGTGCAGAAAGAGTGAAATATGAGCGAGTGAGCGGAAGTTGTTCGTGGAAAGTCAGGAAAGTGGAAAAGTGTAATTCTGCTGGAGTGGGCCACTCTAGCTTAATTACTTTGCTCCCATAGATATGCATGTATTTTCAGAAATCTGATCATTTTGGGACCAAAATTTGAGGAAGGATTGTATGAAAACGGTACAAGTTAGGAAGAAGCCGAGACATACAGTAATAGCTGAAGAGTATGACTACATTTTAAGATTTGAATGGTGTTTCTAAGTGGAAGTATGTTGTTGTGATTGCATTTCTCATAAGATGAACTGAACAGACTTTTGGATGTCTGGGCGCTATTTCAAAGATGGACTGAGCAGACCACATTTCCCAGCAATCCTAGCAGTGACCCCCAACACACTCCTATTGGTCCGTGACCACCCACGGTCACATCAGCGATGACATCACAGCCAAAGCGGGCTATAAGAGTAGTCGCGCCCATTTTGAATTGTTCTCCAGTCAGAAGTTCTTGGATGAACTACTGCTGAACAGAGGACATCTCACCGGTGAAGATTCTCTTTTGTCGCTAAAGCAGAGGCCTACCACATGGACACTTTCCCCATGTGCTCCTTTAGCCAAAGCTAGTTTTATGACTCTTTCTTAGACTCCGTGTGCTGTCCTCCATCTTGGCACAGAGCTGAGATTTATGACTTTGTCCCACAGGCTATCTGTGACTTGGGCTCCCTGGAGTGAGGGCCCCCATCCTTTTCTGACCCGAACATCAGCTGTCTCACTGATTTCATTTCATGTTAATTGTGTTTAATGTTCACCTATTATTATTATTGTCTAAGATCTGTAGTAATTTTTGCATGCTTTAGAATAGATGGGATTTTCTATTTTCTAAATAAAGTCCCCTTAACTTAAAGAGAAGTTGTCTGGGATTACTTGGAGTGATGCGTACAATTAATGTCCACAGCGTAAGAACTTATTCCTTCACCTATTGTTTAATTATCTCAGCCTTATCAGGCTGGTAAACATAAACATAAACTGAGACTGAACAATTTGGCTATATATGTATAAATGTTCCTTTAATCCAACAGGATGTTGCCCCTAAACTTGGTAATTTTTACATAAAATTATTATTCTTATTACACTCAACAAAAATATAAACGCAACACCTTTGTTTCTGCTCCCATTTTTCATGAGATGGACTTAAAGATCTAAAATTCATTCCAGATACACAATATTACCATTTCTCTCAAACATTGTTCACAAATCGGTCTAAATGTGTGATAGTGAGCACTTCTGCTTTGCTGAGATAATCCATCCCACGTCACAGGTGTGCCACATCAAGATGCTGATCTGACATCATGATTAGTGCACAGGTGTACCTTATACTGCCCACAATAAAAGGCCACCCTGGAATGTGCAGTTCTTTGCTTTATTGGGGGTCTGGGGACTCAGAACTGGTCAGTATCTGGTGTGACCACCATTTGCCTTATGCAATGCAACGCATCTTCTTCGCATAGAGTTTATCAGATTGTCAATTGTGGCCTGTGGAATGTTGGTCCACTCCTCTTCAATGGGTGTGCGAAGTTGTTGGATATTAGTGGGAACTGGTACACGCTGTCGTATACGCCGGTCAAGCACATCCCAAACATGCTCAATGGGTGACATGTCCGGTGAGTATGCTGGCCATGCAAGAACTGGGACATTTTCAGCTTCCAAGAATTGTGTACAGATCCTTGCAACATGGGGCCGTGCATTATCTTGCTGAAACATGAGGTGATGTTCATGGATGTATGGCAAAACAATAGGCCTCAGGATCTCATCACGGTATCTCTGTGCATTCAAAATGCCATCAATAAAATGCACCTGTGTTCTTCGTCCATAACAGATGCCTGCCCACTCCATAACCCCACCACCACCATGGGCCACTTGATCCACAACATTGACATCAGCAAAGCGCTCACCCACACGACACCACACACGCTGTCTGCCATCTGCCCTGAACAATGTAAACCGAGATTCATCCGTGAAGAGAACACCTCTCCAACGTGCCAGACGCCATCAAATGTGACCATTTGCCCACTCAAGTCTGTTACGGCGACGAGCGGGAGTCAGGTCAAGACCCCGATGAGGACGACGAGCATGCAGTTGAGCTTCCCTGAGACGTTTCTGACAGTTTGTGCAGAAATTGTTTGGTTATGCAAACCAATTGTTTCAGCAGCTGTCTGAGGGGCTGGTCTCAGACGATCTTGAAGGTGAACCTGCTGGATGTGGAGGTCCTGGGCTGGTGTGGTTACACGTGGTCTGCGGTTGTGAGGCCGGTTGGATGTACTGCCTTTGGAGACTGCTTATGGTGGAGAAATTAACATTCAATGCACGAGCAACAGATCTGGTTGACATTCCTGCTGTCAGCATGCCAATTACACGCTCCCTCAATGCTTGTGGCATCTGTGGCATTTTGCTGTGAGACAAAACTGCACATTCCAGGGTGGCCTTTTATTGTGGGCAGTATAAGGTACACCTGTGCACTAATCATGATGTCAGAACAGCATCCTGATGTGGCACACCTGTGAGGTGGGATGGATTATCTCAACAAAGCAGAAGAGCTTACTATCACACATGTAGACTTATTTGTGACAATGTTTGAGAGAAATGGTAATATTGTGTATCTGGAATGAATTTTAGATCTTTAAGTCCATCTCATGAAAAATGGGAGCAAAAAAAAAGGTGTTGCGTTTATATTTTTGTTGAGTGTATATATAGGGAAAGCGGTCTAAGAAAAGTGGTGTTTAAGACTGATTCCAAAGGGAGGTAGATACATTAGGTTCTACTTGTCTCAACCTCAGTGAAGAGTACCAGGAGATCCACTTTTCTATAGAGACTGCTTGAAGGGAGAGATAGTAACTATGAAGGTTTTTCTGCTATTTAGTACTTTAATTTTTACAGCTTTTTGGTGGTGTTATTCCATAGGAACGTTAGGACTCACAGAGAAACGACATATAGCACATGAGAATACTGATTTATTCTCTTGGTTCACTCAGAGAAGGACACACAGAGACCCATTTGAAACTAGCGTATGGTGACAATATGCAAGATATCTAGCAAATAAATGAAGCATTATTAACTGTTTTGTTTGTTCTCTGATGCCATGTTCTGTAGGACATTTACCCAGATATGTAGAAGCTTTCACTAATCTTAATGATTTGTTTCTAGATGTTACACTCCTCTCCAAGATTTGGACAAATTCTGAGCGTCAAGTAAATGAACGAACGGGAAGTTATATGGGTAAAAATGTATACTTCCATGAAAAAAGTAAGGGTAAATTGGAGACTGGGACGACATGGGATTAATCTAAATAGTTAAAGCTGTACCAGTAAACTTAAGACCTGACCAAAGATTTATTTGTTTTGAAAATGATAAAAATCTGACCAAACTTTCATACCAATCTGGGTGCATGGGAAAAATAATAATGGCTTGCATTTCTATAGTGCTTTTCAAGACTCTCAAAGCGCTTTACAACTCCATTATTCATTCACTCTCACATTCACACACTGGTGGAAGCAAGCTATGATTATAGCCACAGCTGCCCTGGGGCAGAATGACAGAAGCGAGGCTGCCATATCGAGCCATTGGCCCTTCTGGCCAACACCAGTGGGCAAGGTAGGTGAAGTGTCTTGCCCAAGGACACAATGACATGTAGCAGGTGGAAGCTGGAATTGAACCCACAATTTCTGGGTTGCAGGCTGACAACTCTACCCCTGAGCTACAGCCGCCCTGCAGTATATACAGTATACAAATATACAGTATGTACTCCATACCGTGAATGTGATGGGAACTTTTCTATGGACGACCTGCTGATTTTCTGCGGATTTTGGCTCTGACACAATTACCCTGAAAAGGAGAACGGTGGATGTGCTTCTGTTGAGACTTACAGAGCATTCTTTTCTTGTATTTGCAGAGCAGATCCGACACAGCAGAAGGAGGAGGCGTGATATTTCAGCCCCTCATGGTCCCATCTGGGCTTTGATATGCCCCCTGAAAACAAATTATGGAGTGATTGAAATAAGGTTGTATTTTCCCCATGGACCGGGGTGGGTAAGGTCATGTTATGATTGGACACATTAAATTATAGATTCAGTGGTTTTGTTAATTCTTCCCTGGCAGTTCTAAAAGGTATAGCAGCTGAGATCTAGGAATTGAGCTTAACAACTATAAATATACATGGAGATTAATTTACAATACAGGTGTTTATTGAACTATAACATCTTTCCGTAACAAGCTGCAGATCTAGTCACACCTGATTAACAGGAGACTTATATAATTGGATGTTTCTGAAAAAGTTCTGTTTCAGAAAAAGGGAGGAGATCCTTAGGCACTAGGGGAACTTAAATTTCAATTATTTTTTACAAAACAAAGCCTTTCAATTTGTTGCTTTAAAAGCATTTCAGATAAATGAAAAAACAAAATAAAAAACAGCATTTGTTTAGGGTTCAACAGTTTTTTGGTTAAATAGGTTGAAATTATAGTTTTTTTATAAGTATTGGGCTTCATCAGCTCAGAAGATGAATAACAATAGTCGATGATGTGGTAAAATCTTATAAAACTATAGGTTAAATGAACTTTGGTTCTTAGCAGTGTAAATGAATAAAATTAGACTGTGATCATTTTCTGCGGGTTGAGCTTTAAAGCAGCACCTTTTTCTTTGAGCGGTCTGTCATGCTCATGATGCCACTTCCACAATCCAAAAAGACCGGATGTTTCCTGTTTTCCATCCTGTTTTGGCAGCTTTGTGCGGTTGGTTGTTTTAGCACACAACCCATTCATCTTACCTTGTGGCATGTTTATGCATTTAGTCTTTGTTTGGAAGTTTTTATTTACATTATAACCCCTACTATATATTTTGAAGAAAAATTATTAATGGTCTAGGTTGTTCCAGTGTTGCTCATTTTTGATACAGGATTTTTAGACTGCACTTTGTGTCAATGATGATTCCTGTGATTTCAACACACAGCAAAAGTAATAGCTTTTTCTACAGATAGACCTAGTTTGTAAGCAGTCTGGATAATAATTTGATTTTGTGTTAGTGCAGCCAATCAGTGCGGCACTACTTAAGACTATGAAGTGAGTAAGGGATTTGATAAAAAAAAAGGACAAATGCATAAGAAATGAATCTCAAATTAGATACAATTATGGATAAAGCAAACAGAAAAAGCAAATTAGTTGCGAGCTCTTCTTTTAGGCTTTGTTGACCAGATGAGAGACCAGCAGCCAACCAGACACGATCTCTCAGGTAATCATACTAAAGAAAAAGGCTGGAGCCAATGCACTCCCACTGAGGAGTCAGGACAAACCTGAGATGACATCCAGGAGCAGCGAGCCAGAGCGGGAGAAGAACAGCAATGAGCAGACCACACAACCTACTTGAACCCTCTGCTGAGAGGTTTCCAACTTCAGCACACCTGCACCATCAGGTGGCAGGGCGGCTTGGAGCACAGAGCTGCCCAGCTGGGGCAGCAGGGTTTGAAGGAAAAGAAGCTGAGACCCCTGCCAAAAGGGGCAGAACGATCCTCTGGTCTGCGTGCAGTCCTTAGAGTTTTCAAACTCAAGGTTACTGAAAAGATACACTTTAGCTGCATATGGGTGATGTGCTGGCAACCTCTCACCTTAGGTCAGAGAAGAGCGAGCCGGACGACCACAATTCCCGGCCAGAACAAGATGACTTGACTGCTGATCCGAAGAGTTCCAGAGAAGATAGACTCAAAATTGATATAATTCTATAAGTGTGCTGCCTGGCTTTTTTTCCTATAGTGATCTCTTATTTTAAGAGATCAAAAGAGGGAGATGAAGAGATAGAAATTCTGTAAAGGTTGTATGAGGGTTTAATTCTGTAGTGCATGTGGCAACACTTAGAAAAAGTGAACAATCAAGAGGAATGTGGTACATCATGTGTGCCTTGTGTGAAGAAGCTGTGACCATTCTGTGAACGAAGATCTATGTGGGAGGAGTTTCCTGCTAACTCTTCTTTCAATAAAAACCTTATGCTAACATAAAGCTGTGGTCAGTTACTAGAATTGAGTCCAGCAAACGATGTCTCGCTGTTAAAATATATAATTGTTGTTTGTTGTTCTTATTGCTCCTTTTTACAGAAATGAACGAGCACGCGGGAAGATGAACTGAGAGCTCAGAGAGAGGGCCATGGGTCATAAATTAAATATGTGTCTGTTCCTTTAAGATAGGCTTTAAATTAGAGTGAAAACACCTTTCCAACACCAGCAAATCCAATTAGCCACAAACAAAGTTGAATAGCCACAATTCGGTGTTTGTTAAAAAAGAAACTGAATAAAACATATTTTGGTTTAAAGTACTCTTCTACTGTCAACAAAAACATAAATCAATATAATGGACAAGTTGCATTCACATTATAGAAAACATAGACCTAAACCTAGAACATTGGTTATGAAAGGGGTCGTATTTGCAGTCACAGTCATATAGCATTTTAATCCTTTGTTTCTCCTTCCATAAACGGGAATATTCCAGATTTAGCTCTTTGTTTCTAATTCAGCTCCTAAAAGGGTTATTTTTGTTGCATTTGCTTGGCAGAGACAAAATGTGAAACAGATTCTTTTGTGAATATTTTATTTATGTTTGCTGGTTTCTGCTGCGTGTGTGTGTGCTCTCCTACCTTCTCTGCAGGGGCGTGGCTGATTGGTGACAGGTGCAGCTCATTTAGGCTCATCATCTCCAGCTTCAAAAGAGGGACGGAGGCTGCAAGCTGACGCCAGATGGTTCTCGCTTCTAGCGTGACTCCTTTGGCCTCCGAAGTTGGTTTGATCCTCTGATCTCCGGTCCAATGGTGAAACCTACTGGAAACAACTTACCGATCACTCTGGATTCCCTCCTGGTCAGCTTCTGCTCCGTTACCTCCTCTGGTCTGCCGATTCTCCGTCTGCCCGCTCCACCTGCAAACACACACAGCCTTGCACAACATCAGCCTCCACTCGCCTCCGGCCTTGGATCCTACTTATCTCCCTCAAGGATCGGACATCACAATCATCCTGTGAGTAACCATCCACTCTGCCTCACAATCCTGTCGCATCATCTCATATCCACTTTCTGCTGCAGTTCCTCCGCCTGCCATCGTGGACCCGTTTTCCCGGCGATCAACCAGAGACTTTCACATTTATTATAAATAAACATCTTTTACCATATCCAAAATAACTCTCTGGTGTTCTGAGTCTGTTGCTGCCTTTGAGTCATTAAAACCCTGCAAACATGACAGTTTGATAGAAACTAAGTCACAGAGGAGAGAATTCTACTATAACAAATCTATTCATGTTAAACTAGAGATTAACAAACTAGAAAATTTCAGGAAATTTAAACGGGGCCTGCCATGTGGTGCGAAATCAGTCAGACCCCCAATCCGAGGTTCTGTATCCGAGTTAGCTTACACAAGATATATGTATTTCAATTCATATCAGTTTATTTCTAAAGTGCCGATTCACAACAGATGTCATCTCAAGGCACTTAACAAGAAATCATATCAATACATTTATACAAACATTCCAATCGGTTAAAAAGTTTCCTATTTAAGGAATCCCAGCAGATTGGGTCAGTCATTGGAGTGAGGTTGGGCCCCGTTGAGGCAGACTTTCCAACCTCAACAATACCTCATACTGAGCAAGCATGTAGCGACGGTGGAGAGGAAAAACTCCCCTTTAACAGGAAGAAACCTCCAACAGAACCAGGCTCAGGAGGACCGGCCATCTGCCACGACGTCTGGGGGTTTGAGAAGACAGATCAGAGACACAGAAGGAACAGAAGATCTAATAGTACTTACAGAAAGTAAAAAGTTGATAACATGACACAGTGGATGTTCAGTTACTAGGAGCATCATCCCAGTCGATGCCCCCTGTCCAACAGGGCATTGCAGCATACCAGACCAGGTGTATCCTCTATGGAGAGGAAAAACACTGAGAGAAAAAAAAGTTAACATTCGAAATAACAGAATGTACTGTAATACAACTGGAGAGTAGTAGTAGAAAAGGAAGTAGCAGAGTGAAGAAAATTGGTAAGTCTGTCCTCCAGCAGTCTAAGCCTATAGCAGCATAACTACAGAGATAGCTCAGGATGAGCTAAGCCACTCTAACTATAAGCTCCATCAAAAAGGAAAGTTTTAGGCCTGGCCTTAAAAGTAGACAGAGTGTCTGCCTCACGGACTAAAACTGGGAGCTGGTTCCACAGGAGAGGAGCCTGATAACTAAAAGATCTGCCTACCATTCTATTATTAGAAATCCTGGGAACTACAAGTAAACCTGCAGTCTGAGAGCGAAGTGCTCTGTTGGGAACATATGAAACAATTAGATCTCTGATGTATGATGGAGCTTGATTATTACGGGCTTTATATATTTATGCAAGAAGGAGGATCTTAAATTATATTCTGGATTTAACAGGGAGCCAATGAAGGGAAGCTAAAACAAGAGAAATGTGATCTCTCTTTTTAATATTCATCTGAACTCTTGCTGCAGTATTATGGATCAATTGAAGGCTTTTAATTGCATTTTGTGGACTTCCTGATAGTAAAGCATTACAGTAGTCCAGCCTTGAGGTAACAAATGCATGGACTAGTTTCTCAGCATCACCCCTTGACAGGCTGTTTCTAATTTTAGCAATATTCCGGAGGTGAAAGAAGGAAATCCTAGTAACCTGTTTCTTGGTCAAATGTCTTGACTTTGGTCCATGTCTTAGTTAAAAATAACACTGAGATTATTTACATTATTACTGGATGCCAATTTAATGCCATCCAGATGAAGTGATTGACTAAGCAGTTTCTTTTTTAGAGACAGCAACTTCTGTCTTGTCAGAATTGAAGAGCAAAATGTTTAGAGTCGTCCATGTTGTATGTCTTCAAGATATGCCTGTTACCTACCTAACGACTGGATTCATCAAGATTAAGGGTTATGTATGTAATTAGGAGGATCTTAAATTCTATTCTGGATTTAACATGGAGCCAATGAAGGGAAGTTAAAACAGGGGAAATGTGATCTCTCTTTTTAATATTCATCAGAACTCTTGCTGCAGTATTTTGGATCAACTGAAGGCTTTTATTGGCCTTTTGTGGACTACCTGATAGTAAAGAATTACGGTAGTCCAGCCTTGATGTAACAAATGCATGGACTAGTTTCTCAGCATCACACCTGGACATGATGTTTCTAATGTTAGCAATATTCCGGAGGAAAGAAATCCTAGAAACCTGTTTAATATGGGATATAAATGTCAAGTTTTGGTCAAAAATAACGCCGAGGTTCTTTACGTTATTACTGGAGGCCAATTTAATACCATCCAGATGAAGTGATTGACTAAGCAGTTTCTTTTGTAGAACTTCTGGTCCAAAGACAGCACCTTCTGTCTTGTCAAAATTGAAGAGCAAAAAGTTTAGAGTCATCCATGTTTTTATGTCTTGCCTGTAATCTACCTAACTAACTGGGTTCATCAGGATTTATGGATATATATATATATATATATATATATATATATATATATATATATATATATATATATATATATATATATATATATATATATATATATATATATATATATATTTGTGTATCATCGGCATAGCTGTGGAAATTTATCCCATGCTGTCTAATGATTGTACCAATTGGAAGCATATTTATAGTGAAAAGAATTGGTCCAAGGAGTGCTTGATCTAGTACTGATAGCTTGGGCTTGGGTTACCAGAAGGTCACTATATTTGCTTGTGAATTTTTGAAGGTCCGTTTTTGAGAAAGAATTGGTCAAAGCACAGAACCCTGTGGAACTCCACAGGTAACCCTTGAGAATAAAGAAGATTTATCTTTTAGATGAACAAACTGGAATCTATCAGACAACACTGAGCTCTAACAAAACCAGAACAGACACAAGTCCTTTATCTGAGGCCATTAGAATATCATTATTAACCTTCACCAGTGCTGTTTCAGTGCTATGATGAGCTCTAAAACCTGACTGAAACTCTTCAAACAGCTCATTACTGTTTAGATGCTCACAGACTTGATTAGCAACTATTTTCTCAAGGATTTTGGATAAGAAATGAAGGTTAAATATAGGTCTGTAATTCACTAAGTCATCTTGATCAAGGGAAGGTTTCTTGAGTAAAGGTTTAATTACAGCTATTTTAAATTCCTGATGTATGTATCCGTTTACTAAGGATAGATTCATCATATCCAAAATGGGGCCAGGAACCAAATGGAACACTTCCTTAAATAATTTGGTTGGGGTTGGGTCCAACATACAAGTTGAAGGTTTAGATGAGGCTAGTATTTTTGATAATTCCGAAAGCTCGACTGAATCAAAACAGCCTAAGCACAAATGAGGTTCTACAGTTCTTTCCGGTGCTGCCTCATTTACTGAGGAAGAAGTAATCATTGCAGACCCTCACAAAAAATATGGACTTGAGGAAATAAAGTTTGAGATGTTTTACCCACCCAAGAAGAAATTAAGTTTGACATCAGCGCAGATCAGTAAAGCGTAGTTTATACTTCTCCATCTGCGGAGGGTGGGAGAAAAGCACTTCCATCAACGCAAGGGCTGTCCGTCACTCACGCAAGGACGCACAGAGTAGAGCCTGATTTTTTAACTATCCATCGAATGCAACGGAGACTCACGTCTGTGATTGGTCTGCCCAACATCAGCTCCAGATCATTTCACCACAACGGTGCTCTATAGTCAATGTCATTAGTAGTCAATACAGCTTTGAGCAATAGATGCTTTATACTGCAATGTCAGTTTATCTTATCTGGTCTTTTGCTGATTTTGAACACCAAGTGGTGTAGAGAAAAACAAAAAAGACTGCTGTGTTTGTTTAGATGTGTTTTTAGAGTGTTCTATGAGCTGCATTTCTAGTAAAAAGCTTTCAAGTTCAACCAAAACTTACTCTCTGCTGGCCATTGCTCCTTCAGTGTGTGTGTGTTTACAAGCTGAAGTAAACAATCTTTCGTTGACCAAAGACGTCACTGCAATGGGGAGCCTAAAGGGGCGTTCCCATCGGTCACCGCGTCCAGGATGCAGGGCAGCTAGATTACATGCAGAGTCTATGGTACTTACGCATTAAGTGGGCGTCAAGCTGCCCCGCATCATGTAAGCGTATCTGGTCTCAGGGCATCCACGCAGCTGTTGCTCGGACGCGTTGACAGACCGTCCGAGCAGCTGCTGCGTGAAGTTGGGAAAACAGAACTTTGGGGCAGCAAACGCGGGGTGTCAACCAATCGTAGCGACTCTTTGTCGCCATTCCATGCATGGATCGGCAAGTCATTCATTCAAAATGGAGGATCAACTAATCGTTGCTGTCTGTAATTTTTGTGAGTTATATGACACACTTTGCAAATGCAACGAGGACGTTGTCTGGCTTTATTAATTAAATAAAGCCAAGCCACTCTCTCGACATGATCCGCCATGTTGTAAACAACTAGCAACAGAGAAATCTCCGCCCGCGCGCAGACGTACTGATGTGAGCGCCGACGCGAACTACAAAGTGTGCAAGGAACCTGGTTTTAATTTTAAAGGGTCAACTTTCGTCCGTTTAAGTGATTTGACGCCTGGATGCGCTGACCTATAAGTCATTCCCTTATGCCCGGTTCATGGGTCCCCTGCTGCCAAAAAGAATGAATGAGAGTCAATGGAGCGATAAAAGTTATTTTATGATCCCGTTTGAAATGTGCCATGGATTGAACATATGATGTTTGTGAATTTTAAAGACACAGTTTAATGCAGAGAAAACGTTAATTTTCGACCGGCGCAAAAGTTACTTTAGGTTTTGTGTAAAAACACTTAGTGGACTACAACTGAAGAAGAAGAAGAAGAAAAATGGCTGTGAGATTAGCCAGGTTCGCCTCCTTCCTCCAGGACAAAGGAAGAAGCATTAAACATGGAGAAAACCACCATAAATGTGGAAAGTGGTAGCTATGCTGGGGGAGAAATAGTCAGTTGAGTGAGCGCCAGCATGCAGCTCCACAAGGTCTCGGTGAGTATTTTAAGTGCTAGCTAGTGCTAGCTAGCGTTAGCTCCGTGACGTCATATATGCGACTTCTGATTTGTAGGGATTTTAATTGCGAATTTTTACAATCAAATAAATCCCAAATCACTTGACAAACAAAGTCGAAATGCACATCATTAGTTGTCATTTAAATTGAGGTACATCATATGTGTGATTGAGGACGTAAGACAAAGCGGACCAGAAAATAACTTTTATCTCTCCATTGACTTCCAATAAAGGAGTCATAACCTAGTATTATCTTGGATACCCACGCTCTGTTATAGTCTTTCAGGCCCTTCTAAAAAAGAAAAGTTGAAAAAAAGTGAAAAAAATAAACACAGAGCTCCTCTGACCCTTATTTCTGAAGGCATTATTGTCTCGCGAGATCTGATGCGATACTTTGGCTGTGGTGGACGGGCATTGTAATAATGCAAATGAGGGGCGCGTTGATTGGTGGCAGGAAGGAGGGGGGTTGACACTTCAGCATATCTAACTCATCTGCAACTCCCGCTAGCATACAATAGTCACATTAGCAAACAGGTTAGCTGCTGTTTGTTACACACAGCAGAGCAATAAAAACACAGCCTTACCGTTTCAATTGCAGGTAAGCCTCTGATTGTTGGAATGGCCCCTTTTTCCAAATGGAGCTTCGATGCCAACTTTGCCTGATATTGTCCCAAATTCGTAAAGGATTCCGGCGTAAAAAATAGAAAAAATATTTCCATGCTGATTCTGGCAGTCAACAACAGAGCAACTCACGTGTGCACTACGTTTCCGGCAGAAATGGTTTTAGCTGATTTAGCTGATTAAAATAAAAGGCAGACACGAATATGTCTTCTTCATGCATCATTGCGTGAAGAAACTTTCTGCATCTTTCACGGTGGAGTTCGTACGTCGAATCGGTGATGTGTCGGTCGCGAACGAACCGGATCTAAGAGCTAACTCTTTGAAGTGAAAGATGGGAGCCGGCTCGTCATTGGGAGCCGTTCTTTTATTTTTCATCCCCCCCCCCCCCGCTTGTTTTGGTACATTTGGTAGAAATTGTTTTGCATTAATTTTGGTAATAAATACACTTTAAGCAACAGAAAATCTGAGGAGCCGAAAGAGCCAGCTCTTTATGGTGAGCCAAGCTAAACTAACTGGCTCTCCAAAAAGAGCTGGAATTCCCATCACTAGAATTCAGCAATGGCGGCGATCGACTGAATATGAGGGGGAGAGGAGCGAGGGGGAGGGCGGGCTTCCTGCAGCATAGGTAGGTCTGCGATGTCTACATATGGTATATCCTGCGCCGACTTGACGTCAAGTCGGCCAGAAATTAAAACCACGTATTTGAGTGCGCGTGCACGTGGGCTGGTTGACGAACCCAGGGGTAAACAAACGCTTCACTTTTAAATATCGGCTTCCCGGGCAGTGTATATTCGTTAGGCAATCATAACATAGCTTTTTTCTGATAGAAAAGTGAAAATTACAGGTCATGACTCCTATAAAAAAAAAAAAATTCGACCAGGGGACCCATGGGCCAATAGGAAGGGGAGGAGACTTAGGCTTCCCATGGTAGGCAGACCCGCCAGAAAAGGTCAGAACCACCTGCTGTCCTGGTGAATTGCTTTGCAACACTGACACACCTACGGAGAAGTATAAAAGGAAAACTTCTCCGTCAATACGTGGGCTAGAGGGTGCAAAGTTGCTGACGGAGAAGTATAAATTAGGCTTAAGCCAGCGCTAATCTGAACTGCAAAAACTCAGCATAACAACGGTGCTAACTGCTGCTACAATAAAACATTCAGGCTCCTTCACCTGTAGTGCCACTGATTGAGGTCACTTATGTGAGCCAAAAGAAGCACATGGTCTGCAGGATAAAATTCACAGTCAATTCAAAAGTGTACATACAGTACTGTGCAAACATTTTAGGAAGGTGTGGAAAAAATGCTGTAAACAAAGAATGGTTTCAAAAATGGAAGTGTTAAACATTTGTTTTCATTAATAAACTGTGACAGTTTATTAATGTCCTATTCATACCTCATTGTCTTCACCTGTCTGTCTCATCAACCACACCTGATCCTACTCCCCTCCTGCCTTTAAGACGCATCACTTCCTTTCACTCCGGGCCGAATCATTAGTAATTGTCTCTATCTCCATGGTGTGTCGTCTTCCTGCTGTCTTCCGGCCCTGCCCGATGTCCAGTATCTCCGTTCCTGCCATCTTCACAATCATCATCACCTCCTCCTGTAACAAACATCCTGAACCTTCCTTCAGCGAGTGCGTTTGGGTCCATACTCCACACACCTCCTGACAGAATGATCCAGCCCTGAACATGGACCCAGCACTCGCCCAGGAGATCGCCGCCCTCCGCTAGGACGTCTGGACGAACCTGGCCAATCTCGCTGCCTCTCCTCACCTTCCTGTGCGGGTCTCCGGAGCCGAGGAGATCCTCGGAGTGCTCCTTCACTTCCAGAGTGTCTTCTCGGCCTGGGAGCTCGCCGATCTGCGGCGCGAGGCGGAGAGGATTCGCCAGGAGGCGTTGGACCAGGCTATCGGTCCGCCCTCTCCGCCTCCACCATCTGGCCGTAGGCGACGGGCCCGCCGAGCCGGAGTTTCCGCGAGCGAGGAGCAGGGCGGCGCGGCCACACGGACCACCAACATCGGCTCCATCTCGGCGCTGCACGCACCGCCGGTTCTCTCCCCTGCCGTCTTTGTCCCTCCTCCAGCTGGCTCTTCGGTGGCTCCTCACATCAGGGAGGAGGACCTGTTTGAGTTTTTCTACGGGGACAAGACGGCCTACCTCTGCTCTAGGGGAGAACCAGCACCTCGCCGTAGGCAGCGATGCCGCCGAGGTGGGGCTGCTTCCGGGGCAGTTTCCTGCTCCAGTCCGTGAGCCCGTTCCAGTCCGTGAGCCCGTTCCAGCTCCAGAGCCTGCCGTTATTGTGGCTGCTGTGTTTCTGGGGGTCACAGCGGCGGCTCTCAAGCAACCGACATTTCCCCATGCGTCACTGGAGCTCCCGGGGAGGGTCAAGGAGGACTCTTCGTCTCAGCAGGCGTCCGAGCCTCCAGACTCTTTGTCTCGGCCGACCTTTACCGGCCAGGCATCTTTGTCGCTGCCGACCAGCCAAGCTCCTCAGGCGCTACCTGACCCTCAGAAGAGGACGCCACCGGGGCCGTCCGCCCGACCTCCGTCCAGCCAGAGGACGCCACCGGGGCCGTCCGCCCGACCTCCGTCCAGCCAGAGGACGCCACCGGGGCCGTCCGCCCGACCTCCAGGTCCTCAGGGGCCGCCACCGGGGCCGGCCGCCAGACTTCCAGGGGCGTACCCAGGCACATGTGATGGTGTTGAGATCAGGGCTCTGTGGGGGCTGTACCATCACTTCCAGGACTTCTTGTTCTTCTTTATGCTGAAGATAGTTCTTAATGACTTTGGCTGTATGTTTGGGGTCATTTTCAGCATTTTTTTATACAACTGGGCGGTTCCCACTACCACCATCTTAGCTGCGTCACACATCTTGTCACGCTTGGAAAATACAAAAAATGGGCAAAGAGGTGGATCTGAGAATGGGGCTGTGAGGGTGGGGGCGGATGACTGATACTCTGAGCCCATGTAGCTACAAGCTAACCCAGAGCTAACCGAAGCTAATGGAGGTTGGCAGACGCTTTTAGCCAGAAAACAGCAGTTCAGCGCCTCTGATACCCCTGTGATTTTTAGGTAGATTCAATAATTTTGTCAAATAAAAGCATGGCGCCTTGATGGTCCATAACTTTCACTAAAACTGTGTAAATTTTAATTAAAACATGTTTTACAGTTACTCTCAGTCGCTTTGGTGCTTTTCTCAGATCAGAATGAAAGTTCTCACAACTATTAGTTCAACCTCCACAACATTGAGTCATTTGTGCACATTCTTGTAGCAGTTTCTCACTCCTTTAAACAAATTGCAAATGCTTTTGGACATGTATCAGTAACTTTCATACAATTCGCTGCTGTTTTAAAACATTATCATTTGCTTACGTCATGTCAGTCAAAATCAAACATACTTATGAATGCTGAATGATAGATTCCAGTTTGTTCATCTAAATGATAAATCTTCTTCACTCTCAAGGGTTACTTGTGGAGTTCCACAGGGTTCTGTGCTTGGACCAATTCTGTTCACCATATATATGCTCCCAATTGGTAGAATCATTAGACAGCATGGGATAAATTTACACAGCTATGCAGATGATACACAACTATATTTATCCATAAATCCTGATGAAACCAGTCAGTTAGGTAGATTGGAGGCATGTCTGGAAGACATAAAAACTTGGATGACCCTAAACTTTTTGCTTTTAAATTCTGACAAAACAGAAGTTGCTGTCTTTGGAGCAGAAGTTCTTAAACAGAAACTGATTAGTCAATCACTTCATCTGGATGGCTTTAAATTGGCCCCCAGTAATAACGTAAAGAACCTCGCCGTTATTTTTGACCGAGACTTGACATTTAAATCCCATATTAAACAGGTTTCTAGGATTTCTTTCTTTCACCTCCGGAATATTGCTAAAATTAGAAACATCCTGTCCAGGAGTGATGCTGAGAAACTATTCCATGCATTTGTTACCTCATGGCTGGACTACTGTAATTCTTTACTATCAGGAAGTCAACAAAATGCCATTAAAAGCCTTCAGTTGATCCAAAATGCGGCAGCAAGAGTTCTGATGAATATTAAAAAGAGAGATCACATTTCTCCTGTTTTAGCTTCCTTTCATTGGCTCCCTGTTAAATCCAGAATAGAATTTAAGATCCTTCTTCTTACATACAAAGCCCTTAATAATCAAGCTCCATCATACATCAGAGATCTAATTGTTCCATATGTTCCTAACAGAGCACTTCGCTCTCAGACTGCAGGTGTACTTGTAGTTCCTAGGATTTCTAAAAGTAGAATGGGAGGCAGATCTTTTAGTTATCAGGCTCCTCTCCTGTGGAACCAGCTCCCAGCTTTAGTCCGTGAGGCAGACACTCTGTTTACTTTTAAGGCCAGGCTTAAAACTTTCCTTTTTGATAAAGCTTATAGTTAGAGTGGCTAAGGTCATCCTGAGCTATCTCTGTAGTTATGCTGCTATAGGCTTAGACTGCTGGAGGACAGACTTACCAATTTTCTTCACTCTGCTACTTCCTTTTCTCCTTCGACTCTCCAGTTGTATTACAGTACATTCTGTTATTTCGACTGTTAACTTTGTTTTCTCTCAGTGTTTTTCTCTCCATAGAAGATATACCTGGTCTGGTATCCTGCTTGGCTACAATGCCCTGTTAGATGGGGGGCATCGACTGGGATGATCCTCCCAGTAACTGAACATCCACTGTGTCCTGTTATCAACTTTTTACTTTCTGTAACATAGAAAGTTCTCTTATATCAGATCTTCTGTTCCTTCTGTGTTTCTGCTCAGTCTTCTCAACCTGTTGAAGGTTTCTTCCTGTTAAAGGGGAGTTTTTCCTCTCCACGGTCGCTACATGCTTGCTCAGTATGAGGGATTGCTGTGGTTGGAAAGTCTGCATCAACGGGGCCAACCTCACGCCAATGACTGACGCAATCTGCAGGGATTCCTTAAATAGGAAACTTTTTAACTGATTGGAATGTTTGTATAAATGTATTGAAATGACTTCTTGTTAAATGCCTTGAGATGACATCTGTTGTGAATTGGCGCTATATAAATAAACTGAATTGAATTATCATTCCCTATCAAACTAATAGTCCTCATTTCATTGCTTGAGTCATTGCATACAAAATTGTTGAACTAGTTGTCAAAATCTGTCAAGCTAATTTCATACATTCCGTTATTTTTTTTCCTGAAAATGTCTCCAAAATTGAATAATTGCTCTCAGGTGAACTTCAGCTTTCACTCATGAGGAGGTGTGTGAAGCATTACTGTAGTTGTAACCAATGGCAAGCCACTTGTCCACAGTCGCTCAGAGCTGAATCCCATTAACCCTCACTTGGCAAGCATATATGAACCAAGCAGGACATAGTGTATACCATTTCTACAATTCTGTGACACAAAAATGGAAAGTCAGCATCACAGAGGAAGAATAGGTGAAGTACAAAGGCAAATTCTTGACAAAATTAGGGCTACACTTAAAGACCATGTTGTGAATCACGGCCTCACTATGGCTGAGGCTGGTCGACGAGTGCAACCAAATGTAGGGAGAACTACTGTGAATTCCATCATTCAAACATTTCAAAGGAAGAACAGGTATGTATAGTATTGGACAGTAATCCAATACCTGCATACTATAATTTTACTCTGCAACACATAGGACTGCAAGACAACCTCGTAGAGGTGGAAGGGGGCCTGTTTTTACTCTACAACAAGAGGAAGCCATTTGTGCAATGGTGATTACAAATAATGCAATAAGATTGAGAGAGATTCAAAGCGCTGTTATAGATGATGACAATATCTTTAGCAATATTGAATCTGTTTCAATCGCAACAGTGCTCAGGAGGAATGAAATGCTCATGAAACAACTTTACAATGTGCCATTTGAAAGGAACAGTGAAAGAGTGAAGGTGACCCGTCACCAGTATGTACAGGTAAAGAGTGTGCATTCTATGCATACTCTAATGTTCAGCACTGTAAACTGTTTTACTTTGTGTAGTTCCATGCAGTACACTTAATAGTTCTGTATATTCACAGTAGGCAACACACTGTTCACTATGTTGTCAAAAACGCATTATGTTACACAGGTAAAGTTCTTACAATTGTTTTTTTTTTCTCTCTCCCTCTCTTCTGGGATAAAGCGTATACTGGAGCTAGAAGCCATGGAACCACTGCACACATTCATTTACATTGATAAGGGAGGTTTCAATCTGGCCAAAGGCAGAAGGCGTGGAAGAAACAGAATTGGACAGAGAGTAACGATTGATGTTCCAGGCCAACGAGGGGGGGATGTCACAATGTGTGCAGCCATCTCGGAAAATGGTGTCCTCACCCATGTCCCCCTTCTCGGTCCTTACAACACACAACATCTTACTTTTCTGGAGACTCCCTGAGAATGAGAGGGGTCTAACTGGAGACCATCTGAGCAAGTATGTTGTCGTGTGGGATAATGTGAGCTTTCACCACTCACATCTGGTCAGAGAGTGGTTTGCAGCACATGGCAGGATAGTGGTTGAATTGTCCCCCCTACTCCCCATTCCTTAATCCAATAGAATAGTTTTTTTCTGCCTGGAGGTGGAAGGTTTATGACTGGCGTCCACATGCCCAAATGGCACTGCTAGCAGCCATGGATGCTGCATGTGATGACATCACAGTGGAGTCTTGCAGAGGGTGGATTCGCCACTCAAGGAGATACTTTCCTTGTTGCCTTGCAAGGAAAGACATCCACTGTGATGTAGATGAAAATATGTGGCCAGACAGACAGGAATGTGTGGATGTCCAGGAATAATTTATGTTCAGTTTACAGTAACATGTACTGTTATATTGTTTACATTTGTGCACAGTTCTACCATAATGGTTTTTCCTATGTTTGTTCTAAATAAGTGACTTTGTATTTTTTTTTGCACAATGCTGTAGAATTGCAAAGAGCATATGCAGTAAATATGTGAAACATACATATGTGTCTTGTACATAGTTACCTTACTAAATACAGTAATGTGTAACTTTACTGTAGTTTTCAAATGGCTGTACAGGTGTATAGTGCTGTCTTTAGCATTTTCAGGTAGTTTCACCAAGATCTGTCTTTTTTGCATTGGAAAACAGAGAGCGTAAACTGTCACAATGAAAACATGACAAAGGCATTTGACTGTCTTGTTCATAAACAATGGTGTCAGGACTTACTATTTAGATGACACAGACAGTTTCATTGACATGAATACTTGCTTTTGAGGAATCAACTATTCATTTTGAGCAAGTGACGCACTTTTGCAGGTTTTCCACTAGGTTTTGCAGTTTGTACTAATTGTTCTGAGAACTGCACTAACTGTTGTGCAAATGTTAATAGTGATGTGGGAAATGCACCAAAGCAACTGAGAAAAACTGTAATAATCAATATGTAAGGAAGAAATGTGATCATTTCACCCCTTTTTGACCAAGGAGCATAATCCTAAATGCACAGCAGAAATAAAATTTTATTTACCAAACAAAATGCTTCAGAGGTTGGTAGTGCAATCAATACCACCGCAAGCTATCTTTGTTCAATTAGTGCAAAATTAACATCCGAACATGAATAAAAATTGTGGAAGCAACTGATGGTCAAATTTCTTGTCCAAAGTCCTTGAGAAAATAGTTGCTAATCAAGTCTGTGAGCATCTAAACAATAATGAGCTGTTTGAAGAGTTTCAGTCAGGTTTTAGAGCTCATCTTAGCACTGAAACAGCACTGATAAAGGTTACTAATGATATTCTCATGGCCTCAGATAATGGACTTGTGTCTGTTCTGGTTTTGTTAGATCTCAGTGCTGCATTTGACACAGTCGATCATAATATTCTCTTAGAAAGGCTTGAACAAGAGATCAAAGGAACAGCACTAGGCTGGTTTAAATCATATTTGTCTGATAGATTCCAGTTTGTTCATCTAAAGGATAAATATTATTCACTCTCAAGGATTACTTGTGGAGTTCCACAGGGTTCTGTGCTTGGACCAATCCTTTTCACCATATATATGCTTCCAATTGGTAAAATCATTAAACAGCATGGGATAAATTTCCACAGCTATGCCAATTATACACAACTATATTTATCCATAAATCCTGATGAACCATGTCAGTTAGGTAGATTACAGGCATGACTGGAAGACATAAAAACATGGATGACTCTAAACTTTTTGCTCTAAATTCTGACAAGACAGAAGTTGCTGTCTTTGGACCAGAAGTTCTAAAAAAGAAACTGATTAGTCAATCACTTCATCTGGATGGCATTAAATTGACCCCCAGTAATAACATAAAGAACCTTGGTGTTATTTTTGACCAAGACTTGACATTTAAATCCCATATTAAACAGGTTTGAAGGATTTCTTTATTTCATCTCCAGAATATTGCTAAAATAAGAAACATCCTGTCCAGGAGTGATGCTGAGAAACTGGTCCATGCATTTGTTACCTCAAGGCCGGACTACTGTAATTCTTTACTATCAGGTAGTCCACAAAATGCTTTTAAAAGCCTTTAGTTGATCCAAAATGCGGCAGCAAGAAGTCTGATGAATATTTAAAAAAGAGATCACATTTCGCCTGTTTTAGCTTCCCTTCATTGGCTCCCTGTTAAATCCAAAATAGAATTTAAGATCCTTCTTCTTACATACAAAGCCATTAATAATCAAGCTCCATCATACATCAGAGATCTAATTGTTTCATATGTTCCCAACAGAGCACTTCGCTCTCAGACTGCAGGTTTACTTGTAGTTCCTAGGATCTCTAAAAGTAGAATGGGAGGCAGATCTTTTAGTTATCAGGCTCCTGTCCTGTGGAACCAGCTCCCAGCTTTAGTCCGTGTGGCAGACACTCTGTTTACTTTTAAGGCCAGGCTTAAAACTTTCCTTTTTGATAAAGCTTATACTTAGAGTGGCTAAGGTCATCCTGAGCTATCTCTGTAGTTATGCTGCTATAGGCTTAGTCTGCTGGAGGACAAATTTACCAATTTTCTTCATTCTGCTACTTCCTTTTCTACTACTACTCTCGAGTTGTATTACAGTACATTCTGTTATTTCGACTGTTAACTTTGTTTTCTCTCAGTGTTTTTCTCTCCATAGAAGATACACCTGGTCTGGTATCCTGCTTGGCTGCAATGCCCTGTTGGACGGGGGGCATCGACTGGGATGATGCTCCCAGTAACTGAACATCCACCGTGTCATGTTATCAACTTTTTACTTTCTGTAACATAGAAAGTACACTTGTATCAGATCTTCTGTTCCTACTGTGTCTCTGCTCTGTCTTCTCAAACCCCCAAATTATTACGTGTCCTGTCTGGCAGTGTGGTGCTCAAAAATGGTGTCTGAGTACCAAATAGAAGCCCACAGATTTACTTTCACAAGTGGAGCTTTACGGCTTTTGCTATAGTACTAGACTTGATATATACATGTAAGAAATCTTTATTAGAAATTGCAGTGGGATTTTTTTATATTATATTATTGACATGGAGATGGAAAATAAAGGGGAGAAAAGAAAAAAGATGAAGAGAGGTAGGAAAAAAACTTAAGAGGGAGAGGGTGAGTGGAGGACATAGGAGAGGAAGGAGAATAAAGAAAACACAACACTACAACACTAGTCTGCTTCTACACCTGCAGGACAGTAGAGAGAGGGAAAAAATCAGCAATAAAAAAACAAACTATGCAAACTGAGAACTACACAACCACAACTCAAAGATATATAAATACAAGAGCATCACTGAAAAGCTCATGGTACTGATTATTACAAGATGCAATTATGGTAACCTCAGCCCCAAGAATATATCTGTAAACACCAGAATCCCCACACCTGTGTGTGTGTGCGTGTGTGTCTATGAGCATACTGGTACATATAAGATTTCTCCATACGAGTGTTCAATAGCTGGTATGAGGAACTATCGATCTTCCTCCCAGGAATAAAGGCCAACACGAAGAAGACCTGAGCCATAGATATTGGTCATAGACAGGCTTCAGATTTTGCCAGCAGATTGTCCCTCTTAAGGAATCATTCACCAATGTGGCTACTTGCAGACAAACTGAGTTTACCACCAAGGACTTCCATTCACCATGAACAATACAGTAAGTGCTGGTGAGATCCTAAAATGATGTGCAAGAGGTTTCCTTTTATTTCTATTAAACAATTATGCACCACTTTGTTTTTGTGTGTCACATACAATCCAAATAAAGTATTTTTAATTCTGTAGTAAATATGTAACATAAAGATTAAACATTTCAAGGTGTGTTAATACTTTAAGAGGCACTATACTCCTCAAAAGGTGGCTTAATATAAAAGTTTCTAATTTGAATTACCATGTATTGGATGGAATAAATACATTTTCCATACCATATGCTATGTGTTATAATCAATGTTATAAACTTAAATGTTACTGTTCTTATGTCTGTGAATGGGGTCAAGGCAGTGTAATGTCTTTATTAGAAATTGTCTAATCTAACATACATGCTTTATTAAAGGTCATACAAAAATGTGAACTGTAAGACTATAAGAGTTGATAACAAAAAGCCCCAACTTCTTGCTCAAAAGCAGAAAATTCGTTGCATGGCTCCAAAAGTAGATTTAACATAAGTTATCATAAGAAGTGATTATTGGGAGAATGGCTGGCTCTGATGGCTATGGATGGATTTCTGATGTATACAACAGTGTGCTTCTGTGGAATTTCTCAATCAGGTTTTTATGAAAAGCAAAGAAAGCTTGTCACCTTGTGGAGGCTGTGCTGGTGTTAACAGAGTGCTTCACAAATGTACTTCACAAGTAAATAGAACTCAAATTTCAAGTGGGTATTTGCACCCACGTACTGTGCAACTGTTCTGGTGAATACATGAGCAATACAAATTAAAAGTGCAATGGCAGGAATGGAAACTTATTGGGCTTGATGGGAGCAGTGATGCGTATACATCCTAACCCCCAGTTTCCACTGCATGCACTCCGCTCCCGTCCGCCACGCACTCCGCAGCCATTCGCAATTTCCGCTGTATGAGCTTTAGATCCAGCCGGAGCCCAGAGGTGCTCAAAGAAGCATGCCCGGGAATTGCGAGATCTGGCGATAAAAGCCAGTAATAAATACGGATGTCGGAACAAAATTTTTCATTCCGTGGAAGACAGAAAAGAACTGTTATTCTCTGTTATTCTGTGTCAAGATATTTTCGACAACATATGTATAAATATAAGCGGGTTTATATTAATATAGCTATGCATACAAAAAATTTGAGTCAGTCTTTATTGATGTATTTTGAAAAACACCCGGAAATGTGGTTTTCTAAATCCTGTTGGTGCTTAGTGATTTGTGTAGATTGACTGCGGACTTGCAAAACAGATGCCGGCACTCGGCGGCGGCAGTGGAAATGCTTTCATTGACTACAATGGAAGGTCGGAGTTGATCGCTGTTTAGCCAAGCCAGAGAGGATGACGTCCCAGCTAAAGGCTGTTACCTGCACTCCAACAGCCATAAGGCCTCCCACTGCCAACCGACCGCAGCTATTGTTAGCCTATTGGCTAACGTTGTTTTAGCTTTCCCAATCATCAACGGAGCAACCCAGAGAACTTTAACCGTTCAATAAGGTCTGTCTGGGCAGAGTTTAGGATAAACAAGATTTGAGGGTTGTTTGTTTTTCACTGTGATTTGTTACCTTGTGTAAGATTTCATTTATTGTTTGGGTACAAACAGGCCGTTTGGCCTGGAGGTTTAAACAGTGATTTTCGAGATTCCCGATGGAAAGTCGTTTCATATACTGCAACCTGAGTGATTCAATCTGACAGGAGTTTTTCTCGTCTTTGTTTGGTGTTTAATAAATGAACCAGAGTGGCTTTAAGCAGCTCCACGTGAGTTAGCTGTAGGCTACATGCTCTAGCGAACCACGTGACTGCTCAGCTTCATGAACAATAAAGACTGCCATTAATGGTATTCAAAAAAGAGATCGGCTTTAAAACAGATATTTTAAAAACCAAGACTAATCTTTTAAGTCGTTTTTGAAGCCGCCTTCTTAGTAAGTCAAAATACTAAATAAGATCAATCACTGCGGTGACCGATCAAAATAGGATCAATTCTCCATGAAGTTAGTAATTTCTAATTCCAAAGAACGTTTTTCTTCACTTCCGCTTTGTATTGTAAATTGGTGGTTTGAAAACAAACCAAAGGTGCTAATTAGTTTCAAACCAACCACAGTTAGTTTAAAACTAATTTAGCTTAATTCCCAAAACTCTTCAATTTAAGCCTTGGTCTTTAAGCAACATATTCTTGCTGAACTGGGACATCATTATCCAATTATTGGTTATTGCTTCTACTTCTTTGCATATTTATCACTTTTGCTGTTTACATTTGGGTGTTAGATTTATTATTATTATTATTTTTCTTAGTGGTTTTCTTGTGTGTTACTAGCTTAGTGAGTTTGTTGATTAAAGCCTTGTGATTGAAAGTTGAATTCTTTTTGTAATAAACTCTTGTATTTTGGAAAATCGTTGTTGTTATTTCACCTACATGTGTAGTAACTTGCTGTTCAAAGAACGCCAAGAACTTATTCCTTCACCTATTGTTTAATTATCAAAGCCTTATCAGGCAGGTAATCATAAACATAAACTGAGACTGAACAATTTGGCTATTGATATTCCTGGAATCCAGATGGTGCCCCAAACTTGGTAATTTTGACAAAAAATTGTTAATCTTAATAATAATTGCCCTAACACAACAGATACTGAAAAAAAGGATTCAGGAATGTTCCCTGCACTCCAAAGGTTCTCAGTCACCTCACCAAGTAGACCTTTCCTGTGAAAGTGCGAAAGTGTTTAGGTTCCAGACTACTTCTGTGGGGATGAATGAGAATGTGGTTTTATCTGTAAAGTACTCTGAGGTGCAATTTTGTACAAAAAGGGGTTTATAAATAAAGATTGATTAATTGATTCATTCATTCATTCATTTATTCATTGATGAAAATTACAAGCCTCTCATCTTTTTAAGTGGGAAAACTTGCATATATATATATATATATATATATATAGGTCCTTCTCAAAAAATTAGCATATTGTGATAAAGTTCATTTTCCATAATGTAATGATAAAAATTTAACTTTCATATATTTTAGATTCCTTCCACACCAACTGAAATATTTCAGGTCTTTTATTGTTTTAAAACTGATGATTTTGGCATACAGCTCATTAAAACCCAAAATTCCTATCTCAAAAAATTAGCATATTTCATCCGACCAATAAAAGAAAAGGGTTTTTAATATAAAAAAAGTCAACCTTCAAATAATTATGTTCAGTTATGCACTCAATACTTGGTCGGGAATCCTTTTGCAGAAATGACTGCTTCAATGCGGCGTGGCATGGAGGCAATCAGCCTGTGGCACTGCTGAGGTGTTATGGAGGCCCAGGATGCTTCGATAGCGGCCTTAAGCTCATCCAGAGTGTTGGGTCTTGCGTCTCTCAACTTCCTCTTCACAATATCCCACAGATTCTCAATGGGGTTCAGGTCAGGAGAGTTGGCAGGCTAATTGAGCACAGTAATACCATGGTCAGTAAACCATTTACCAGTGCTTTTGGTACTGTGAGCAGGTGCCAGGTCGTGCTGAAAAATTAAATCTTCATCTCCATAAAGCTTTTCAGCAGATGGGAGCATGAAGTGCTCCAAAATCTCCTGATAGCTAGCTGCATTGACCCTGCCCTTGATAAAACACAGTGGACCAACACCAGCAGCTGACATGGCACAAAAGTGGCTTGACCTGGGGAATGCGGCACCTGTAGCCCATTTCCTGCACACGCCTGTGTTTCTACTCCAGACTCAGTCCACTGCTTCCGCAGGTCCCAAGGTCTGGATTCGTCCTTCTCCACAATCTTCCTCAGGGTCTGGTCACCTCTTCTCGTTGTGCAGCGTTTTCTGCCACACTTTTTCCTTCCCACAGACTTCCCACTGAGGTGCCTTGATACAGCACTCTGGGAACAGCCTATTCGTTCAGAAATTTCTTTCTGTGTCTTACCCTCTTGCTTGAGGGTGTCAATGATGGCCTTCTGGGCAGCAGTCAGGTCGACAGTCTTACCCATGATTGCGGTTTTGAGTAATGAACCAGGCTGGGAGTTTTTAAAAGTCTCAGGAATCTTTTGCAGGTGTTTAGAGTTAATTAGTTGATTCAGATGATTAGGATAATAGCTCGTTTAGAGAACCTTTTCATGATATGCTAATTTTTTGAGATGGGAATTTTGGGTTTTCATGAGCTGTATGCCAAAATCATCAGTTTTAAAACAATAAAAGACCTGAAATATTTCAGTTGGTGTGCAATGAATCTTAAATATATGAAAGTTTAATTTTTATCATTACATTATGGAAAAGAATGAACTTTATCACAATATGCTAATTTTTTGAGAAGGACCTGTATATATATATATATATAGTGGGGCGAAAAAGTATTTAGCAACCATTTTTTAATAAAGGATAGCTGTGAATTAATCACGATTAATTAACATTCGTCAGTATGCCTGAAAAACAAACAAATAAAGGACAAAAATGGATGCCTTTGATCTTTTTTTTGAAGAAAATACAGTTTACATGTGACCCTTTTAATGGTAAACATTTTCTGAATGTCAAGCTCACCGCTTCTTATTCAAATTGGACAACCTTGAGCATCCTCTTCATGGGACTATCCTACAACAACAGAGTGTTTTCAGTCAAAAGCTTCAACAGTTTTGCTGCAACACAGACTGCTACAGGAGATCCTTCCTGCCCACAGCCATCTGGATCTACAACAACTCCTTGGAGAATTAAATAGTATGCTACTTGGGCTTAAGCCCCGGATGTTTTCTGAGTAGCCCCAAATCTGAATTTTACTTTTGAAGTGGGAGGAAAAGCCTCACGGAAATAAGTTGCTGTACCGGAGTCCACCAGAGAGGCAGCAGTGGCGAAAATAGCCTGGATACAGCCTCCCTGAGCCCATGAAGAACAAGCGTTTTTTTATATATACAGTCAATGGTTTCAGAAGCCTGCCAGCCTGCTTTCTGGGAGTACTATTAAATGCGTATTAAACCCATGCAGGAGAAGACTTTTTAACTGATTGGAATGTTTGTATAAATGTATTGAAATGACTTCTTGTCAAGTGCCTTGAGATGACATCTGTTGTGAATTGGCGCTATATAAATAAACTGAATTGAATTGAAGACAGTTGTGGATATGGATGTTAGGATTTTCTTTTGTGACAAAAAGTACAAATTGACAGCAACAACAGTGATGACACAAATCATTATTCAGGGTTGTGAATCTTATTTTAAAAGTACTGGTACTTGCTAAATGTCCTTTACTTTCAGTAAACTTTTGGTACAAAGAAAATTAATTGTAATAATATAATGTTACATATGTGATTGGAACGCATATAAAACATGCTTGGATTATAACCATAAATATAAAGTAAATAAAGTGGTGGATGTTCTCTGGATGACTGAGAAAGGTAAAGTAGTGTTACAGCTAGTAAATACAGCTAAACATGGAGAGTAGGCTATATAAAATATATAGTGTTTTTTCATTGTCTGTCAAAAAAAAAAATCAGGTCATAATCAATCTTTACGTCAATTTTTAAAATAATAATGACATATTCTATAGTATTTATTTATTTTTTCATATATTGTAAAACATGCTGTGTTCATAAACCAGTATCAGGCAGATGTGGAGAGCCCTCACTTTTGAGAACGGGCAGCTATGACCTGGTAGAAACATCGCAACAAACACGTTTTAGTTTCCTTCTCAGTCTACGCATGCTTCTTTCAATATTGTCCAAGCTGTGCAGTAACAGCAAAATCTCTCCATCCTTCAATCCAAGCATAAAATAGAACTTAATCAATTCTGATATATGAGACATTTTCTCAGTTGCTAATCTGCCCCATCATCAACTTTATGTTTTAAAATTAAGTTTGAAGAATAAATAACACTTTATTGTTCAAATAATATACTTTTTAAAACGTGAAAATGATTTTGTAGGAACGTGATAGTATATTGTACAAACAAAAAAGTTATACTGTAATGTTAGAACAATAAAGTTTTCACGTTATAACTTGACATAGTTCTATTTTTATTTTACCTACGTAGGAGCTCTACGCTTCCTTGCACCTGCGCCCCAAAGCCTCAGTAACCGTTTAACCTGCTGTGAGCTTCCAGATAGCGAGATACATTGACTATGGGGTCCAGGTCTTAAATCATGTTCAGATATTCTCATAAAATTTTTATTATTTATTGATTTTGTTACCTGTACTCCATGCATAATGTTGAAAATATCTGCATCAAATGGTCAGGGGTGTGAATTGTATCTGTCAAAATGACAGACAGCCTTCAGATTTTTCCATAGGCCTGATTTGAAATGTTATTTCTTAAATGAAAGTCGTTTGTTATAATTAGAGCTATTTTTATTTGTGGGTTTTTGCCTTCATGCAATTAGTTTAATTAATTAAGAAATATTTTAATGAGAGAATTGGAAATTGGTCATAAAATGTGTCGAAACACAAGATTAAATCAGGGTAAGAAAAAACACAGAGCAGGAAAAACAGCAGAGGCCAGGATCATGAGACAATAAGATGCATTTGTTTTGTTTTTTATCAAAATATGAATTATATAGTCAAACTTAGTAGCCCTCTTGCTTTATGCTATCTGCTCTTAATAGATGTAAGCTGTATTCCCTGGACCAGTGATCTGAGGTGACTTCAGTGAGCAGCGGATTATGATATTGTTGATAGTATTATTGTTGATTGGCAGTGTTATTTTGCTTTATTAAAGCATAGTAAGTGTAATCCAGTGCTTTTTGTCTGCTTTAAGGTGATCAATTAGAAAGTTGAGATGCCGCATCATTTAAAGCAATGGTTTGCACAAGAAAAGAAAAAAATCCATCAGTCATCAGGACTAAGCCCCAGATATTCTTCAATGCTAAATCCGCCCCTGGCCGTAGACAGATTTTAACAATGATTAAGACAATGATTTTAGCATTAGGCCTCAGACAGCTCTTGACCTGCCTGCTTCCCTAAAAGTTAAAAGTGCACACTCAAAACTTGCATCACCGTGGATACAGATTTTCTCTGACTAAATTTTTATAGACTATAGTTCTGTCGTGATATCCACTTTAAATGGTTTTACATGTGATCTTATGTTCTGATTTCAAATCCACAATGAGTATTTTTACTGAAGTTAGGCAAGGCAGTTGTATTTGTATAGCACACTTTCAACAACAAGGTAATTCATGGTGCTTAGAGTTTTCAAGTTAGAGTTTTTTTGGACATATTTGTTCTTTGTAGTATTTTATTAAACCCATACAAATCTGTGAGATGCACCTCTGAGACCAAATTCAATTAATACATACAGCAAGCACCCTCAAGTAATAACACTGCAGCCATAGGACTGATGCCCCCACAAATATGAAGGTTTCTTTGTTCAGATAATTAGCAATTTGTTACCATAACAACAAGAAACATAGAATAATTTCTATCTGATTAATTGCCTTTATAGTACTAATCTCTCTGACATGATGCTGTTTTACACTCTCTGCTCAGCAAGCCGTATTTTCTCATTAGATTTAAATGAACAGCAAAAGTGCTCATTTGGCTAAGTGATATAATTGAACATATTTTACAGTAGGTGTTTGATCTGCTGGAGGTTTGCTCTCTTTTAACAACTGTTTCTTATTGTTCCTTTCACAGTGGGTAACAGCCAGGATAATTAAAATACCTTTTAAACAAATGAGAAGCTACAGCATGATTTAAACAGTAAGCAGCATCTGAACACTTTTTTCTTTAGCAGCAAAAACGTACTTCAGTTTAGTTACCTAATCTTACGTTATGGTAATGTTCAGTAGTCGAGTTGTAAAAAAATTTCAGGGGGGATGGTAATTTTTTTCACCTAATAAACTGGATTTTAATTTAAAAAAAGGTGGTATTTATAGAGCATTTTGTATCGCCGAATTGGCCGGAATGTTAAGGGACTACAACTGAATAGCCTGCATTAGAATTAAACAAGATCGGGTGAAATGGAGGCTTTCTATATCTGTGAAGCAAAGCCAATACCAGCACCTTGCAAAGAAACCTTAGCAAATAACTGCAGTGCAGAAGAAGATTTTTTTGTGCAAACTAGGCCTATACAAAACAAAGTATTGGATTAATTTAACATGAAAGACCAAACAAAATTAGTCATTTCTATTTTATTCATTACAACCCTCACTTAACCCACATGCTCATAGCAGTTTCCAAACACTTTGGCAATCATGTTTTTTTCTACTGTATTTCTTGCTCTTGTTCACATTCGTCCTGATTATGGTTAAATGTCACTGTCAGATGAGCTCTGACGAGGTGATCATTTTTCCTAGGCCGATTATGGCTGGATGTGTAAAAAGAGTCGACATCTAGTGCAGATTCAGCAAGCCGCATGCATGTCTTGACTGAATGACAAGTCCTGTATTTTAGCAAGCTAATTAACAAGAGAGATGTGGGGGGTCGCCCGTTCATCTTAGCTAGTTTGGAGGGTAGCATCCTGGGATCTGTGCGTACACCTGTGGCGAGTCGGGTGGTCTTTAGATAACAAAAAGCAGGCTAGATTAATTATTGAGATTGATAGCTCACCTGTTATTTTTTCTTTTTTTTTAAATCCCGGACATCCCGCTGACCAGTCGCTCGTTTGGGCATGTTTGCACTTCTGTAATGCAGCTTTTGCCGCTCTCTAGGCCATAAGATGAACCCCGAAAATATCTTTAGAAAATGAATCTCATTCCGACCTCTGGCATCCACAAACTGTTTACTTCATAAAATACATACGTTCGCACTTAGTTCAAAAGTAAAAGTTATCCTAATGGAATAGCGCAGTTTTTTTATGATCAATGTTTTAATTCGGGACTAGTTTGTTTTGAGAAAGGAGTGATACGGCTGTTACGTACCCGTTTTAGACCAATGCGGTGGCAGAGTTTAACCGACGTGATGATGTATGCGGATATGGAGACAGCTAAGGTCATGATGAAAACTTCTTTAAAAGATTTACAAAACCGAGTAAAAGCATGTTGGCCTACGTAAAATGTGTTACATGCATTTAACTTCCATGAAACATGAACAAGACATGAATTTCATGTTAAATTATCTCTTGGTCTAAAACAGTAACGTAGCAGCCGTGTCACTCCTTTCTCACTACGGTGAAAACAAACTAGTCCCGAATTATAATGTTGATCATAAAAAACTTGGCTATTACAGAAGGAGAACTTTTACTTTTGAACTCAGTGCGAACGTATAGCTTTTATGAAGTAAACAGTTTTTGTAGATGCCAGAGGTCGGAACAAGATGATACAAGATGGCCTACTCTCTATGACCCTATGTTGCGTCATTGCGTTTCGTGCCCCTGTCCCCCGGATCTTATTAGACTGTTTATTTTCGCTCAACATGCGGAGACCTAACATTTTCTGATGAAGAAATTATTTCATATAGGCTAAGAGTATTTATGATTCATATTTCCATACAATATATTTACTGTAAAATGGAAGGGATAGAGAGGGAGGATGGGACTTTTACTGGTGGGATGTTATATCTCGGATTTCTTTCTAAGGGGAGCGGCGTCCCCCTCTGCTCCCTCTCAACTCAAATACTGGTAATGTTCAGTATGGGGCAGTATTTGTAAATGTTTATACTTCATAAATGAAAGAAGAAGAAAAAAAAACACTCCAGAACCAAACAAGTTCCAGAGTAACACATTTATTGGTACTAGGTAAATAAAAGATCAGGTCTTTATTTTTTTGACCAGTTGAACAATGACTCCCAGTTAGAGCAGTTGACTGTTTTTACATACAACATTCTCTAGGAGTAAAATATTCAGTAAACTTGTCTGGTTTTATGCTGAACATTTATGGTAATACACCACTAAAAGGGAGCTGAGAAATGTATCATCCTCCAGTTGATGGGCCGACCTGCTGAGGAATAGTGGGTGGGCACAAGAGGTTGGACGTTGTAGATTGACCCTTTTCCTTGATCTTTATGGCCAAGGAGTGGGCTTTGCAGATGTACCAAATAACAAAATCAAACGATGACCACAAGTCTGGGTAAAACTTAAAAGGCATCAAACACTGCTGTTGCTGGCAGACTATTTTGGTGAACTAAAATAATAAAACCTTTAAAGATGAAGCAGAAAAAACTTTGCATAAACAATTCAATTCAGGTTATTTATATAGAGCTCCGGACGTCACGTGAATCTCAGAGCGTAGGCGCCATGTTGGCAGTAATGAACGTCAGTAAAATGAACGTAGCTGGCTGTGATTTTACTCCATCGGAGTTTACTCCCCATTTTAAAACAGAAGATATTATTGTCTATACCGGGAAACTAAAGAGATTAAACATCTCCGACCCTTGACATGCCCCTGGGATACTTTTTAAAACTTCAGAAACTGTCAGTACAGACCTTTTACCGGATCAGAGATACTCTCACAACACACACAGTTTGTTTTTAAAGTTGCTGGGGACAATGACCATAAACTTAAGTGTGGTTTGAAGATGGCTGGGGACAATTATTATTAATTATACATATAGTCTACAAAGATACATTTGTTTCACGTTTATGCACTGCAGTGAATAAACAGGTGTTGAAAATCGCATCTTTATTCCATCAATAAAAGTTGAAAGCCATAGGCTTACGTGTTTTGTTTTTCAAATGGCACTGAAAACCATCATTAGGATGTTTGCTTGCATGGCTTCATTAAAATCCACATTATAGCACATAGAACAATGTTGGTATAAACTCGCCCCAGAAGAATATGTGCAACTATAAAACGTGTTCCCTTCAACACTAACTAACAATTCAGAGTCCTGGAACAGGCCAGGTACCAGCGGCAGACCCGCATAAGGTTTTTACATCATAAAGTTGTGAAATTAAATTTCAGGGGTCCGGGAGGACGTTTCTTTAATGCGGGCGGGTTGCGAATGAGAAAATTGTTTATAATGTTTTTTTTTAAGATTCCCAAAGAGGATTGTGTTGATATATTGTGATAGGGACATAACAAAAAAAAAAAAAATCAATAACACAAAGTCACTGACATCCATCAGAAAGGGCGATAGAAGTCAGAGCATCTCTGCTACGCTCCTGATTCGCCAAGCGAGGTATTCTCAGGCCCGCTGAGCTGATTTGGGGTGAGCCAGCTCTGCGGGTCGAGGGAGCGATGTAGTGATATGTGGAAAGAGCATGCCAGAATATTCCTCCAACTTTGCGCTGACAGCGGAATATTCTCGCTATCTAGGCATCCAGCGCTGCCAGAGAGACTTTTCTGCAGCGGGATTTGCGATTCAGGAACAGGGAACACAGTTAAAGCCAGGGACTGTGGACACTTTTTTGTTTCTGCACAGTGATCTCTGCAACAAATAAATGTTAGTTTTTAAAACATCGACATATCCACTGCTGTATAGTATGAATGTATAAGAAAGTGGAATAAAGTGATTTAAATAATTGTCCGTTCAGACACCGATTATGTGGAAATGTGCTGGGAGAACAAATGGATGTTAGAGCTGGTAAGAAATTAAAAGTGGTGGTTCTGGAATCTTCGTGCAAAGGAATGTGTTGTTGTCAGCGGGAGGGAGACCTGTACTGATTTTGGTTACCATGAGCAACGGGCCCTAGGTTATGTGTTTTTGCAACATTTTGTATGTTCATCCCAGGAAATAAAGTATTTTGTTTCAAAATAATTTGCTTCACTTAATGATACAAGAGCAGTTATCAAACAAACGGTAATAAATCTGAATTACAGGTGAATCACTCAAAAAACCTAAATGAAACGGCTTCATTTCTGCCTGATCGCTGATTGCGCGTTTCATGGCAATAATCCATCGTTTTCTGCGTTCTGGATCCTTGGGAATCCAATAGAACGCTCTTCCCTCATCTCATCCCCATCTGTTATTGCATCCTGGGGCACAACAGGTATCCACCATATTTACCGTTTCTAAGTTCGGGTTAGCTGCAAATAACAACTGCGGGAGACTGCCAAAATGGCGCCAATTCGATTTTAACTGTTGCATGCTAGGAGAAGTGACGTCAACTCCCAGAGCTCTATAGCCCTAATTCACAACATATGCAATCTCAAGGCACTTTAAAAGAAGTGTCATTTCAATTCAGTCATACATACATTCCAATTAATCATTCAATGAATTATTCAGTTTAGATGTTTTCTATCTAACCAAGCAGAAAGCATTACTCAATGCAATCTGCTTGACTGCATAGCATTGATGTGCAGTATTTGCTCCTCCTGGACGAACATGTAGTGACAGTAGACAGTCGCTTGTGTCGTGCCGTTGACTTAACAGCAATCCCTCATACTCAGCAAGCATGTTGTGACAGTGGAGAGGAAAACCTCCCCTTTAAAAGGGAAATAGTTCTCCAGCAGGTACCATTTTACATGCAGTTTCGTGCATTTTTAAAGATCAAAACAGCTTTCAGCAACAAAGGCTACCTCTGAGTAGTTGTTACACTTTATAAACATCAATGCTTTTGAAAAACTCAATAAATCTTAGTAATAATACTGTTATAATTCTGTTGTAATTCTGCTGTTAATTGCACCTCCCTGTTTTTTTCACTTCCTGTAAATAGTGCGTTTTATATATATATATATGAAGTACTGTGCAAAAGTTTTAGGCAGGTATGAAAAAATGCTGCAAACAAAGAATGCTTTCAGAAATATAAATAGCGACTGTTTATTTTTTATCAATTTACAAAATGCAAAGTGAGCAAAAAAAAGATAAATCTATATCAAATTTATATTTGGTGTTACTACCTTTTGCCTTCAACCCAGAATCAATTGTTATAGGTACACTTGCAGAAAGTCAGGGATTTTTTAGGATTATTGTCATGTTTTGGAGTTTACACTGGACCCAAAAGCAGCAGAGTAAATACAAAAATGATTGAATGAAAAACACAGGGAACTTACATAACTCAGGAGGGTACAGGCAGCAACAGGGAAAAACAGGAACCAGACGGGCTACAAGGAAGGCAGAAATCAGGCGGGGAAAAAAGACGGACGAACCAGCGAGTTGTGACTGAAAGAGGGCAATATTTATACTGAGGGAGGAGAGTGAAGAGTGAAGCAGAGAAGGAGCAGGACCAATTAAGGGAAGCGGTTGCAGCTGAGGGGGAGTGAGCAGGTGGAAGTGATTAGCTGGGACAGGAGGTGAAATGGCTGGGAGACAGAAAACTGGTAAACTAGAAGGATGTTAAGAAACTAACTAAAGACAAGACTACGGGGAAACCAGAAAGTACAGAAATCACAAGAAAGACTAAGAATAGCAAAACATGAAGATAGAACTAAGGAAAATCACTAACAAAAGCCAAACACCCGGGGATCACAACAATTATACTCAGATGTATGATCAACCAATTACAACAAACAGTGAGCAAAAAAAAGAAAAATCTTTATCAAACCTATATTTGGTGTTACAACCTTTTGCCTTCAACCCAGCATCAATTCTTATAGGTACACTTGCACAAAGTCAGGGATTTTGTAGGATTATAGCCAGATGTATGATAAATCAATTACAACAAACAGGGGCTAATGATCATCAGTGTCACACGTAGGTTGAAACATTAACTGGAACACAAACAGCTGTGTAGGAGGGTTAAAATTGGGTGAGGAACAGCAAACTCTGCTACAAAGGTAAAGTTGTCGAAGATAGTTTCATTTCATGGCAAGATTGAGCACAGAAACAAGACACAAGGTAATTATACTGCATCAGCAAGGTCTCTCCCAGAGAAAGATTTCAAACCACACTGGGGTTTTAAGATGTGCTGTTCAAGCTCTTTTGAAGAAGTACAAAAAAACGGGCAATGTTGAGGATCGTAGATGCTGTGGTCGGCCAAGGAAAATTATTACAGCTGATGAAAGACACATCAAGCTTATTTCCCTTCGAAATCGGAAGATGTCCAGCAGTGCCATCAGCTCAGAGCTGGCAGAAACCAGTAGGACCAAGGTACACCCATCAACTGTCTGGAGAATTCCTGCCAGAACTGGTCTTTATGGATCAGTCTGATGCCATCTTCTTTAACGTACAAAAAATGGATCACTCTTTGCAAGTTGGTAGTTAGTCTTTGCCTCAAGGAGAGGATTTCAAGTATCTTAAGGCGTTTTCAAAAGACACACCATGCCGACATATCAAGGTAATATTGCTGACACGGTGTGTCTTTGAATGCGCCATGGTGGCATGGCAGGGCAAGGCATGAATACTGAGGCATTCTTGTCTGCAACTTTGATAGCCTAGTAATGTTACCGTTATATTGCCCCAACGCTGGACTTATTAATGAAGATTAGTATTTGCCGCAACAGAGGGTGATATCATGATTATGTGTGGAATGTGCACTGAGCCCTGGCCTGGCTGGTAACAGTGTTAAAAATTCAAGTTAACATGGGGAGTTCATTTAGCAGTAGTAGGCTGTGTCAGCTGAAATGGCAAACTGGAGTGATGCAGAGGTACAGGGGGTCCTGGCCTTTAGAGCGGAAAACCAGATAACCAGACATTTAATGGGGACTGTGAAGGACAGCCATCTTTTGGAGCAGCTCGCAAAAAAATTTCAGGAGCAAAGCTTTAATCGATATAAAAACAAGGTATTTTGCCTGTGTGCCACGGACATTTCAGTTTCACGATTTATACACAACCCTGCACGTTGACCGCCCAGACACCACCCCTACACCCCCCTTCATCCCGGCATCGCGTAACATTTTGTGAAAAACACCTGATCTCGCTACATTGCAACTTATGAATGACCAAAAGGCTCACTGATGTCGGCATTTTCTTTTGAAACAGCCTTTCGCGTCTTGTTCAATAGTATAGGTAAGATGGAGGGTGAGATACATGGATTAGGGCTTTGTCTACTCTAATGCTAATTCTAGTAATTGTAAATGATTCTAGAATTTGGCTGCATGTTGGAGAGGCTAGGTTGGTCAAATATTGAGTCTTGTTTTTTCGGATGTTGTTTCCTGTTTTCTTGAGGAAGATTGCATTTTTTGGACCTGTATACTTTCTAGTTTATGGTGCTGTGAAACTGGAGGGATTTTTGCTGTTAATTTTTCACTTTTTGATACCTTGTTATGATGCAAAACCATGGCAACAAGGTTGTTTACAGCTGGGAGCAGCTGATTAACATGGCAAAAGCTTAAATAATACCTCAGCTGAAGCCACAGATCCCTGATGAGTTGAGAAAGAGGAGGCGTGGATGCAGAGCAGGAGCAAAAAGAAGACAGAGAATGAGAAAGTTCAAACCATCTCTTCCATCAATCATAATGGGCAACGTAAGATCACTGGCTAACAAGATGGATGAACCCCAAGCCCTTGCAAGGACTCAGCCAGAGTATGAATGCAGTGTTATGTGTTTCATTGAGACGTGGCTCCAGGATCATATCCCTGACTCCAATGTCTCTCTGCCAGGCTTCCTGACTATACGAGCAGACAGAGATCTGAAGACGAGCAGGAAAAGTAAAGGAGGTGGAGAAGCAGTGCTTGTCAGCAAAAGATGGTGACATCTAGGACATGTTAGTGTGAAGTGTCATCTCTGCAGCCCAGATATCAAACTATTGCCAGTAATTTTTCGTCCATATTATTTACCAAGAGAGTTCACCAGTGTAATTTTGCCAGTTGTTTGCATTTCACCTTCAGCCGTGGCCAACAATGCATGTGATGTCATCAGTTCCGTTGTCGCTAAGCTACAGACCCAGCACCCCAATGCATTTGTAGCAATATCTGGTGATTTTAATCAAGCCTCGCTCACTTCTACACTTCTAACATTTCAACAGTTTGTCAGCTGCTCCACAAGAGAAAACAAGACCTAGGATTTGTTTTATGCAAATGTAAAGGATGCATACATGTACAAACCAAGACCTCCTTTAGGACAATCAGATCACAATCTTGTTTTTGGCCCCCAGTAATAACATAAGAACCTCTGCGTTATTTTTGACAAAGACTTGACATTTAAATCCCATATTAAACAGGTTTCTAGGATTTCTGTCTTTCACCTCAGGAATATTGCTAAAATTAGAAACATCCTGTCCAGGAGTGATGCTGAGAAACTAGTCCATGCATTTGTTACCTCAAGGCTGGACTACTGTAATTCTTTACTATCAGGAAGTCCACAAAATGCCATTAAAAGCCTTCAGTTGATCCAAAATGCGGCAGCAAGAGTTCTGATGAATATTAAAAAGAGAGATCACATTTCTCCTGTTTTAGCTTCCCTTCATTGGCTCCCTGTTAAATCCAGAATAGAATTTAAGATCCTTCTTCTTACATATAAATCCCTTAATAATCAAGCTCCATCATACATCAGAGATCTAATTGTTCCTTATGTTCCTAACAGAGCACTTCACTCTCAGACTGCAGGTTTACTTGTAGTTTCTAGGATTTCTAAAAGTAGAATGGGAGGCAGATCTTTTAGTTATCAGGCTCCTCTCCTGTGGAACCAGCTCCCAGCTTTAGTCCGTGAGGCAGACACTCTGTTTACTTTTAAGGCCAGGCTTAAAACTTTCCTTTTTGATAAAGCTTATAGTTAGAGTGGCTAAGGTCATCCTGAGCTATCTCTGTAGTTAGGCTGCTATAGGCTTAGATTGCTGGAGGACAGACTTACCAATTTTCTTCTCTCTGCTACTTCCTTTTCTCCTAAGACTCTCCAGTTGGATTATACTACATTCTGTTATTTCGACTGTTAACTTTGTTTTCTCTTAGTGTTTTTCTCTCCATAGAAGCTACACCTGGTCTGGTATCCTGCTTGGCTGCAATGCCCTGTTGGACGGGGGGCATCGACTGGGATGATGCTCCCAGTAACTGAACACCCACTGTGTCCTGTTATCAACTTTTTACTTTCTGTAACATAGAAAGTTCACTTATTTTAAATCTTCTGTTCCTTCTGTGTCTCTGCTCTGTCTTCTCAAACCCCCAGACGGTCGTGGCAGATGGCCGCTCCTACTGAGCCTGGTTCTGTTGGAGGTTTCTTCCTGTTAAAGGGGAGTTTTTCCTCTCCACCGTTGCTACATGGTTGCTCAGTATGAGGGATTGATGAAGGATTGCTGTGGTTGGAAAGTCTGCCCAACCTCACGCCAATGACTGATGCAGTCTGCTGGGATTCCTTATATAGGAAACTTTTTAACTGATTGGAATGTTTGTATAAATGTATTGAAATGACTTCTTGTTAAGTGCCTTGAGATGACATCTGTTGTGAATTGGCACTATATAAATAAACTGAATTGAATTGAATTGAATTTCTCTGCTCAGAATATAAACCACTTGTTCATAGGCAACCTGTGACAAAGAGAACTGTGAGATAATGGTCACATGAAGCTGAAGAAGCCCTGGAAGGTGGTTTTGTGACCAAAGACTGGATGATCTTTTGCCAAGGAAATGGAGAGGACATCATCCCCACCAGAACAGTAAGATGCTTCCCTAATAACAAACCCTGGATCACGAGTGACCTGAAGGAACTGCTAAACAATAAAAAAAGAACCTTCAGGGAGGGATACATGGCATTATTAAAGAGTATATAGAAACAACTTAGGGTAAAGATCAGAGACAGCAAAGAGGCATGCAAGAAGAAGCTGGAGAACAAACTACAGAGGAACAATATCAGAGATGTCTGGTCAGGAATGAAAAAGATCACAGGCTTTAAGCACAGGAAGGATTGGATAGATGGAAGTCTGGACAGAGCCAATGAACTGAACACATTCTTCAATTCTTCAGTTCTGGAACAAGCTCAGCATCCTTCTCTCCTATCCCTAGCCAAACAGACATCCCACCCTCCTCTGACCCACAGCTTTCCTGTTTCACCTCAGTCATGGACTCTTTTGCTTCCACAAGTTTGTCTTCAACCAAGTCAGGAGATGCTGCTACCCCCTTTGCCTCCCCCTCCCACTTGTCTACCTCTAAAAATCAGGTGAAGAGGCAGCGGGAAAAACTGAACCGGAACAAGGCTGCAGGTCCAGATGGTATCAGCCTCAGAGTCCCAAAGGCCTGTGCAGAGCAGCTCTGTGGGATTCTGCAGCATCTCTTCAACCTTAGCCTGAGCCAGGAGAAGGTTCCAGTGTTGTGGAAGACATCTTGTCTTGTTCCAGTACCAAAGAAAAATGACCCATCAGTCATCAATGACTTTAGACCTGTTGCCCTGACATCCCACTTCATGAAGGTCCTGGGGAGACTCCTGTTAGCCCCCCTGAATAAGCAAACAAGAACATATCAGGACCCGCTACAGTTTGCTTATCGCCATGAAGTTGGAGTTGAAGATGCCATTCTCCACCTGCTTCAGCCAACCAACTGTCATCTGGACAAAGCAGGCAGCACTGTGAGGATCATGTTCTTTGAGTTCTCCAGTGCATTTAACACAATTCAGCCTGATTTGCTTCGTCAGAAACTCCTAAAGACATAGGTGGAGCCCTCAACAATTGCCTGGATAAATGACTACCTGACAAACAGACCACAGTTTATGAGACTGAAGGATTGTGTGTCAAACCAGGTGGTCAGTCTGTACACCTCAGACTTCCAGTACAAATCAGAGACCTGTCATTTGCAGAAATACTCAGATGACTCTGCAATATTCGGGTGTATCAGAGACGGACAACAAGCTGAATACAGAGAGCTGGTGGACCGCTTTGTGACATGGTGTGGAAACAATCGTCTTACCTTGAATGTAAAAATAACAAAGGAGATTATTGTAGATTTTAGAAGAAACAGGGATAAGTCAAACACTGTTTCTATCATGGGTGAAGAAGTGGAGGTGGTTGATGAGTATAAATACCTCAGAGTTCAACTGGACAACAGACTGGACTGGAGGCGCAACAGCGAAGCCATCTACAAGAAGGGACAGAGCAGACTGTACTTCCTCAGGAAGCTTAGGTCCTTCAAGGTTCAAGGTGCAAATCTTCTACAAGTCTGTTGTGGAGAGTGTAATCTCTTCAGCCATCATCTGTTGGAGTAGCAGCATCACAGCCAGGGATTTAAAAAGGTTAAATAACCTGATAAAGAAGGCTGGTTCTGTTCTGGGGACAACTGTGGAACATCTGGAGATGATGTTGCAAAGAAGGATTCTTCATAAAATCAAAAAACTTACGGACAACCCAGTGCACCCTCTTCATGAGACTATCCTACAACAACAGAATGTCTTCAGTTGGAGGCTTCTTCAGTTTTGCAGCAACACAGACTGCTACAGGAAATCCTTCCTACCCACAGCCATCATGATCTACAACAACTCCTTAAAGACTTAATTATATGAGCTATACCAACACTTAATTTCCCTCTGGGATCAATAAAGTATTTTTGAATTGAATTGAACTGATGCCTTAATCTAGTCAGTAAGTACTGCAAGACTTTGGAGCCAACCCAAAGCAAACACAGCACATCAGTGAACAAAGAGCTGCCTCTCAAACAGTAGAACAGAGAAACTGACAGAACATCTATGAACTATAGATCAAGCAAGCCCTGTATTCACTTCCGAGCTGCTGACCTTTGGCAAAAAACAACAGTTCTTTCTCAGTACTGACCCTCTGGGTCATGTTTCAATGGCACACACTCTTCCACATTTAACAATGCTTCAGTGTTTTATTAGCTACTAAGTACTGTGGAGAACAGACTTAAATTATTATCATCCCTGTATTTCTGAAAATAGTCTGCAGAGAAATCCTGTACTATCTACAGTAATTTTAGAGGAAAAAGGTTTTCCTATAGAAGTCCAAAATAGCTTCTAAAGCTAAAGCCTCTTATCAATTTACCTGTAGATAAGAAGGAATGTGGATGCAGATATCTGGAGCTGATAACTAAATAGTCATGACTGAAAAAACCTGTATCATTTGTCCTCAAAAGATTGGTTTCTGAGATATATGAAGATATTTTTTAATAGCAAAAAATCTAAAATGCTTTTTCTTGCAGAACAAAAATAAGAAATGGATATCAACAATCACTTCTTGTTTAAACATACATAAACAAATTGATTGATTTTTTTATTTGATTTGATTAATTTCAGACATGTTAATAAGTTCATACACTTTGTTTCTATCATATAGAGCCAGTCTTTAACTCACATAAGAAATTGAGCACATATACACATATGTGAATAGAAACCCACATCCATATCTATATGTACATACATATAAATATCCACAAATACCCACACCTACATGCATACATACATACCCATATACATACATACACACATATACGGGTACACATACATACCTACATGCATATACAAACGCTTACATATATACACAAGCGCATACATACACACACAAACATATGCACACTAACACTCTTTAACATGTCTAAAAAGGGGTTGGAAGAAGTAAAAACGTATTTAATCTTACCCCTTCTTCAGTATTCAAAACTTACATTTGCAATAATCATCCTGTTTCCAAAGTTAAAGTTCCAAAGTTCTAATCTAAGGGGGGGGGGGGGAATAAATAAATAAAAGTAAATTAATATAAACATATATCAATAGAAAAGTAATCTAATATTATTCTCGTAGTAGATTCTGGAGCCTTGACTTCAAATCCTTATTCACATCCCCCTACCATACCCACATACACATTCATGTGCATACACACACCAACACAACATATCACGTTCTACTCACATGTACAGTTCTATCTACATCGTACGAGACATCAGTTCACCTCTGGCTTTCATCTCGATACTTCACAAAAATCATCAGTCTAAACCTCTTTTTAAACAAACTCATGCTTGGACATTGCTTCAGTTCTTGGCTGAGTTTATTCCAAACCCTAACACCACAGAATGAAATGCACATCCTCTTCATGGTTGTTCGAACACTCTTTATCCTGAAGTTGCACCTTCCCCTGTAATCATAACCCCCTTTCCTATCCGTAAAAAGTGTCTGTATATTATCTGGTAGTTGTTTGTTCCTGGCTTTAAACATTAACTGAGCTGTTTGAAATTCTACCAGATCTGAAAGTTTTAGTAGACAGGAGTTTCTGAATAAATCATTAGTGGGATCCTTGAAACTTGCCTTATGTATTATCCGGATGGTTCTTTTCTGGCGTGTGCACAACGGTTGGAGTGAGGATTTGTAGGTGTTGTTCCCGAACCCTCCGCACATTTGTGTGTTCTCATATGTCATGACTGATAAATGTGCTTCTATGTTTTTGCAGTGGTTTTTTTCAGCACCTTTGCTCGGCTCCCTGTTGGGGGCTTGGCAGAGATGCCATTTTTTTTCCTGTTCACCCCCCCTACCTAGTTCGAATCCTTTCTATCTGCCAAAGGAACGCTGGTAAAGTCGGCCTGCTACCGTGGTCTTCCAAATCCTGCATTGTGTTAATGTTTGTAAATGTTTGCACGTGATCTTGGTTGTACTGAAACTTAATTTCCCCACGGGTATTATTAAAGTATCTCTTATTCTTATTATTCTTATAAATTCATAAGTGTATCCAAGAAAAGGTGGATGTGTTCGGTAAACTTGCATTTGTGGAAATTTTGTCCATAAGATAGAAAGGTTAAATACTTAAATGCTTTTTTGAAGACTAAATAACAGATTTTTTCAAAACAGAACAAACAAACAAATCCACTAACAATGTCTGCAATAAACACACATAGATTTTTTTACCATGAGGGCAAAGCCAAAATACATGATCAGCAGATTCTGCGTAAATATCATAGACTCTACAGTTCACATCAATGTCTAATTTCAATGTCTAATTTGCACATACAGTCTCCCTCTTTGATTTGGCTTTGTTGACCTGCTTCACAACATATGGCTTGTGCAGCTGTATTATTATTCAAAGTTTTGCTACAAACAGCAGTGGTTCCACACTTCTCAGCAACTAATGAAGTAGATGTTGTCTCCAGTTGACAAAAGAAAACAATTAAAAGACTGAAATCAACAAATTAATTTGTTAATATATATTTTTTCTTAACTGCGTTTTGTTTTGTTTAACAATGTACAAACGAAATGATGCTAAAAAACAATGAAGAATAAATAGAATCATCCTTTATTGTCTCACAGAGGGTAAGTTCAGCAGTAACCGCAGCAAAATGACAGGTAATTGAAGCATCTAGATTCACATACGAAAAAACATTAAAGCAGAATTAGGAATACTATACACATAGTAACGCCAAAAATTACAAAACTAAAGTAAAGTGTGATGTTATTAAAAATAAAAATGGCATACTCTGCTTTGAGAAATGTGCAACTGAGCTGGATAATTTATAAATATTTACAGAATGTACAATCATTGGTAATGGTAAATGTAAACTAAATAAAGGGTAAAATAAACTAAAATAGTTTAGTTGTAGATATATTGTGTTTCATAAGTTTAATGTTTTAGTATTTACTCAAATCTGTAAAGATTTAACAAGGAAAAAACCTTGGGAGCGCGTAACTAATATAGAAAATATCGCCCAGTGGCATCGCCTGGCCTGGCCTTCTCAAACCCCGAATGTTGTTTTTTTTTTCACAGGAATAAGTTTACATTAACTGAGCTGCCCTATGACATTAACGAAGAAGGTAGTTTTGTAATTTCCTGGCTTCGGTGAATGCAACAGAGGCACGACGGTATTACCGATCAGAGAGGAGTTGTGCAGGGAATCTTCCATGTCTTATTGGCTGACAGCCCAGTGTTTAATATAACCTCTAGAGCGGTCCTGACAAAATGGGCATCAGACGATTTTTGACAGAAATAAGAGGGACAATTCTTTAGTTGCGACTGGGCAGCAAAACTCTGGGCCAACACATAAAACAGGTTAAAAAAACGATTTATATACTTTATGTCTTCAAATTATATGAACATTTGTCAGATTCACAGCAGTGTTTGCGAAAACACGTCAGTCGGACAAAATCTTCGGACATTTTGGATCAACGTGCATTGGTCGGCATCTCCCCTTTGATCTGTGTCTCACTATGGCTCCTCGTCGTCCCAGAGTGCAGCTCATTGCAAGCTTTCTCCCGGCCCGTAACTGGCCGCTTGCTTTTAGCAGCACCAGAACTTTCTACACAAAGCTCCAAAACACAGACTGTGGATTGGCTCTGCTGTAACAAGTGCAGAGGAAACTTCACTGGGATACAGTTTTTTTTTTTTTCCCAAAAGTATCCGGCAGTTGAAACACATCTTTTGGGTTTGATTTTTTCAGCCTAATTCTTTTTGTCTTTGCCATCTGCTCTCCACTGAACTGCTTCATCACCTTTAGGGCAGAGCTCAAACATCTGTCTGTCTGTCTGTCTGTCTGTCTGTCTGACCCTCATTTGCCTTTTACTTCATTTTCACCCATCTGACAGGATTTGTCATTGGATTTGTTATCAGGTCCCCACTACCAGACTTTACAGTTATTAAATCTTACAAAATAAACTGGCGGGGAAAATCAAATTGTAACAACAACAAAAAAAAATTACTTTGTAAGGCTGCGACTTTCTGCAGACTATACAGTATAATCTTGCCATAATGGACCTATTACCGGGACATGAATGGCGTCTTGGTGTGGAGAATTCAGTAGCAAAACTAAAGAAATACAATCTCAGACTGTCTGTGGTGCTAGAGCCCTGTTCGACAACAGCTGCGTTCATTCAAGTCTGTAGTATAAAAAACAGCAACTCTATTCAAAGTTCTTCAACATAAAATGTGTTCATGTGAACTTCTTCAGGTTCTCTCTGCTGCACCTTGTTGGGGAAAAACAATTAAAACAACAGATACAGTCTTGGAAACAAAAGAAACCTCTCACCTCTTTTAGCAAAGCTACTACACATTCAATTACCCACCTATGTTCTCATCCCCTATATATGTTTCTACAATCAACATGTCCAGCTCTATAGAGAATAGAGTAACACATCACAATAAAACAATAATAAACTCTTCAGAAATATTATATGGACACACATACAGCATGTAGTGATACGAAAAGTAAGAATGAACAAAAAATAAGGTAACATTATTAATTAACAGCTGTTTCTTTCTTTCTCAGGACTGATCACTACAACCTCACGAAAGCTGGATCGTGAACAGCAACAGGAGCATGCTCTGGAGGTAAGGAAATCTGTCTTAACTGATATTCAACCTTCATCAATCACCTCGTCTCTTGTTCTTGAGTTATTGAGATTCACTGATATGTGGGATCCATTACTTTGACATTCCATTTTAAACATTTGTTATTTCAAGTAATACCAGAATTCATGTTGCAGGGGGTGATTAGAGTTTCCAACGATGGCACCACCTGCTGTTCATACAGTGGCTTGCAAAAGTATTCGGCCCCCTTGAACTTTTCCACATTTTGTCACATTACAGCCACAAGCATGAATCAATTTTATTGGAATTCCATGTGAAAGACCAATACAAAGTGGTGTACACGTGAGAAGTGGAACCAAAATCATTCATGATTCCAAATTTTTTTTACAAATAAATAACTGAAAAGTGGGGTGTGTGTAATTATTCACCCCCCTAAATCAAAGCTTTGTAGAACAACCTTTTGCTGCAATTCCAGCTGCCAGTCTTTTAGGGTATGTCTCTACCAGCTTTGCACATCTAGAGACTGAAATTCTTGCCCATTCTTCTTTGCAAAACAGCTCCAGCTCAGTCAGATTAGATGGACAGCGTTTGTGAACAGTAGTTTTCAGATCTTGCCACAGATTCTCGATTTTCAAATAGTTTGAATTAATAACAGTATTTGTTAATGTGGGTCAGACCCGCTGTGTTTAACCCTAAAGTGAGTCTAATTCCGTAAGTCTTATTCAAAATGATTATAGGTAATAAGGCTTGAATAATATGTTTATATAATGTTTCTATAAGCCTAAAAATACTTCATTAAGACTGCTGAGCAGAGGTGTATCTAAGGAAGTTTTTAAAGAGGGCTAAATGGGGGAATAAATCTGAAGGCTAGACAGCTGCTTACATCCAGTCTACCCGGTCGATGAAGGACTCGGCCTATGTCCTTCGAAAGATGCAGCCCCTGAATTTATTTTATTTTATTTTATTTCATCTTTTCAGGAAGCTTAACTGTCGGATCGCCCCCTCTGGCTACACTGCACGCTCCCAATACAGGGGAAAGAGAGTATTTCAGAGGAACAGATTTTTTTGCTGATGTGGTGCTTGTAATTCCATTTCTCAACGTGTCAGCGGAGCCCGGATTCAGCCTCCATTAAGTACAAGCGGAGTTCCGCTCCATGCAAAGCATTCAGACCACAGCAGGTGAAATGTAATAATTACAACAAGCAGCCAATTAATCTGCTCGCTGTATGATGGCAAGATGTGGATTCTCTTTTCAGTTTGTTCGGATTGAATATTAAATCAATATTGCCCTTGGGGGCACCAAAAAATTCAGATTTTAGTAATAATAACAACATAATAAATATAAAAGTATGTAAATAGATGTATGCATGTTAATAGATTCAAAACAAAGTAATATTTTTGCTTGAAAGAAAGATGAATCCCCCGTTACCAGTCTCCCCATGATGCAACCCACCCACCCCCTCTCCTCCTCCTCCTCCTCCTCCCTCGCAGTGCACTGTTCCATTACGCCTCAGTTTCAAGTAAGCAGATACCTGTCAAATCTTAGCTGTCCATGCGGTTCTGTGTGTGCATAACGCTGTCTTGAGCAGGTCACCAAGATCTGACTTTTTTTGGTTTAGAAAATCTTCCCATAGCAAACTGCCAACATGAAATCATGATGCAGTGTTTGTGAAAACACATCGGACAGTCTGACATTACCTATGTGTTTTATATTGTTCGACAAAAAAATATAAATGGTCAGAGCTGTTGACCGATCTGCTTCCCCTCTAACCTTGCAAATGCTGTATATTGTCACTAAAAAATCTTGAATCCCGGCTTGGCTGTACAGTGGGACAGATATATGTCTGAGCAACAAATTAATTTGTGATGTAACCGGCAGTCATCTTTAGGTGACAGATGGGAGCTGAATCATTAAGGATTTAAATTCTGTTTCCATGGTCCAGCTTTCCTCAACAGGTCTTTTGATTTCTATGTGCTAAGCGACTTCACATCACGGCACACTTTGACTGCAGCGCATCCAACCAAAGAGTTTGAAATAATAACGGTATTTATTAATGTGGCTCAGATCTGCTGTGCTTAACGTCTTAGTGAATTTTATTTTAGTGTATTATATTCAAAGTATTTAAAGGTATAAATACTTGAATTTAAAAAAAATGCGTCATTAGACTGCTGATCAGGGGTGTATCTAGGAAGCTTTGAAAGAGGGCTAATTGGGGGCCGTGATGATCTTGGAAGCAGGGCTGTAATACAAAGGGGCACAAACTGAGTGACAGATATTAGACTCACAACATAAAGGTCAAAGATTAACATAAACAAGTACAGAAAACACAAATAATTTGGACTAATTGAAACTAGGTATCTTCTTACTCAAGCTAATATTTATTAAAAAATATTATCCACATAAGACTTTCTCATCAGGAGGGGTTAGTGGGGGTGAGTAATCTGAGGTAGTCTAGGTTTGTGATTTTTGACTCATCAAATTTACATTTGAAGAGTCATTTTAGTTTATGGGAGTTTGTGATAATGTAGCATCTTAATGTTTTCAAAACAGAAAGTGGTGTGGCAGAAAGCAGGGCTGGATTAAAATCATTGACTAATCAAAACTCATTTAACATTTTGAGTGATTTATTGACTACTAAATAATTAGCTGCAGCACTAGAACGTAATATAGGTGTACAGTACATCTGCATTTAAAGACAAATACTTGGACTAAAGTTGGTAATAATTTAAGTAGCAAAAATCAGAGGACCTACATGTTTAATAAGAAACACATTATACTTGTAAGAAAATACATACTAGCATATACCCACAAATAAATAGATACAGATCTGCAGAATGCGAGTATGTTGTCCGATACGTTTCAACAATGTCCTGTGTGAGACATGTCCACATCTGCTCGCTTGGTAGACATAGCTTTAAAGTTTTTGCACTGGGGGGGCACCACAAAACATTTGTGCTTAGGACACCCAAATGGCTAGCACCAGCCCTGGTGCAGTTCAGCAACAAGTGAATATAATCTACACCTGTCCAGGATAGATGCACTAAGGACATATTTGCCACATCTGTCCACACTTGGAGGCTCAGAGAGTCTATTTTAACTGAAACAATACAGCTTCCATAGAGACAGAAAACAATTTGAAATGTAGCTTCCAAATGGATTCTACTTTTCAATTCAATTCAGTTTATTTATATAGCGCCAATTCACAACAGATGTCATCTCAAGACACTTTACAAGAAAAGTCATTTGAATACAATCATACAAACATTCCAATCAGTTTAAAGTTTTAATTAGTTTTCTATTTAAGGAATCGCAGCAGATTGCATCGAGTCATTGACTGGCAGTTGTGCCCTTTTGATGCAGACTCCAACCACAGCAATCCCTCATACTGAGCAAACATGTAGCAAAAGTGGAGAGGAAAAACTCCCCTTCAGCAGAACCAACTGTCTGTGGGTTCAAGAAGTCAAAGCAGGGACACAGAAAGAACAAAAAGAACTGATGTTAGAGTACTTTCTATATTAAAGGAAATGGAAAGTTGACAAGAGGACACTGGGGATGCTCAGTTACTGGGAACATCATCCCAGTTGATGTCCCCAATCCAACAGGGCATTGTAGCTAAGCAGGATACCAGACCAGGTGTTGCTTCTATGGAGAGAAAAACACAGAGAAAAAACAAAGCTAACAGTCGAAATAACACAAAATAATGCAACTGGAGATTAGTAGTAGAGAAACGCAGGAGATTGTAGAAAAGTGATCAGTCTTTCCTCCAGCAGTCTAAGCCTATAGCAGCATAACTACAGAGATAGCTCAGGATGACCTAAGCCACCCTTACTTAACCTGATCAAAAAGGAAAGTTTTAAGCCTGGCCTTAAAAGTAAACAGAGTGTCTGCCTCATGGACTAAAGCTGGGAGCTGGTTCCACAAGAGAGGAGTCTGGTAACTAAAAGATCTGCCTCCCATTCTACTTTTAGTAATCCGAGGAACCATCAGTAAACCTGCAGTCTGAGAGCAAAGTACACCGTTAGGAACATATGGAACAATTAGATCTCTGATGTATGATGGAGCTTGATTATTACAGGATTTATATGTAAGAAGGAGGATCTTAAATTCTATTTGGGATTTAACAGGGAGGCAATGAAGGGAAGATAAAACAGGAGAAATGTGATCTCTCCTTTTAATATTCATCAGAACTCTTGCTACACCATTTTGGATCAACTGAAGACTTTTTAATACAGTTTTGCCACACCTGACCTTTTCCAAAAGGACTAAAAACTAAATATTGTCATTCTAAGCGTTCTGAAAGGAAATATATACAATGATTAAAGTTTTGTAGCAGCAGCAGTCTCCAGCCACTAGCAATCAACATAGTGGATGCGCCAGAGAGGACGAGAACAAGGAAGTCTCGCGGTCGTTGCCTGAGAACCTCAACAGAATCTGAGCGGTTTGTTTGGAAATTTTAGTTTTTCTACTCGTTGGTTGACAAAAACTGGTTTGTGACTGGATCAGGATGTTAGATCAGGATGAAGATGAGGACGACAATATGAACTTTGACGAATGGATTCCTTTTTTTTCTTTCTCTTTTTTCAGAGTTGATCGTATGAAAGTTGGGAAGGAAGAGTTAAAAATAATTCTGAAATTCAGGAAGGAAGATGAAAATATTAATATCACTCCGATAGCGTTATCTAGGGAGTTGGAAAAAAATAGGAGAGGTGGAAATGGCAAAAACACTGAGGGATGGAGGTTTGTTGCTAATATGTAGAACGTATGTATGAATGTAAAGATAATGTCCAGGAGAAGTGTTGTAACTGTGGCGGTCAGCATAGAGTGACATCAGGAAACTAGTAGCGGAAATCCAACACATAAAAACAGTGAACAATGTAAGCTAGGCAGAGGCAGTAAAGAGAGTTCAAAGAAGTAATAAAAGTGTGACATCATACCAAAAACCAACATTTGGAACCAGTCAAAAAGAAATAAATGATACAGGACTGATAGCAGACAAACTCATTTTGTCATCAACTGTACAGATCAGGTTAAACATAAGACGGAGAAAATAAAAATAATTGTAAGAGAAGCAGAAAAATGTCTTGCCATAAAAGATCTGTCCTGGGAACGCGTTACTAAAAAACTTGAAACAGAAGAAAAGTCAGGTGTACCAAATGATAGGACGAACTGATTATTTTACAATGGAGTGCCAGAAGTCTTACAGCAAACGGAAAGGAATTTAAAGCTTTTATTAAAGATCTTAAAAGAAAACCAGATATTATATGTATTCAAGAAACATGGTTGAAGCCCACATTTGCTTTTGTTACTAAAGGTTATGTTAGTTTACGGAGAGACAGAGATGAGGGAAATGGAAAGGGATGTATGACATTCATTAAAGAGGGAATACAATATAGATTGGTAGACAGGTATTGATTTGGAAAATATAATACTTAAAATTTGAACTAATGATTGTAAAATTAAAATATTAAATTTCTAAAGACCCTGTAAAAGGCTTTTTTGGAAACATTAAATATGATTTATTCAGATTCAAATGAAACGATTATTTGTTGTGGGGATTTTAATGCACATAGTACACTATGGGACACTCATAATGATGAAAATGGGTTAGAAGAATTTATGGATAATAAAAAAAAATGTGTGTATTAATGATGGACATGGTAGAAGAATTAACGTTAGACCAGGTGTAGAGTCGGCTATTGATATTACTGTAGTTTTTGATAAATTAGCAGCTAAATGCACATGGGAGGTTGTTTCAGACAACAATAGGAAGTGATAATCTTTCAATTGTTACAATTAATTTAACTTTAAAAAGATGCAAAAGAGAAGGGTATTTAGATGATGGGTATTTAATAAGGCTAACTGGGATTTATATACTCATATCAGCGATCAAGAAATGATCAAAATCAATATTAACCAGGATGTTAATGACTTAAACAGTTGCATTTCTGAAGCAGTTATAGAAACAGACAAAAAAAAGGCTATTCCAAGATCACATGGAGGAAATACAAAATATTGTACCATGTTGGACTCAAGAATGTGACAAAATTATTAAGTCTCAAAACAAAGCTTTTAAATTGCTCAAAAGTAATCCAAACTTTCAGAATTTAATTCAATTTAAGAAATTGCAGGCTGAAGTACGGAGGACGATTAAAAGAACAAAAAAGCTTTTAGGAGATCTTTCTGTAATTCAGTCGGAAGGGAAACTTATATTAATAATGTATGGGGAATGATCAAAAAGATGAATGGGATTAAATGACAGTATGGAATTCCAGTATTATATGAAAATGATATAGTAGCAGTGTTAGACAAGGAAAAACCAGAAATGATAGCAAGAAACTTCTGTAAAATACATGGTTCAGAAAACTTTAGTAAAGAAAGGCAAAATAGGAGACAAATTACATTAATGGAAAATGAGCACTTATTTACTCAATACGATGGGACTTCAGATTTGCCAAACATAGCATTTACAAAATCAGAATTGAATCGAGCATTAAATAAATCAAAGGAATCTGCACCAGGCAAGGATCAAGTCTGCTATTCAATGCTATGTCATCTTGGTGATTTATCTAAAGATGTATTGCGTGATCTCTATAATAAGGTATGGGAGAAAGGGGAAATGCCTCAGAGCTGGAAAGAAGCCATAATAGTCCCTATATGCAAACCAGGAAAAGATCATTCTAAACCAGATAGTTATAGGCCAATTGCATTAACTTCTAACATTTGTAAAATTATGGAAAAAAAAGATTAATAGCAGGTTAAGTTATAAAATAAAGGATACATAGCTAAATATCAAAGTGGCTTTAGGAGGGGAAGAAACTATGGATTCGGCTTTATCTTTAGAACATGAAATACGGAGAGCACAAGTGAATAAAGAGAGTATCATAACTGTCTTTTTTGATATTGAAAAAGGATATGATATGATGTGGAAGGAGGGATTGTTAATCAAACTTTGTAAATTAGGAATTTCAGGTATAATGTTCAGATGGATCAGGGATTTTTTGTTAAATAGATCCATTCAAATCAGAGTAGGAAATCATTTTTCAGGAAAATATTTTGTTGAGAATGGTACTCCTCAAGGAAGTATAAGTCCGTTATTGATTTAAATTATGAAAAATGATGTATTCAGTGAAATTGGGAGTGAAATGGTATTTTCCCTTCTGCAGATGAGGGGGCTATTTGGAAAAGAGGAAAGGACTTGAAGTTTATGGTAAAGAAATTACGAGAAGTGATTTCAAAAGTTGAAGACTTGTCATATAAATGGGGTGTTAAGTTTTCTGTTGACAAAACAAAAGTGATGCTTTTTACAAGGAAAAGGAGTAATATTAATTTAAACCTTAAAGCTACATTGTGTAAGAATTTCTCCCATCTAGTGGTGAAACAACCAACTGAATATTACGTTCTAGCCCCACCTTCCAGCCCCCCATTCCGAGCACGTTTTAACTCCTACGGTGGCCGTTTCATGCCAAGGTTAACATGGCTTCCAGTACTACGACTTCATCCAGTGTTCCTTCCAGTGATGAGGTTACTTTAGAAAACTACATTGCATTTAGTTATATAGTCAGACGTCTGCCACGTCACAAGTAGACAATCTCCCTTGGGCATTTGTCACGGTGCAACTGAGTGTAGCCAAAGCGCAAAAGGCGGAGCTAGAATTTCCAGGAATGTCCCTCGTTGGCGAATGTATTTCAAAGATGGAGGCTCAACATGGATTCAGCCATCCGCGTGACTTGTATAGCAGATTCTACACTTATGAGAATACTTTCATTAGTAGGTGGAAGTAATTACACATGAATGAGCACATATTTTTTAAAGAACAAAGGGTTTTTTGCTAAGAATTAAATAAATAAAAAAACACAATGTAGCTTTAAATTATATAAAGTATAATCAGGACTTGGAAAGAGTAAAATGTTTCAAATTTTTGGGAATGTGGTTGGATGAAAAACTAACATGGAAGATACATATTCAGAAAATTATGCAAAAAAGGTATAAATATAACGAGATACTTAACTGGGAATGGATGGGGTGCAGATAGAATAGCATTAAATGCTATATATGTTGGATTAATAAGGTCTGAACAAAGACGTAACGCCTGATACTGAATACAATTAAGTTTTTTAAGAATTGTATTTGCTGCTGATCCAAACGCCACACACCCAAGAGTTTCTAAAAGTACAATGGGAATCAGAACTTTTAGTTATCAGGCTCCTCTCTTGTGGAACCAACTCCCACTGGGTCTCATGGACCAAAATGTCCTCTACTACAGTCTGGTACTTCTCTCCAATTAGGCAAATGAATGGATGGAATGGAAATGTTTAAAATAAAAATCATCACTTGAGCAAACCACCAACCACTCATGGAAAAAAAGCAGGACACCTACACTTCCGGGGCGCAGTCACCCATACAAAAATAAAACACACAAACCAAAAAAACGCGGTTTTAATAGGCACAGTACTAGTAGTTGTTTGGAGATTATCACTAGCTTTTATATTCATTTAACATTTGAACTGTAATGAGATTTCCATTTGCATTTTTGCATTTCTATCACCCCTAAAAAAGCCAATATAGTGCCAGAAAAACCTATAACTAAAAGGAAGGTAGATGTGAAAAATAAATTGCAAGTTTCCTCGTGTGAACTTGCAGAATGCAGTTGAGGCATTAGCGAGAAGAACTGAGGGGACAGAAAAATGGTGGATTGCAGGCAGAAATAGAAATCGACTGCAGAAGTGTCTTCCCTGCCAACACTACTGAGGTTAAAGGAGAAGCCTGTGCAGAGAAATGTCCTACTTGGTAATTACATGAGCATCTTTAACACACACAGGCACACACTCACAACACTGACCTGGCTTTTGTGCCTCCCTGTGTTAATAAGTGTTCATAATGAACACAATCCATAGGTCCACTGGGTTAAGGTCCTCTACAACCTTGCTCTAAGCTACAGCAGGCAAGGAGCAGCATGAAGAGACATTGTGCTAGAGTAGTGTTACACTACTGCCCTCGTGTGGACATTATGGACATTGAAAGTCATACATATCCCCTTGGAATGAACTGCTGAGTAAACAATAATATAAAAATAGTGAACACGAGAAATTTCAAAACACCTTCCAAATCAAATGAATTTAATGCAATGTTGTGATTGTCAGCAATATAAATCTCCATTTTCTGACAATTCACATGATGGATGTGAAGGTAACTGACTCTGTAGGGCCTACAATACCTGCTGTTTTAGAACACAAAGCCCTGATCTCAATCCTGTAGAAAATTTGTGGGCAGATCTGAAAAAGCATGTGTGAGCGAGCCGGCCTAAAAACCTGACCCAGTTCCACCAGTTCTATATGGAGGAATGCGCCAGAACCCCAGCAATCTATTGTGAGAAGCTTGTGGAAGGAAACCCAAAATGTTTGACCCAAGTCATACAGTTCAAACACAACGCTACCAAATGTCTGTAAACTCCTGGTTTTGAAGAAGTTTTTGCTTTACAGATAGCAAACATATAGACACAAAGCATAAAATGTGAGAAAGTTAAATTTATTTATTTTTTTAAAGTATATTACACTTGTTAAACATTCAAATCCAAGGTCGGCTTGCAGGAGTTACAGCTCTGATCCAAAGTAAACTAGCAACACCAGACTAATCAGATGCTCGTTGGGTGGTTTCAATCATCATTGCTGGATAAGGTAAGAAGCTGAGGCTGAAGAACCACATCTCCCACAATGCATTAAGAAAAGGATTTTACTACAGCAGCCATCATGGGATCTCTATTCAATGACCAACTCTGCTGACATCATACAGGATATCAGTTGACGGAGATACAGGAACCATTCAAGGGATCCTCTATTTTATTAAAGCAAACGAAAGGAGTTTAGGAAAATTCAGACACACGTTGTACTTTATAAGAAGACTTCTTATAGGCCCTGTGGTACAGTCCCTGGTGATTCATGATGAAGTTTGGGTCTGTTGTGTTATGGTTGTTAACCTTTCACTTAGTTCCCACAGCTTTTTTGCCAGGCCATCATCTCGCCCCTTGGCTCCAACTTGTTGCAGCGCACAGTTTGAAAAGTAACGCCCACTGAGTGGCTCGATGCCCTCCTGGAGAGCACAGTACAGGGTGGTCTGAGATCCTCCCATGGGCTCCAGGAAGAAGAGCTTGGCTAAGGGCATCATGACGAGCTGCAGCCACTGGCTCATATTACGGCACAGTTCTGTGTAGATTACTCCTGCAGGGAACAGAGGTTATCCAAGAACACAGCAAGCCTTTACTGGAAATGGCCTTACTGAACATTTTAAGAAGGAAATAACTGAAATGTCATCACAGGACTACTTTGAGCTTTACAGAAGCAGCAGGAGGTGTAGGCACTGACCTGGGTGCAGGGTGTAACAAGTGACATCAGTGCCCTCCAGCCGGTTGGCCAACTCCCTGGTGAAGAGCACATTACAGAGTTTGCTGTTACAGTAAGCCTGAAGGTTGTGCCAGGTAGACTGGCTGGGGGCAACATCTTTCTGTGAAGCCAGCAAATGGAAGTCTATGTTCCCGAAGCGGTGTAAGAGTGCTGACACAGTGATTACTCGGCTGGGGCCACACTGCCTGAGTCGCTCCAGGAGGAGGTTGGTCAGGAGGAAGTGGCCCAAGTGGTTTACCCCAAAGGCCAGGCCAAAACCATCCTCAGTACATCCAGGACCTATTACACCTGAAACAGAGCATGATTCATGGTTTATTTTTAGCTCTTTTTTTCTAGTTTCGTTTTCAGTTTCATGTAACAAACTCATCAAAAAGTACTATCTGGGAAGAGATTGGTTGGTAACAACCTCACCTGCATTGTTGATTAGAATGTCCAGTCTGGGTTCAGTCTTCAGAAAGGTTTCAGCAAAATCGCGAACAGATTTCAAACTTGCCAGATCCAGCTTCATGAACACCACCTGGCTGTTCCCACTCTCCTGAAGCACAAGGCATGAGTAAGTGTTTGGACATATGGACATACCTGGAGAGAATTAGTTGTGGGAAGAAAATAAAACAGCATTCACAACATTCTGACAAATTCCACACAGCTTTCTCCATTGGTTCTGCTATTTTTTTCTGCTGTCTGTGAAGGCCGATTTTAAACAACTGATTGCTCTCATTTATCTCACTTTATCTTAATGAATTTTTTAAAAAGTGATAGATAAAATAATTTCACATTTAAAAAAGGCGGACATTTGATCTAATGCCCAGAAGAGGTTTCAAAGAGTCACGTGTACTCTTATTCATCCTCAACTTTTGCTCATTTAAGGTCAGGTCACGAAGGTAACAAGAATCCCTGCCCCCAGTGAAAGCCCCCCAAAGAGAAAGAATATACGTGCATTCTGATCAGATACCTGAACCACCTTAGCTGACTCCTTTCGATATGGAGGAGCAGTGGCTCTACTCCAACCTCTCCACCAGGTTACAAACCGTGTCACGTGATCTCTAGAGTATAATAAAAGCTGGAATGTCATAGCAGTATGTTTTAATGTTCTTTGTCTTTGATGTTGTGTTTTGTTTTTGTTTTATTGTTTCTTTTATTTTTTTCCCCTACTTATGTAAAGCACCTTGAATTGTCTTGTTGCTGAAAGTGTGCTATACAAATAAATTTGCCTTGCCTTCTTTTGTGTTTACATGCTCGGGTTGGGGCTGCAGCAATTGCAGCAAGAAGGTTCCGGGTTGAAATTCAGGCCTGTGGGGTCTTCCTGCATGGAGTTCGCATGTTCTCCCAGTGCATGCCCGGGTTCCCTCCGGGTACTCTGGCTTCCTCCCACAGTCCAAAAACATGACTGTTAAGTTATTTGTTTTTTCTAAATTGCCCTTAGGTATGAGTGTGTGGGTGCACGGTTGTGTGTCTCTCTGTTGCCCTGCAATGGACTGGCAACCTGTTCAGGGTGTGCCCCGCCTCTCTCCCGGTGATTGCTGGAGATGGGCACAAGACCCCCGCAACCCTGTGTAGGATAGATGGGATAGATAATGGATGGATGTTTGTGTTGAGGTCTTTTCACAAACACAGCTTCATATTGTCATTTAAAATGCCTTCTCTGAAGGAGCTGAGGTTTCAGGTATGAACATGCAACCTTTGTTTCACCTGTGCAAGGTGAGCCTTTCAGTTCAGTAGTTTGAATGAACTGGATATCTTACATTCTGTCAAGCAAAGGCCCTGGCGTGAAAACCTCTGATAAGGAGAAAGACGAGAACTTGTTTTAGTTTTTGATTACTGATTTCTGATCTGTCACGTCTCTTGGGTCTTACTGTGCGGATGTCAAAAGCTGCAGCCTCAGCCTTCTCCTTGTTGCGACAGGCTAGGATCACTCTAGCTCCTCTCTTTGCCAGTTCCAGGGCCGTGCTTTTACCAATGCCAGTGTTGCTTCCTAGATAGTAAAAAAATCCACAAACACATCAAGCTCAAAATCTGATACAAAAAGGCCCATGACAAATTAGGTTAAAGTCCAAAAGACGCTTGAACAAACTATAAGTTTAGGGGTGTGTGAACTAGTGTTTTACACTATTTTCCCCTAAACAGATTGGGTTGTTTTTCAGTTCATTTGTAGAGAATAAATGTCAAAGAAAAGGTGGACAAGTTTTTTTCTTTTTTTTGCATCACAGAAATGTGACTTTTTAATAGCAGGTAGAACACTACTGAGAACCCCTGCATCAGCAATATGTCTTAAAAACATCAACAACAAATGGTAACTGGCCTGTACTAGTACAGTGTTTTATCTAGTCTAGAGGACTTTACACTACATTCACTTATTCATCCATAAACTGAAGATAGTAAGCTACATTGTAGCTAGGGCACAGATGTCCTGGGGAAGACGGACAGACAATTGGTGCCTGTGGGCCAGGTGAATTGTCTTCCCCAAGGACACAACTAAGATGGACAGAGCAGGGGTTCAAACCAGCAACCCACCGATTACAGGATGAACTCTTACCTCCTGAGCCACCATCGCCCCAAATGTACGAAAAATTACACATGACAGCATGGTTGGGTCAAAAATAAGAAGACTGCATTAAAAGGATTACGGTTTTACAATGCGTTGTGTTTGTAAGAATATTAATACTCCTTGCAGTTTTTCAAGACTACAAAACTAAATATGGACATCATTATCACAGTTTACCTGACACAACCTGAGCTGGGCTAAATACCCTGAACTTTTTAATTTGCTTTATTTCATTTTATCTATTATTTTGTTTTAATTATGGTAAACTGAGTTTACATATTCTGATTATTCATCATAGGACTTTGGAAACTATGCTAACTCAGAGTCTAATCAATGGGAGCCTCTTTAAATCCTACTAAAGTATTACACTCCTCAGGTTCTATGTTCCTCCTCTCCAACATCATAAAACAAGATGCATTGCAAAGTAATCAATCTCTGCCTTGATTTTTCATCCATCTTAGTATAGATCTGAAACACAAAAGTATTTTATTTTGTTTTTGTTGACAACTAACCCAAAGTTTAAAGAAAAATTTGCCTCAAAATACATCTTAACACTGATAAAGGATGTTCCATCAGGATTCAGGCTAAAATGTTTGACGTTTTATATATATATATATATATATATATATATATATATATATATATATATATATATATGTGTGTGTGTGTGTGTGTGTGTGTGTGTGTGTGTGTGTGTTTGTGTGTTATCTATAATTATTATTCAACGAGTGAGACTTTTTCTGGTTGAATTGTGGAGATAATTATGGTAGATGTGTTCCCAATGCAAAATTCTCGCACATGATAACATTGATTTATAATATTATTTTGTATTACACTCCATTTCCCTGTTTGGGTCAGTTACCTCCTTATACAATGACTTATAAACCACAATGATTATTATTAGAATTATCTTAATACAATGATTAATAAAGCAAAACTCCAAGTGTCCTCATGTTGGGAGATATCTATTGGACTCACACAACAGCATGCCCCACAGTGGAGTGTGGATAGAATATGGAAAAAGACTTTGCGCTATTTTATCCCACTTTTTCTGGTATGAAACGACCAAAACGGTGGAGGTACAAGGCAAAGGAGGCATTTCTCTTGAAGCTGATAGAGATGGAGATAATCCTGTGAGGGTTTCTTCTTTGGTTCTTTTTCTAAACTTTTATTACAGTTAGTGTAACAAACCTAAACATGGAGTTTGTTTTATTACCTGTTACAATAACAGTCTTCCCCTTCAACCGAACGGAACTCAAACATCTCGTTCCCTTGAGCAAACCGTAGAAAAGCAGAACATAGACCCAAACAGCTGCTGCTACCAGGTAGAAAAACATACTTGCCGTCTGTGTTCCGCCCACTGTCTTCTTCTTTCTACACACTTCCATCAGCTGTTATGGCTGTTCGGTAAATTACTGCCATCTCGTGGCGAACTCAAATAAAACCACAGTAATTACCCTTTCTCAATTTTTCAGATTTATTTTTCACAAGAAAATCCTATCTGGTGGTCTACTGAATCAGTATCATAGCAGCTATCTTTAGAATGTAGTTTACACACATTCTCTGTGTCTTCAGAAAGATGGGATCATACCTTAAGGCAGTGATGTTAGGTCACATTAAACAGAGCTGTGAATTAACAAAGTGTTTATGGTACAGATGACTGCTGCTTTTCCATTCTGAAGGACACCGCTGCCTTCTCTTTGTTCAGGGATACACTGAATGGGAAACAGTCATAGCTTCACAGTTGTGCATTTATTGCCGAAATTACTTAAAGAAAAACCCGGTACAATAATGAAGAAACGTGCAGAAGAAAAACTGTTCCAGAGCACTCTCTTAGGAGGAGTAGAACTTGGAGTAAAACATCCACACCAAATTTCACTCACGCAGGGTTCCTTGCAACAGTATGTCGTTGTTGGATGACCTTTAACTTGCTTGTAGTCTGACTATACCATTTTAAATTATCTATCTCCGAAATCTCAGTGGTGTCTCTAAGATAAGAGTCAGCAGAGGAGTTCTCAGTAACTAGTGTTTATTCACAAGCATAGCACAAGACAGTGAGTTACTCCAAGGTAGACCCCAAGGTAAAATGAAAAACATGATCTCATGTCACTGTCATGTTTGAGCTTTGCTTCTTGATCCACAAGCAGAACACCACTAGGGGGACCAGTTGTAAAAAATAGCAACGTTTTTATTGAAACAAAGATAATGTGATGATGAAGGTCGTGGAAACCGGGAACACTGCACAGGGAAATGGAGATGAGAAGAACTGCAGAAGGAGAGGTCCAGAGGTGAGACAGGATCTTGGAGTGGATTTAACTGCTTGAATGTGGCCTACTCTGGTGAGGCTTACTTGGTAAATGGTGGGCTGAACACCAGAGAAGGTGATCTAGGAGTTTGTGACGTCTGCGGGAGCTTCCTGCCGATTTCCAGGAGATGAAGAGATGGTGGAGTCTGAGAGCGAGGACCAGGCACAGAGGGTGGGCAGGCAGAGCACGGAGATGGAGCATGGATCACAGAACTTGGAGGTTGGAGGTGGTCAGACATCAAATGAAAACCAAAGCTTACAGAGAAGTTGGAGAACTGATCACAAGGAGGTTGCAGCGAGGAAAACCTGGGAAGTAACTTAATTTCCGTCTGGGATCAATAAAGTATTTTTGAATAGAATTTAATTGAATTGAATCACAAAGAAGAGTTAACAGGTTCGTCACTGAAGAAAGTCACATCTTATATACAGTTTAGCCATGGGAAAATCTCCCCTCTTTGAACCTATTTTTCTTTATTTATTTACATCATAGGAGAATGCTAATAGTCTCTCAGCCGCCTTTTTCTCTTTCTTAAAAATATCTGAAAATGTCATTGAACAAGGCCTGTCCTTTTCCTACATTTTGCTCTGAATATATTTTCGCTTATACCAGCCTCGTAACTCAACATCAAACATGTTAGACAGTACCCACAGGTCAGGACCCCTTACATCATTTGCTAATATTTCTCATCCTTTCACTGTAGGCTCAGACTTATGGTCCCTCTTTTGATCTCTCATGTACAAGGTATGTGCATTGAATATGTGCCGTGAAAATCCTGGTTACATTCCTATATGGTCTCTCTAATTAAGCATTGCACTACAAGTACCTGTGGTTACCTAAAGATATGGCCCAAGACTTCCCACATCAGGATTTCAGCCCGTGTGTCTCTCTCAAACACATGCAAGTTTAATCTTCTTGTCATCTTTTCATTTTCATACACAATGCTCATCTGTGGTATTCCAGTACCTAGATATATCTTTCACCATGGAGGTTCCTGGATCCATGACCTCCTGGTCACAGCATCGCTTCAAATACAACACAACAATGCCTTGCGGTTAATGGCAGCCACTGCCTGTCATGTTGAGCCTGTAGCTGATGCTTGTTCTGAAGTTATGGTGCAACAAGACATGGCACCGATAAAATTAGGTTCTGTAACGTTTTGTACACTGTATGAAGATGCTTTCATCGTAACGTTTGCCTTTGAACAATCACTGTATGTTTCATATAGTGTTTTCAGTCAGGTTTGTGATTGGGTGGTTACAGAACTTTCAGAATACTCCTAAAAAGGAAAATGAAACACATTTGCAGCTTTTGCTAATTTTAATATTGTAAGATATACAGTGCTTTAGAAATATGCATACAGTTGTGTAACTTTTTAAATATTTACTAACATTACAATCAAAAATGTTAATGTATTTCATTATAAATGTGAGGGACCAGTAGTGCATACTTATAAAGTAGAAGGAAATGGATTATTTGTTGTCCAACAATTTTTACAAATAGTCTGGAAAGTGTGGCATTCATTTCTACTCGGCCTCATGTACTATCCTCTGAATAAGATTTGATGGAACCAGTTGCCTTCAGTAAACAGAGTCCACCTGTGTGTAATTGAGTTTCAACATGAATGCAGATGTTTTGAGAAGACCTCAGAGGTTTGTTCAAGATCTGTAACGATCAGAGAGCATCTACATGGTGCAGGCAACATCATGCTGTGTTAAGGTTTTTTTTCCGCAAGGACTGGTTGGAGTGCTTGGGAAAGGGGTGAGGCTTAGTACCTACAATCCTGGAAGAAAACCTGTGAGAGGCTCCAAATGAATAAATATCAGGTTGAAGGATCACCTTCTAACAGCACAGCAGCCCTGAACATACAGGCCCTTCTCAAAAAATAGCATATTGTGATAAAGTTCATTCTTTTCCATAATGTAATGATAAAAATTAAACTTTAATATATTTTAGATTCATTGCACACCAACTGAAATATTTCAGGTCTTTTATTGTTTTAAAACTGATGATTTTGGCATACAGCTCATGAAAACACAAAATTCCTATCTCAAAAAATTAGCATATCATGAAAATGTTCTCTAAACGAGCTATTAACCAAATCATCTGAATCAACTAATTCATGCTAACCATGCTAAACACCTGCAAAAGATTCCTGAGGCTTTTAAAAACTCCCAGCCTGGTTCATTACTCAAAACCGCAACATTGGGTAAGTCTACCGACCTGACTGCTGCCCAGAAGGCCATCATTGACACCCTCAAGCAAGAGGGTAAGACACAGAAAGAAATTTCTGAACGAATAGGCTGTTCCCAGAGTGCTTTATCAAGGCACCTCAGTGGGAAGTCTGTGGGAAGGAAAAAGTGTGGCAGAAAACGCTGCACAACGAGAAGAGGTGACCAGACCCTGAGGAAGATTGTGGAGAAGGACCGATTCCAGACCTTGGGGGACCTGCGGAAGCAGTGGACTGAGTCTGGAGTAGAAACATCCAGAGCCACCGTGCACAGACGTGTGCAGGAAATGGGCTACAGGTGCCGCATTCCCCAGGTCAAGCCACTTTTGAACCAGAACAGCGGCAGAAGCGCCTGACCTGGGCTACAGAGAAGCAGCACTGGACTGTTGCTCAGTGGTCCAAAGTACTTGCATGTCATTCGGAAATCAAGGTGCCAGAGTCTGGAGGAAGACTGGGGAGAAGGAAATGCCAAAATGCCTGAAGTCCAGTGTCAAGTACCCACAGTCAGTGATGGTCTGGGGTGCCATGTCAGCTGCTGGTGTTGGTCCACTGTGTTTTATCAAGGGCAGGGTCAATGCAGCTAGCTATCAGGAGATTTTGGAGCACTTCATTCTTCCATCTGCTGAAAAGCTTTATGGAGATGAAGATTTCATTTTTCAGCACGACCTGGCACCTGCTCACAGTGCCAAAAGCACTGGTAAATGGTTTACTGACCATGCTATTACTGTGCTCAATTGGCCTGCCAACTCTCCTGACCTGAACCCCATAGAGAATCTGTGGGATATTGTGAAGAAAATGTTGAGAGATGTAAGACCCAACACTCTGGATGAGCTTAAGGCTCCTATCGAAGCATCCTGGGCCTCCATAACACCTCAGCAGTGCCACAGGCTGATTGCCTCCATGCCACGCCGCATTGAAGCAGTAATTTCTGCAAAAGTCGCCTCACACACGCAAAAGTATTGAGTGCATAACTGAACTGGTCGGATGCAATATGCTAATTTTTTGAGATAGGAATTTTGGGTTTTCATGAGCTGTATGCCAAAATCATCAGTTTTAAAACAATAAAAGACCTGAAATATTTCAGTTGATGTACAATGAATCTAAAATATATGAAAGTTAAATTTTTATCATTACATTATGGAAAAGAATGAACTTTATCACAATATACTAATTTTTTGAGAAGGACCTGAACAGCCAGAACTGCAATGGAATGGTTTAAGTCAAAGCATAATTATACATTTGAATGGTCCAATCAAAATTTGGACCTAAATCCATTTCAAAATCTTTGACAAGTCATAAGAATTTACTGTTTACAGAAGTGTTCTATCCAATCTGGCTTAGTTTGTTATATTTTGCTAATAAGACTGGGCAAAAATTTATGTTTGTTGAAATGCTAAGCTTGTAGAGACACACCCCAAAAAGACTTACAGCTTTAATACAGGAAAAGGTGGTTTTATATATTGATTGAGGGAACCTGAATACAAACGAACACTTTGTCTGAATTTTATTTATAAGAAAACGCAAATTGATCTAACTGTTAAAATGTCTTTTTATTGTTTTAATTGAGAAGTATAGTTACAAATTAATGTGTGAACACTCGAAAGTTTATGCACAAAAATATTTTATGTAGATAAATATTTTATTTTATACAGGTACATCTCAGAAAATGTGAACACCGATTTTTTTTGTCCCTCAGTTTGGAAAGTGAAACTCATACTATATAGATTGATTACACATAGAGTGAAATATTTCAAGCCTTTATTTCTTGAAATTTTGAGGATTATGGATTACAGAGAATGAACCCCTCTTTAACAACGGCCCAGGTTTGTTTGTGTGGAATCAGTAGTTAAATCCGTCAAACAGAGGTGGACATTCTCACTAGGTGGAAAAAGGTTTTACTGAGAGATACTAACATGACTCAGCATAAGAAAACATGGGAGGGCCCATGGTGAGGGGGAAGAGCTCACTTTACATTTGCTTTTAAACTTGTCTTTACAAAACAAGAAATACTTCAACTGTGAAAAGGCTCATCCTACAACTACCACTGCCTCAGTGAAAAACTGTGAATTCTTCTCACAAGACATTACACAGCGCAGTGGTTACTGTCTTTTTTAAGTGAAGTTTCTGGCCCTGAACACAACAAACACAACCTTGGTTTTTTGAGCTTACAAACACATTCCTACTGACAAACGCAGGTTAGTCATCATAACCAAACCTTCAGGTTTAACTGGCCTGGCATTACTTAAAAAGCAGAGTAGAGACAAGGTGTGTGAGGCGACAGCAGTCTTTTCCTACAGTGGGGATGAATCCCTTATCTCAAGTTGTCATTCTTTACAGGTTTTCATGCAAAACAAAGTACAGTTTAGTTCATATCAATAATTGCCTGTAATGCCATCACTCTCGTTATTTGTTAGCTACTTGAACATCAAATTATTAATGAGTATATCCAAAATTGGTCAGCACGTACACCAAAACTAAATCCAAGTCAGACCTTTTCTTCTGGGTCCCGAAATTGGCTCTTTTTGGCTCTATTTTATGTTGAAGAAGTGTAATTTTAAAAGGTTCTAATAAATATATCTACAGTTACATCCTAAATACTCATACACCTTGCAGATTTAGATTAAAAATTATTTTTGTTCAATCATTAAGTTGTATTATGTATTGAGAAGTTGTATTTTTTTAAAGCAAATTTAGTTTTATTTAGATTACTACAGAAATATTAAGGTAGTGCATCAAATGTTTCGCTACATTACTTTCAGTCAGAAGAAACATTTTGGTTGTAGTAAAAAAAAAAGAGGAAAAACTTTTAATTTGAACTTGTCAGCAGTACGAATATATTTTAGCCTATATACAGTGGGTACAGAAAGTATTCAGACCCTTTTAAATTTGTCACTCTTTGTCTCATTGCAGCCATTTGCTAAAATTAAAAAAGTTCATTTTATTTCTCATTAATGTACACTCAGCACCCCATCTTCTCAGCCTCCATAATCCTCAGATGGAAGAAGTTTGGGACGACCAGAACTCTTCCTAGACCTGGCTGTCCAGTCAAACTGAGCAATCGTGGGAGAAGAGCCTTGGTGAGAGAGGTAAAGAAGAACCCAAAGATCGCTGTGGCTGAGCTCCACAGATGCAGTAGGGAGACGGGAGAAAGTTCCACAAAGTCAACTATCACTGCAGGCCTCCACCAGTCGGGGCTTTATGGCAGAGTGGCCCAATGGAAGCCTCTCCTCAGTGCAAGACATATGAAAGCCCGCAGAGTTTGCCAAAAAACACATGAAATCCCATACTATGAGAAATAAGATTCTCTGGTCTGATGAGACCAAGATTGAACGTTTTGACGTTAATTCTAAGCTGTATGTTTGGAGAAAACCTGGCACTGCTCATCACCTGCCCGATGCAATCCCTACAGGGAAACATGGTGGTGGTAGAATCATGTTGTGGGGATGTTTTTCAGCTGCAGGGACAGGACGACTGGTTGCAATTGAAGGAAAGATGAATGCGGCCAAGTACAGAGATAGCCTGGAAGAAAACCAAAGTGGCTTTGGAACAACTCTGTGACCGTTCTTGACTGGCCCAGCCAGAACCCTGACCTAAACCAAATTGAGCATCTCTGGAGAGACCTGAAAATGGCTGTCCACCAACGCTCACCATCTAACCTGACAGAACTGGAGAGGATCTGCAAGGAAGAACTGGAGAGGATCCCCAAATCCATGTGTGAAAAACCTGTTGCATCATTCCCAAGAAGACTCATGGCTGTACTAGCTCAAAAGGGTGCTTCTACTCAATACTGACCAAAGGGTCTGAATACTTATGACCATGTGATATTATGTGTTATTCTTTTTTAATAAATTAATGTCCATATTTCTGGGGTGGGGGGTTCTGTCAAGATGGGGTGCTGAGTGTACATTAATGAGAAATAAAATTAACTTTTTTGATTTTAGCAAATGGCTGCAATGAGACAAAGAGTGACAAATTTAAAGGGGTCTGAATACTTTCCGTTCCCCAGTGTATGTATGATACAACAAAAATATAGATCGCATGGAAAAAATGAAAAAAAACAATGGTGAGGGACATTCTTTAAAGACACTGCATTTTTTCACAAAATAACACATACCATTCTTTTAACGTGTAGTTAATTATATAAAATTGGGTGAAGATAATGAATTTTTTAGGAAAAGTATCTGGACCTGTGTTGGTTATCAATGTTTAACTGATCAAAGTCTATGTGGGTTCAGTTCTCTTCCTGCAAGGTCTGTTTTCTTAATTATTGATCTCCAATTAACTTTTTAGACAAAAAACAAAATGTTTCCCAGGTAACCAAGGTCAGTCATAAAACATTGTGCTCCTACTAAAAACATATATTACATACAGTACTTTCAATGTCATTTACAAAATAGTTAAAATTTCACCTCCACAATATTGCTCAAATTAGAAACATCCTGTCCAGGAGTGATGTGGAAAAACAAGTCAATGCATTTGTTACCTCAAGGCTGGACTACTGTAATTCTTTACTATCAGGAAGTCCACAATATGAAATTAAAAGCCTTCAGTTGATCCAAAAGGCTACAGCAAGAGTTCAGCAATTTTTTTAAAAGAGAGATCACATTTCTCCTATTTTAGCTTCCCTTCATTGGCTCCCTGTTAAATGCAGAATAAAATTTAAGATCCTCCTTCTGACATATAACTTCTCCCTAGCTCTGCCTTTCTCATGTCTCATTCTAAGTGGTTAGATTATCCTGAGCTATCTCTGTAGTTATGCTGCTATAGGATTAGGCTACTGGAAGACTTTCTTCTTCTACTACGCTCCAACTGCATAATTTGCTGTTATTTCAACTGTTAACTATATGTTTTCTCTGTGATTTTCTTACTATAGAAGCTACATCTGGTCTGGCATTCTTTTTGACTGTGATACCTTCTTGGAGGGGGGCATCGGCTGAAATAATGCTGCCAACATAAACTTATCTTCTTAAACATAGAAAGTACTCCTAGGTCAGTTCTATAAGTGTCTCTGCTCTGTCTTCTCGAACTCCCAGTCGGTCGTGGCAGATGGCCACGTGTACTGAGCCAGGTTCTGCTGGAGGTTTTTTTCTGTTAAAGGGGAGTTTGTCCTCCACTGTCACTAGATGCATGCTCAGTATGAGGGATTGCTGTAAAGTCAACGACAACTCAAGCGACTGTTTACTGTTGTGAATGATACAAGTCAGTGACTCGATGCAATCTGCTGGGTTACCTTAGATACAAAACTCTTTAAAGGGATTGGAATAATAAACTGAACTTAATGCACTGTTTATTAAGTTGGATCCATTGGAATGTTTGTATGATTGAATTGAAATTACATCAGCATCACTGCTGTACTTTTCCATTCAGAGGATCTTAACTATTTGCTTGCTAAATCCACTAGTGGCTTGTCTTGGTTTATGTCTCCAATATTTTATTTAAATTTAAGATAACAATACTTGGAAATTTTGGCAAGTCAGCAATTAGCACCAAAGCATTTCTTATATGCTGCCATCTTTTAAAGAGGGATCAAAACACATCAGAACAAGAATAAACCCAGTTTGAAGATTTAAATATGCTCTTTTAGCATTTCTCTGGAAAATATTGACAAAACAGGTATTGATATATAAGCTGCAGTATAACTCAAAATCTTAAATAATCAGCTTTATTGTGATGTAATTTGAAATGCCTACTTAGGCATTCTCTTACATCAGTCATGTTTAAAGCTGACAGTTGAATTACTGCCACCCCACCCATCCTGTTACCCCACCAAACCTGTGAAACCAGAAACCACTGAAAAGACATCTCCTTCTTTAAGAATGTTTTGAACTCACCAAGAAAATATTATTAATTAGTTCCTATTCATTAGTTCTTATTAAAATAGATGTTATGCAGTTAAAATGTGATGAACACAAACAGGTTAGACTTTCAGTAAACGTTATATGTATATATTACACATCTAACCAAGTTACATAATAAGAAAGTTTACTCAATGTGTTCACATATTAATTTTGAAACAAATCTGAACACTGTAGTGAAGACTCCTGCATCCAGGTGGCGTAGAAAGACTGCCAAAAGCTCTTTCAAGTTGTTTCATTTTTATACATTTGGAGATGAACTGTAATACTTGTCAACATTTCACCTTCCATCACTTGATTAGTTTTGAACCAGAGTTTTCAGTCAGTTAAATCAAGCAAGGCCATTAAGAACACCTGCCCCCATCACCAGCTAACAGAAAACAGAAGTCCTTGACATGTTTTAAATGAAGGCTTTTTCTTTCTGTTTTAGACAAGGCCACAGAGTCTCTCACTGATCTCCCACAGCTTCTTTGCAACAGCATCGTCCTTGGCTTTAGCAAAGAGATCTCTGACAGTGCAGTTGGAGAAGTATCGTCCACTGAGAGGTTCGATGCCCTCCTCCAGGGCACAGTGGAGGGTGGTCTGGCATCCCTGGATGGTGTTCTTGAAGAAGAATGTGGTGATGGGTTTAAGGACGATATGCAGGAATAAGCCTGTGTTCCTACCTAGCTCTGAACTGATTGCTCCTGCAAGAACAGAAAGTAGATCAGGTTAACTGGTCTGTAGCTGGTATTAGATAAATGAAACAGTCAGATGAATGTCTCGTCGTGGAGGTTGTCACACCTGGCTTGTAACCTGTTACACAAATGCTTTAGATGGGCGTGCCGCACCTTGAAATCCCTGTTATTCTAACATATTTTTCATTATAATTCAGTTACTCTGTAGTTAGTGAACAAAGTACAAAGCATTGCACTTTGCAAAATGCATAAAGTTAATGTCGGAGAATCTGGCAAAGTTCTGTGAGACAGTCCTCCTATTGGATGTTTAAATGAATTCAGTGTTTTAAATGCAAGCAAAGTTTGTTGCGCTCCCTCCTCAACATGTTATTATCTGCCTCAGATTTTTCTAATCAATCTATTTCTCAGATTAAATCGAGACTAGAAGATCAGGCAGGGGCTCAGAGAGAAGGTTGCATATTTTCCTTGGAACTCTAGGACTTTCTAACAGGCAAGGCAATTTTATTTGTATAGCACACTTTCAACAACAAGGTAATTCAAGGTGCTTACAATGGAGCTGTTTGGCTACAATGCACATTTCTCTGCTTAGAAAAAAAAACTTGGTATCACAAACAACACTTAGCAGGCAAAGGATTTGGGAAAGCATGGTTCAAATTAGGTCATACAAGCAGGGTCCCTCTAAGAACTGTATATATTTAGAACAAATTGACTGAAAATAGTGGTACAAAGTCTAGAGATTAACTCAAATTGTTGTGCAAATGGGGAAATGGAATCTTAAAAGAACCGACATACTTGTATGCCTACAACCTAAACAAACTGAACTAACACTAAAGATGTAAGGATCTGATCAGACCATAGAGAAGATGTCTGCTTCAACATATAATGCCAAATACAAAATGACATGATTTAGTAAGTCATGCTGTCATGTACATCTGAACCTGTCTTTATCTTTTTGAGTGGGAATTTTAGTAACTTAAACAAAAACTCTATGATGCATATAGGTGTTTGGGATGGATAAGTTACTTAAAAATGACCAAAACACAGATAAGTTAGTTTCAGTATTTTTAGCAGTTTTACTTTAAAGGTCCATGGTTTAGAGTCTTTAGTCTACATCAAAAGAGTAGCTCAACTCAGCTTTTGTACACCGCTGCATTCTTTTCAACAGATTACTTTTTTATTCCTCTGACTGACATCCACTAGGCTTCACTCTATTGAACATGTGTAAACATGTTACATGTAAACATTGAAATGTTTCTTTGCACCACTGAATTACTGACCTGGGTGAAGAGCGTAGCAGGTGACCTTGGTTCCCTGCAGTCTCTTGGCCAGCTCATGGTTGAAGAGAACGTTGCACAGTTTGCTGTCACAGTATATTTGGAGGACACGTATGAAAGATGTTCCCAACCCCAGAGCTTTGTGGGTGTTCAGGCAGTCAAAATCAATTTTTCCAAAGTTGTGTGCCATGGACGACACATTGATAATCCTGCTTGGTCCACACTCCTTCAGTCGGTCCAGCAACAGGTTGGTCAACAGGAAGTGACCAAGATGGTTGACACCAAACATTAGTCCAAATCCATCCTCTGTGTGACCCTGCAGGCAGATACCTGGGATGAAATACAATGATAGTTTTTATTAGTAAAGACATTGAGTTAAAAAGAGTTGACCTTACTTCTGGGCTTTGTGAGAGGTTATGCTTTTTACAACATTCAGATGAATTAACCGGCAAGTATTACCTCAGCTTCCAAGATCCAAAATGGAATCTTGTAAGCTAATTTGACTGTAAAATAGTTATATTTGTGCCATCATTTTGTCATTTTTGCCCAAAACAAACAAACAAACATAAAACACACAAGCAGAAATAGCACATTTTCTGTCATTGCACCTACTTGTAATTACAATTTTAAACAGAAATCAAATAAATCTGAAAGTGTTTGTTCGGCCATCTCAGGTAATTGCTTTTAATAATAATCCTAAGAATAATCAGTCATGGACATTAGCACTCCTACCTGCATTATTGATCAGAATGTCCAGTTTAGGTTCAGATTTCAGAAAGGTCTCTACAAAACTGCGAATCGACTTCAGACTCCCCAGATCCAGCTGCATGAACACCACCTGACTACTGCCGCTCTCCTGCAACAGACATTAAATCCAGACTAGTCAATCATTGACCTGAACATCTAGTCTGGAATAGGTTGATTTTTCACAAACTGGAAAACAGCTGGTCTCTACTTATTGGTTAGTACTGTCACATTCTTCTACTTTTCCTGAACAAAAAGAAACTGATTAACATTAACTTCTTACCCTTCTAATCTCCTCAAGAGCAGCTTCTCCTCTCTGTTTACAGCGGCAGGCCAGAATTACTCGGGCTCCTCTTTGTGCCAGATCTATGGCTGTAGTCTTCCCTATTCCAGTGTTGCTCCCTATAGATGGAAAAACAAAAGTCACAAGCAAAAGTAGAGAAGAGTAGCAGAAGAGACCAAGTTTACTTACCAGTGACAATCACAGTTTTCCCATGAAGCTTTGCTTTGCTTGTGCATCTCTTCCCCTTCACTACAATGTGACGGTAAATGTAAGCAACTCCTATAACAACACCGACGATCAGGAGAACGGCAGACATGGTTCCTGCCTCTGAGCCTCACAGCACTCTGAGCCCTTTCTTGTTTAACACTCTGTGTCATTCAAGCCAGGTAACACCCATGATCTGTGTGGGTGTGACTCCAATACTCTCATTATTATCAGATAGCACCACCTGCAGGGAAAAAAAGTCCTAAAAAGTTCACAGGAGATCCACGTGACCCACAATAAACTCAAAAATTCAGGAATGATGTAACAAAATGTAATGTCTAAATTAAAAAAAACTATATTGAGGGAGGTTTAGGGTTAGCCAAAGTACTGTAGATTTATATAATTCCATTCATCCTAGTTTAGAAGAACATTTCATCCATACAGAATTGTATTTTTCAATCAACATTTCACATATTTCTTCTTGTGACAGAAGTCTTCTTTTGGTTCCAGAAATTCACCTCAAAATCCTATCTAAATTTAATATTGTAGATATCTGAAATGGAATAATTACAAGGAGAATCTCACATTATTCACATTAATGGTCATAATGCTCACTTCAGATATATAGTGTTAAAACATATTTTTTTAAATAAATGAATAAAAAATAGCCATTAAAAGCATAGATTGTGTTTTTTGTTCCTATTTTGACAGGTAAACTATTTTAGCAATCAATAAGAAGAATTTGACAAAGGAACAATGTAGTTGATGGGAAAGAATTTCAACTCTAAACTTTTTCTTAAATTCAATACAGTTGATGGTTTCCATATTTGCATTAATCTTAAGGTATATTCTATTATTGCTAGTCAAACAGCTATTGAATATTAAACTTCCAGCTGGTATTGTTAACAATTTAAGTTGGGACCTTTCAATTCAATTCAGTTTATTTATATAGCGCCAATTCACAACAGATGTCATCTCAAGGCACTTAACAAGAAGTAATTTCAATACATTTATACAAACATTCCAATCAGTTAAAAAGTTTCCTATTTAAGGAATCCCAGCAGATTGCGTCAGTCATTGGCGTGAGGTTGGGCCCCGTTGATGCAGACTTTCCAACCACAGCAATCCTTCAGCAATCCCTCATACTGAACAAGCATGTAGCGACCGTGGAGAGGAAAAACTCCCCTTTAACAGGAAGAAACCTCCAACAGAACCAGGCTCAGTAGGAGCGGCCATCTGCCACGACCGTCTGGGGGTTTGAGAAGACAGAGCAGAAACACAGAAGGAACAGAAGATCTGATATAAGAGAAATTTCTATGTTACAGAAAGTAAAAAGTTAATAACCGGACACAGTGGATGTTCAGTTACTGGGAGGATCATCCCAGTCGATGCCCCCCGTCCAACAGGGCATTGCAGCCAAGCAGGATACCAGGTCAGGTATATCTTCTATGGAGAGAAAAACACTGAGAGAAAACAAAGTTAACAGTCGAAATAGCAGAATGTACTGTAATACAACTGGAGAGTAGTAGTAGAAAAGGAAGTAGCAGAGTGAAGAAAATTGGTAAGTCTGTCCTCCAGCAGTCTAAGCCTATAGCAGTATAACTACAGAGCTAGCTCAGGATGACCTTAGCCACTCTAACTATGAGCTTTATCAAAAAGGAAAGTTTTAAGCCTGGCCTTAAAAGTAAACAGAGTGTCTGCCTCACGGACTAAAGCTGGGAGCTGGTTCCACAGGAGAGGAGCCTGATAACTAAAAGATCTGCCTCCCATTCTACTTTTAGAAATCCTAGAAACTACAAGTAAACCTGCAGTCTGAGAGCGAAGTGCTCTGTTAGGAACATAAGGAACAATTAGATCTCTGGTGTATGATGGAGCTTGATTATTAAGGGCTTTGTATGTAAGAAGGAGGATCTTAAATTCTATTCTGGATTTAACAGGGAGCCAATGAAGGGAAGCTAAAACAGGAGAAATGTGATCTCTCTTTTTGATATTCATCAGAACTCTTGCTGCCGCATTTTGGATCAACTGAAGGCTTTTAATGGCATTTTGTGGATAGTAAAGAATTACAGTAGTCCAGCCTTGAGGTAACAAATGCATGGACTAGTTTCTCAGCATCACTCCTGGACAGGATGTTTCTAATTTTAGCAATATTCCGGAGGTGAAAGAAAGAAATCCTAGAAACCTGTTTAATATGGGATTTAAATGTCAAGTCTCGAGAAAAAGGAGGTCTAGATCTATCAAACTTCCATCATTATTTCTTAGCCAACAGGCTACAATACATATCAAGATGGTTAAAACATAGCTACCTAGACGAGTCCTGGATAGACGTAGAACAGACACTATGTAATAAGATAAAACTTTCAGACCTACCATTTATTAGCTCAAATATAAAACAATATGAATGCTTTAAAAGCATAAATATCAGCTCCTCTCTGACAGCATGGTGGGAGTTTCTAAAAATGACAGAGTCCACAATAATCCCATGCAGACGCACACCCATCTGGAATAACCCCGACATCTTGCAAAAAAAATGTATGATAAGTTTCCCAGTCTGGAGGTGCAATGGAATTGAATACCTGGAACATATATTTTAAGGAACAGACTTTATCCCATTTAATACATTAATTACACAATATGGAATTGATAAAAACAAATTCTTAGAATATCAACAAATTAAATCTATTATTAAAGGTAAATTTAGGCTCAATACAGCTGAATTACAAATTCCAGCAAGAGTTTTAGATTTTCTTAATCTCAACCCCCCAAAATTGCTGTCTAATATATACAAAACTTTATCTACATTAGATGAATCAATAGCCATCCCTATTTCAAAATGGGAGGTGGATTTATCAGCCAGCTTTGACCAAAACGTCTGGTCTCAGATATGTTTAAGAACCTTTAAAATAACAAAAAATCCTCATTTGCAATTAATACAATACAAAATCCTTTATAGAGTACACTATACAGGTCAACGAATGTTTAGGATGGGTTTTACATCGTCTAATACCTGCTTACAATGCACAAGCAATATACCAGATACTTATGTTGATGCGCTTTGGTTCTGTCCACCTGTTAAGAAATTTTGGTGCCAGATATGTGAGGACTTATCAAAGTGTCTGAAATGTAACATCCCACCATCTCCCTCAATTTGCCTGTTAGGAAATTTAAATGATGTCACCGTGGACACAAAGTCAGTTCTAATGGTTCACATTGCCTTATGCATCGCTAAGAAAACTATCCTCCTCAACTGGAAAAATAAAAAAGCTCTTAATATTAATCAGTATAGAAATCTCTTGTTGGACCATATTGGTCTTGAGACGGCCTCTGGCTCCATATCTGATCATTCTCTCTGGGCTCCTTTGATCGGCTCCATCACCTAGTGGGGGTGGGGGGCACTTGGTTTTTTCGTTTGGGACACTGTTGCTGATGTGGGGGTTTTGGGGTTGGAGGCGTCTGGGGGGGACCCCGGGGGGTGGGATCACTGGACGTCGTGGGGCAAACTCAACCTGGGTGTCTAGTGTCTTTTGTGTTTTGAGAGTAGAGCGAATGTCAGGGTGGGTTTAGTTCCCCTTCTGGGATGGGGCTGGGGGGACTGCCTTGGGGTCCGTGGGGCTTTGTAGTGCTGTGGCCGTGGGCCCCGGGTCGAACGTGCCATGGCCTCCCTCCCCTGGTGGATCCCGGTGAACAGCGGTGCCTATTGGGGTCAGTGGGGGAGCTGGCTCCCTGGGAAGACATTTTGTCTCCCAGTCCTTCCCTCCCCATCCCCGAACACCTCTGTCCACCCGTTCCATCACTTTACCACTCATATAGGGTCTTGGGGCATGGGCACATCACTGGGGTGTGAGGAGGGGCTAGAAAGGAAGGTTAGATATAGGTCTGTAATTCACTAAGTCATCTTGATCAAGGGAAGGTTTCTTGAGTAAAGGTTTAATTACAGCTATTTTAAATTCCTGTGGTACGTATCCGTTTACTAAGGATAGATTCATCATATCCAAAATGGGGCCAGGAACCAAATGGAACACTTCTTTAAATAATTTGGTTGGAATTGGGTCCAACATACAAGTTAAAGGTTTAGATGAGGCTAATATTTTTGATAATTTCAAAAGCTCGACTGAATCAAAACAGCCTAAGCACAACTGAGGTTCTACAGTTCTTTCCGATACTGCCTCATTTACTGAGGAAGAAGTAATCATGTTTGGGAGGATGCCAATGATTTTATTTTTAATAGAATTAATTTTATTTATGAAGAATCCCATAAAATCATCACTGCTAAGAGCTGGGGGAATAGTTGGCTCAACAGAGCTATGACTCTGTGTAAGTTTGGCAACTGTACTAAAAAGAAACCTAGGATTGTTTTTCTTCGCCTCTAGTAATGATGAAAAATATGCTGTTCTAGCTTGTTGAAGGGTCTTTTTATACAGCAATAGACTGTTATTCCAGGTTAAATAGGAATCCTCTAGGTGTGTAGAGTGCCATTTTCTCTCCAGCTTCATAGTATTCTGCTTTAAAGTATGCAACTGTGCGTTAAACCAAGGAGTCAGCCTCCTATGGCTAGCCACTTTCTTTTTTAAGGGGGCTACACTATCTAATGCCACACGCAATGAGGACGTAACGCTGTGAACCAGATCATCAATTTCTGAAGGGTTAGAGATAGAATTGCTGCCATCCACTGTGTTACCCTGAGACACTGAGGAAAGTAAGAATGGAACAGATTCTTTAAAAATTGTTACAGCATTGTCTGATAAAGCTCTACTATAATGAAACTTTCTTTCAGATTTAAGATGGTCAGTTAAAGTAAATTCAAAAGTTATTAAGAAGTGGTCAGACAGGACCGGGTTATGTGGGTGGACTGTTATTTCCTCACACTCAATACCGTATGTCAGTACAAGGTCCAAAGTGTGTTTACCTGAGTGGGTCGATCCCTGTACTTTTTGAGTAAAGCCAATTGAGTCTAAAATAGCACTAAAGGCTGAATTTAGGCTATCACTTTCAGTATCCACATGAATATTAAAGTCCCCCACTATAATAACCCTATCAGTATTTAATACTAAATCAGATAAAAAATGTGAGATCTGATCCAAGAATTGAGAGTAAGGGCCTGGTGGACGATACAAAACCACAAACAAAAATGGTCTTAATGTTTTGCAACTTGGATGAGGAAAATTAAGGGTTAGATGTTCAAAAGAACTGTAGCTATCAATTGGTCTGGGACTAATTAGTAAATCAGAACGAAAAATGGTTGCAACTCCTCCTCCTCGCCCAGTATTTCTAGGAATGTGAAAATTTAAATGACTGGAAGGAGTTGACTCATTTATACTGACATAATCCTCCTGCTGCAACCAGGTTTCTGTGAGACAAAGGAAATCAATGTGATTCTCACAAATCAAGTCATTTACAAACAAAGTCTTTGAGGAGAGAGATCTTATGTTTAATAAACCACATTTAATAGATTTATTTTTCTGTTCAGTCAAAGTTGTATTTATTTTTATGAGATTTCCATAATTTGCTTTTGTTGGCTTAACTTTTAATCCATTTAATTTTAGCCGTGGGCAAGACACTGTCTCTATAGGGTAATGGGTGGGTAACAGTACAGAAGCAGCAGAAAGGTGGGTTAAATTACGACTCTGCTTCCTGGTCTGGACCCTGGGTTGTCAGTGTTTTGGAGGACTAATAAATTCGGCCATATTCCTAGAAAGAAGAGCTGCTCCATCCAAAGTGGGATGGATGCCGTCTCTCCGGATCAGACCAGGTTTTCCCCAAAATGTTCTCCAGTTATCAATGTAGCCCACATCGTTTGCAGGACACCACCCAGACAACCATTGATGGAATGACAGCATGCGGCTAAACATGTCGTCACTGGTCCGATCGGGCAGGGGACCAGAAAAGATTACCGAGTTGGACATTGTTTATACTTCCATACTTTAACAAATCTTGTACATGAAAAGAAAACTAAACACAGTGCTTACATTTCACAACCAGACATTACATTTTAGATCAGAAACATAATTGGAATGTTTGTATGACTGCATTGAAATGACTTTTCTTAAAGTGCCTTGAGATGACATCTGTTGTGAATAGGCGCTATATAAATAAACTGAATTGAATCAGTGTTTAGTGAGTTTCAACTCCTAACAACCTAATAGTTTTCTGTCTTAGCACTTAAAATGTCTTAGACATAAAATGCAAAATAAAACTGTATTTTTATGCATTACAAAAGGAATAAATGTACAAAATTCAACAAATTCAGATTACCCAAGGTCACCAACATGTGATGTGTGCCCAATGGATGTGGCCATTACAGAAACCTGGCCTTATCTTTAGAATGATCCCACTGGAGACTTGGTGTCTAGCAGAACCAGTTTGAGCAGGAGAATCAGAAACAACATGTTTTGACTTCAGTGTCATTCTTTAAAGTTCCCCTCATCTAAATACCCTGACAGCTCTTGAATACCATAACAATACCAATCAAAATGGAGGTGTGTTCCACTGTCATTTTCAACCAACATTTTCAACTTTGTTACCCTGAACCCTGAGGCCAGTTTTCTGAAATTATGTTTGATGTAGTTTCAGATCCCTTTTGGCCTTTCTAGCAGATTTAACTTCTACTGAGTGAACTGAACTATAGGAGGTGAGGTTCTATCTGTAGAAGCCTTTGCAAATATTGGCCACTAAAATAAACATAAGCAGACATTATCCACTTCCTTAAAAGTTAACAAACTCAACTTAAGTTTTTGAAATGAGCAATGTAAGACATTGCTTCAAGTTTAAAACATAAAACAAATGATGCTTCACCTGATATTGTGCTAAAGAGATTATGGTATTTGCAGCTGGTTCATCTTGTTTTGTTGTTCAACCTTTGATGGAAATCTGGATGAGTTCAGGAAAACCATCTGAAGCACCTCAAAAACAACTTTTAGGTTTGAACCGTAGTTGCTGGTTCTACCGTCTCCAATATTACATAAATTACATTAATGATCATGTGTTATATATTTATAATAATGTCATTCAAAAAGTTCCTTCATTAAACATTTCCCTTCTTTCTTTTTATCTATTCATATTTAACCTTTACACCACACTCCGTTACCTTCGAATTTTTCATCTTAAATTACAACCAATTACATGCATACCTCATTCAAAATAAGGCACTCCTGAGTCCAAAGGAAGTTACAAAATAAAAGCGCCAGAAAAGCCAAACAATCTTAGTTAATGGCCTTTACACATGGAATAATCTATTCCTTTCTTCTTTTTTTTAGACACGTGACCTGTCTGGCAGTGTGGAGGTGAGAATTGGTGTCTGACTACCAAGTAGAAGCCCAACAGATTTACTATCACAAGTGGAGCACTACAGCTTTTGCTATAGTACTCTGCTTGATATATATGTGTAAGAAATATTTATTAGAAATTACTGTGGTATTGTTGGGGGTTTTTATGCGCCAGGGAAACGGAGACGGAAAATAAAGGGGAAGAAAGAAAGTAGATGAAGAGAGGTAGGGAAAAAAGGTTGAGAGGGTAAGCTGAAGATACAAGAGAGGAAGGGAAACAAACAAAACACAAAAAAACATCACAGTCTCCCTCTACACCAGCAGGACAGCAGGGAGAGGAAAAAAATGACGACAAAACAAATCAAACAATGCAAATTGAGAATTTCACAACCACAACCCACAAATAGATATATGAATACAATAACAGCGTTACTAAAAAGCTCATGGTATCGATTATTACAAGATTTAGTAGTGGTAACCTAAGCCCAAGAATGTATCTGTAAACACCGGAATCCCCACACCTGTGTGTGTGTATGAGTATGCTGGTGCATATTAGGATTCTCCATACGAGTGTTCAATAGCTGGTGTGAGGAGCCATCGATCCGCCTCCCAGGAATCGACGCAGACACGAAGGAGATAGGAGTCATAGAAAACCAAAGGACCCCTAGAGCACTGGACCCCCAGAGCACAGGAGCCCCAGGCGGATCAACAAAGGGCTGACCACACCCCCAATTCAGGAGCAAAGGAGAGCCCTGGGGGAACATCCAGGAGCTACAATGCAGGGGCCCGGGGGGCCACAGTGACGAGCCCACAGGCTTCGCTGGCAACCAGCTATGCCAGAGCAGATCAAGCCATGGGCCCAGAGGCCCAGGACCCGAGGGGGCCCCATCCCCCAGCAGGGACCAGCCGACAAAGGCCACCAGGCCGCAGGGGCGATGGCCAGCCAATGGCCAAATAAGGCACTCCTGAATCCAAAGGAAGTAACACAATAAAAGAGCCAGAAAAGGCAAACAATCTTAGTTAATGGCCTTCACACTTTACACATGGAATAATCTATTTCTATAACTATCTTGGTTCGCCGATAACATCCAGAGATAATGATTGAATCAGCTAAAGTATCCTAAGAACTTAGGACTAAATAGTTTTTTAAGATGAATATTACATCCTTATTTTCTTTAGCTTTGTCTAAGTAGTCAAAGAAGTCAAATGGCAGTGAAGAAGTCCATCCATCCATTTTCTGTACTCGTCCATCCTAATGCAGGGTTGCGGGGGGGCTGGGGCCTATCTCCAGCGTTCAAGGGGCGACAGGCGGGGTACAGCCTGGAGGTCGGCAGTCCATCACAGGGGAGTGAAGAAGTCAGACATGAAATATAATGATACAAAGGCACATTAAAATTCACACTAACACATACATAAAACAAACATCACAAAAAATAATCTAATGAAATGGTCTCACATCACAAGAATACTATTAAACAGTGCCACCTAGTGAGGATGACAGATGAAGAGAAAAGAAAAAGGCAAACAACTGCATTGCAGACAGGAAGAACAGATTGAGAGGGAGGTCAGAGATTATAACGAAAAAGATGTATTGCTTGAGGGTGGGTTAGAGAACTCAGATTAGGTTGTTCCTCATCTGCAGTTGAGCAAACCCAATCAGCAAGATCCAACATTGATTGTAAAACAGTCTTTACCCAAATAAACTCTGAGCTTTCAATAACATAAATTCCCATTATACAGCGGGGCAAAAAAGTATTTGGCATAACGAAGGTGGAATGAAGGCTGAGTGTAAAGACTTTGTTGGGGAGTATGAAGGAGATGACCGAGTTAAAGCCCCAACTCTAATCAGCAAGGAGCATCTTTATGTAGGGATCCTTCTTTTCTAAGGGGAAAGAGGGAGTTGTAGAGGGCAGTATGGTGTCTGTGGTGTATTTGTATTTTTTTTTTTTTTACGTGTCCTGTTTGGCAGTGTGGAGCTCAGAATTGGTGTCTGAGTACCAAGTAGAAGCCCAACAGATTTACTTTCACAAGTGGAGCAGTACAGCTTTTGCTATAGTCCTCCACTTGACATATGTGAGAAAAATCTTTATTATGAATTGTTGGGGTTTTTATTTCCTGATGTTATGGCCACGGAGACGGAAAATTAAGGAGAAGAAAGAAGGAAGATGAAGAAGAGAGGTGGGAAACAAAAAGTCAAGAGAGAGGGTGAGTTGAAAATACAAGAGAGGAAGGGGAACAAAGAAAACACAGGAAGACATTGAAGTCTGCCTCCATACCCACAGGACGGCAGAGAGAGGGGGAAAAACAAAACAAAACACGAAAAAGGTACATCGACAAAACAAACCCAACATTGTGAACTAAGAATTACACAACCACATCACACAAAAAAAGATATAAAAATACAACAACGTCACAGAAAAACTCATGGTACCGATTAATCAAGCTCTAGTAATGATAACCTCAGCCCAAGAATATATCCTTAAACACCAGAGACCCCACATCTATGTGTGTGTGTTAGCATGCTGGTGCATATAAGGTTTCTCCATAAGAGTGTTCGATAGTTGGTGTGAGCAGGCATCAATCCGTCTCCCAAGAATCGATGCAGACATGAAGGAGATCGGAGCAAAAACGGACCCCCAGAGCCCCAGGCGGACCCGGGCGGGACCGACCGCATCCCCCAAAAGTGGAGCAAAGGAGATCTCTGTATACTGTGAGGAGTCCGCAGGGTCTGGGATGATGTTTTGAATGTGGGGCAGTACAACTCTCAAAGCACCTCTGATTATCGGAGTCATTCGATTTTTTTCCAGGCTGTAAACAGTCAGGCAGGTGAGAAGAGTGTTCTTGGGAATTGGCACAATAGGTGCCTTGAAGGACGATGGGATGGTGTACTGGCTAAGAGGAAGGTTGAAGATAGGGTAGGTGCATTTCCACTATCTGAACTTCAGGGTAATTTTACAGGAACTTCACAGTATGCATTTCAGGAACAAACCAGTTTTGAGGTATGTACTTCAAAACGGCCCGGTAGAATCGCTAGGCAGGAGCTGTGGTTAAGTCACGCTGATTGGTTGTAATTCAGAGGGAAATGAGCAGAAGTCACCAAACAACCGGCTTTGTAAAATAAGAAGAGTAGCTGGTGAATCAGTTTATAACATAGCAAACAGAAACATGGCAACCATCCCTGCTTCTCCATGTCGATTTGTTGTTATTCTCTGCTGCTGTGCGCGCCGTATCACGCTGATCAGTAATGCTACTAACTGCAAAAATGGTTGTGAAATGCCTGCGTCTGAGCTAATTCATTAAAGGGCCAAATATGTTTGGAGACATGATAGCTAAGAGGAGTGGTGCAAGAGATTTACCCCGATATATGAAAGTCCCGTAAAAATATCCAGAAGTTCTAATAGTGTCTGGCAGCTAATTGGGACCTGCTCTTAAAGCCCTCCTTCTTTGCAGGCATTGATCCATCTCAGTCCTTTGTCTACCTGGTCTGTTGGTCTTATTGGGGCTGATGGAGGGGGACTGGACTGTTTTGAAAAGGCTTAGCTTCACATTTTATGTCACATATTAAAAATAATCAACCGAATCAAAAATCGAATCAATCTAAATTGTTATTTAACCTAAAATAATTATAGACTGGCATCCAGTTAAGAGCTACATCAGATAAGCCTTTTCTGCTTTTGCAATAAAACCACAATGATTTTGATTATCCTGCACTGATTCATGTTTTTTAACCAGAAGAAAGATGCACACAAATTTTACTGAACTGCCAAACTTCGTCTTTATTGGTTACTATGAGAAATTATGAAGGAATTAATATTTCTGGAATGTTCTTTTATCTGTAAAAACTGTAAATTAAAAAAAGGCTAAAATATGCATACATTTTACCTTCTACATTTACCAGCCTTCCAGGGTCTTCTGCAGAGAAGCATGGTGGATGGTGAGTTTGTGATAATGTTCAGTGTTTGATGTCTTCCAAACATCGAATCTTATCTGATGGCAAAAAAACTCAATTTCGGCCTCATCAGGTCTACTGTCTTCTACTTGACCATGGAGTCTTGAACTGAGCCTTGACATGAGTTTTCTACAACAGGGACTTTCTCATTTCTACGCTCCCACAAAGTTTTGATTGGTGAAGGTTTACTTAGCGTGTTCTTTTGTCTTCATGCTATAATGGCAGCCAGGAGTACTGATTAACCAGTGAATGGACCTTGCAAACAGATGCCTTTATTCTACAATCACTTGAGACGGACTCACTCCACTCAGGTGATCTCCATTCCACTCATACTAGCACACATCGGCTGGACCTCTGTTAAATTACTCGAAAAGAGGGTTAATATTTATACAATAACTTATCAGGGCAGCTGTGGCTCAGTAGGTAGAGTAGTTGTCTTGCAATTGGAGGGTGGTAGGTTCAATTCCAGCTTCCATATGTCAATGTTTCCATGGGCAAGGCACTTAACCCCAAGTTGCCTACCGAGCAGCCTATAAGTGTGTGTGTTTGTTAGTGCACATGGGTGAATGAGGCTCCAGTGTAAAATCCTGTGAGTGGTCAGTGTGGCTAGAAAACCGCTATAAGTACAGTGGCTTGTAAAAGTATTCAGCCCCCTTGAATTTTGTCACATTACAGCCACAAGCATGAATCAATTTTATTGGAATTCCACGTGCAAGACCAATACAAAGTGGTGTACACGTGAGAAGTGGAACGAAAATCATACATGATCCCAAACATTTTTTACAAATAAATAACTGAAAAGTGGAGTGTGCAGAATTATTCATCCCCCTAAATCAAAGCTTTGTAGAACCACCTTTTGCTGCAATTACAGCTGCTGGATTTAGATCTGGACTTTGACTGGGCCATTCTAACACATGGATATGTTTTGTTTTAAACCATTCCATTGTTGCCCTGGCTTTATGTTCAGGGTCGTTGTCCTGCTGGAAGGTGAACCTCCGCCCCAGTCTCAAGTCTTTTGCAGACTCCAAGAGGTTTTCTTCCAAGATTGCCCTGTATTTGGCTCCATCCATCTTCCCATCAACTCTGACCAGCTTCCCTGTCCCTGCTGAAGAGAAGCACCCCCAGAGCATGATGCTGCCACCACCATATTTGACAGTGGGGATGGTGTGTTCAGAGTGATGTGCAGTGCGTTTTACATAGCATTTTGGTCTCATCTGACCAGAGCACCTTCTTCCACATGTTTGCTGTGTCCCCCACATGGCTTGTGGCAAACTGCAAACGGGACTTCTTATGGTTTTCTTTTAACAATGCCTTTCTTCTTGCCACTCTTCCATAAAGGCCACCTTTGTGCAGTGCACGACTAATAGTTGTCCTATGGACAGATTCCTCCACCTGAGCTGTAGCTCTCTGAAGCTCGTCCAGAGTCACCATGGGCCTCTTGGCTGCATTTCTGATCAGCGCTCTCCTTGTTCGGCCTGTGAGTTTAGGTGGACGGCCTTGTCTTGGTAGGTTTACAGTTGTGCCATACTCCTTCCATTTCTGAATGATCGCTTGAACAGTGCTCCATGGGATGTTCAAGGCTTGGGAAATCTTTTTGTAGCCTAAGCCTGCTTTAAATTTCTCAATAACTTTATCCCTGACCTGTCTGGTGTGTTCTTTGGACTTCATGGTGTTGTTGCTCCAACATTCTCTTAGACAACCTCTGAGGCCGTCACAGGGCAGCTGTATTTGTTCTGACATTAGATTACACACAGGTGCCTCTATTTAGTCATTAGCACTCATCAGACAATGTCTATGGGCAACTGACTGCACTCAGACCAAAGGGGGCTGAATAATTACGCACACCCCACTTTTCAATTATTTGTAAAAAATGTTTGGAATCATGTATGATTTTTGTTCCACTTCTCACGTGTACACCACTTTGTATTGGTCTTTCACGCGGAATTCCAATAAAATTGATTCATGTTTGTGGCTGTAATGTGACAAAATGTGGAAAAGTTCAAGGGGGCAGAATACTTTTGCAAGCCACTGTATATAAGCTCAGTCAATTTGTTTTATGTTAAATATTTTGTCATTTCGTTAAAATCAGGTTTCACTTTGACATTAAAGTTTTATTTATTTATGTATTTGACAAAAAAAAAGCTCATTTTTGTTCATCATAATTGATTTGTAAAAGCAATAAAAAGGGTAAAACCTCCAAGGAGATGGATACTTTTTCTAGGCACTGTAGTTAGTGGCTTAGGCTCTAAGTTGATTCAAAATGCTAATAAACCTCAAACATGAACGTTTACACTGCAAAAACAGCACTGCTTGAAATAGGCCAAATATTCTTAAAAAGGGTCACATTTTCTTTTTTTGAGCAACAAAAAAAATCTGCCAAGGGGGTGAGCAAAAGTTGCTTGGCTAGAATTCTTTAAACTGGCAAAGAAATCTTAGAATAAGCTTAATTTTCCTGTGCAAAACTTGGTTAAGAAAATGTTTTCTCTTTAGACAAAAAAGAAAACATTTCCAGAAACAAGGCTTTTTTGCTTTCTTGAAAATCATTTTCTGCAGTGTAGGAAAGTAAAAGTGAGGTTTTAGTGTTCCTAGGAGAATATACATTTATGTGCACAATAATTGCAGTTATTGATTACGCACCTAAATGAAAAAAAAAATTCCATCTCAATTTTTATTTATTTTAATCTGTTTAAGCGAGAATTATAAACAAACTAAACTCACTTTAAAATAATCATTTCTGATATTACATACAGAAAACTGGCTGCAGCAGGAGGATTATTTCAGTATAAATGAGTCAACTCCTTCCAATTATTTACATTTTCACATTCCTAGAAGTACTGGGCAAGGAGGAGTTGCAACCATATTTCATTCAGATTTAGCAATTAATCCCAGACCAATTAATAGCTACAGTTCCCAGAAGCTACAGTTAAAACATCTCCCTGATCCAAGTTGCAAAGCATTAAAACCCCTTTTGTGGTTTTGCATCGTCCGCCAGGCCCTTACTCTCAATTCTTAGATCAGAGCTCAGATTTTATTTCCTGATTAAGTACTGCTGATAAGGCAATTATAGTGGGGATTTTAATATTTATGTGGACACTTAAAGTGATAGCCTAAATGCAGCCTTTAATGCCATCTTAGACTCAATTGGCTTTCCTCAAAAAGTACAGGGACCCACCCACTTGGGTCAACACACTTTGAACCTTGTACTGACATACAGCACTCAATGCACTGAATGTGAGGAAATAACAGTCCTCCCACGTAACCCGGTCCTGTCTGACCATTTAGAATTTAGAATTTATTTTTAACAGACCATCCCAAATCTGAAAGAAAATTTCATTATAGTAGAGCTTTACGAGACAATGCTGTAACAAGTTTAAAAGAATCTGTTCCATTCCTACTTTCCTCAGTGTCTCAGAATAACAGTGTATGGCAGCAATTCCATCTCTAACCCTTCAGAAATAGAGGACCTGGTACATAGTGTTTCTTCCTCATTGCATTTGGCATTAAATAGTGTAGCCCCCTTAAAAAAGTGAGTAATTAGCCATAGGAGGTTGGCTCCCTGGTTTAATGTATAGCTTCATACTTTAACCAAGCATACTAAGAATTTGGAGAGAAAATGGCACGCTATATACCTAGAGGATTTATATTTAACCTGGAAAAACAGTCTACTGCTGTATAAAAAGACCCTTCGACAAGCTAGAGCAGTATATTTTTCATCATTAATTTGAATCAGAAAGGTTTTTTGCGATATGTGTGAACAGGTTCACAACATTAGGAAACTGCTGTGGTACTTTGTGCAAACATGAGATACACATTTCTAAGAATGCAAAAAATAAAATGCGGTAAACCGATCAATATATACACATGAATGCAGGTTATGATCAGTGCAAAATCGGACAGGTGCAAAAACACAACACAGGGTCATGTGACTGAAACAGAGCAGTTGGTGGGAAATTCATGGGTTGTTCATGAGTCCCAACAGCAGAGGGGAAGAAACTGTTCTTATGTTGAGAGGTTCTGGTCCGAATGGACCGGAGCCTCCTGTCTGAGGGGAGCAGGTCAAAAAGACTGTGTCCAGGGTGAGAAGGGTCGGCTGTGATCCGGCCTGCACGCCCCAGTGACTTGGAGGTGTACAGGTCCTGTAGAGACATGATTAATCTATCCTTAGTAAATGGATATGTACCACAGGAATTAAGCGTTGCTGTAATTAAACCTTCATCGAGAAACCCTCTCTTGATCACGATAACTTAGTTAATTACAGACCTATATCTAACCTTTCTTATGAAAAAAAAAACTTGAGAAAATAGTTGCTAATAAAGTATATGAGCATCTGAACAGCAACAACCTGTTCGAAGAATTTCAGTGAGGTTTTAGAGCTCATCATAGCACTGGTGAACATTACTTACAGATTGTACTTTGTTTAAATGATAAATCTTCACACAAGGGTTACTTGTGGCGTACCACAGGGTTCTGGGCTTGAATAAATTCTTTTTACTATACACACACACCTTATTGGTAAAATCACTAGACAGTATGGAAAAAAATTCCACAGCTATGCTGATGATTCACAATTTATCCACAAAGCCTGATAAATCCAATCAATTAGGTAGATAGATTCCTGGCGTGTCTTGAAGACATAAAAAAATGGATGCTTTTAAATTCTGACAAGACAGAAGTAGAAAAAGAAACTGCTTAGTCAATCACTTCATATAGATGGCATTAATTTGGCTTCCTGGAGTAATGTAAAGATGTAACGATCAGTAAATCGGTCGGTCAAAGCCAGAACTCAGCCAAAACACAGATAACAGTTCAAAAGAGTTTGTTCAGGCTGGGGTGAAGATGCAGGTGGCCAAGTTCCAATGGGGTAACGGCACAGGCAGTTAGTCTGGAGGGCAGAGATAAGTCAGCAATGTCAGACTCAAGGGAAAAGACAGGAGATAGAGTAATTACCCCACAGCAGAGGAAATCCAGAGTCCACAGAAGGAACCAAATGTGATGTTCAGAGACCTTGAGGGTCTGGGGGGGGAGTTCTTGGCAGACAGGAAGGTGCAGACTTTAATATGAAAGGGAGGGTCCAAAAGCAGTCCGGGTCATACACGGGGAGGTCCGATTTCCAAAGGGTCCAAAGTCTTGAGGGTTTTAATCCAGGTCAAAAACAGGCAAGGTCCAAAACACTTACTGGGGGGATCAGACAGAGGCAGAGGTCAGTAACAGGCAGGGTTCATGCAAAAAGACTAGAAGGTTAAACAGAGCAAGGGCTTGAAGGCTGTGAAAGAGGGAACAGACTATCTCGCACTGAGCAGGCAGCAGCCAAGTGCTTAAGTAGAGAGTGGAGCAGGTGTCAGCAATCAGCCACTGCTGCAGGGGAAAGAACAGGAGACCTGACAAGCAGTGCAAAACCATGACAAAAGAACCTGACATGAACAAGACATTCAAACCCCATATTAAACAGGTTTCTAGGATTTCCTTCTTTCACCTCCGGAATATTGCTAAAATTAAAAATAGCATGTCCAGGAGTGATGCTAAAAAACTAATTCATGCATCTGTTGCTTCAAGGCTGAACTACTGTAATTCTCAACTATGAGAAGTCCACAAAATACAATTGAAAACCTTCAGTTGATCCAAAATGCTGCAGCAAGAGTTCTGATGAATAATAAGAAAGATAAATCACATTTCTCTTGTTTAAGCTTCTCTCCATTGGCACCCTGTTAAATGGAGTTAGGTTAACTTAAGTTCAGGAGCAGACCATGCCTCAAACCTGCTCCGTAATGCATAATCAGTTCTTACTCACCACACCCGGCGCCCCAGGCCTCTTTCTCGTCTTTAATCACTCAGCGATCAATATATAAACTCTGCCTGCCTCTCGTTCCTCGCGCATCTCATTCGTTTTGCCCTCCCTCCCTACCTACCTACCCAACCCACTCTCCGGCCTAACCATACCCCTTTAGGCCACCCGGGTCCTGCCGACCCTTTCATCCCTTCCCTTCGGGTCCTGCCGACCCTTTCACCCCTTTCCTTTGGGTCCTGCCAACCCTTTCCCTTCCCTTCGTAGCATCCATCGTCAGGCACAGTCTTCCCATTTCTCCCTCTGGTTCGCTCCCGTTCCTCGTTGTCTAACATCTCTCTCTTTTAGGTTCCGTCTGGGGGGGGGGGGGTCCTAAGCAGGCTCGGAAAGACGAATTCCTGAAGACTGCACCCCCACACTGAGTCTTCGTCCTGGCCTCCAACAGCACATCTCCCCAGACCTTCCGTTCCTCCATGCCTTCAATAAACTGTTAAATTCTGGTCTGTAGCGTGGTCCTTGCTAGTGAAATGCAGAATAGAATTTAAGATCTTACTTCTTACATATAAAGCCCTTAATAATCAAGCTCCATCATGCATCAGAGATCTGATTGTTCCACATGTTCCTAACAGAGCACTTCGTTCTCAGATTGCAGGTTTCCTGTATTTCCTCGGATTTCTAAAAGTAGAATGGAAGGTATATCTTTTAGTTATCAGGCTGTGGAACCGCCTCCCAGTTTTAGCCTGTGAGGCAGACACTCTATTTTTAACACCAGGCTTCCTGTTTGATAAAGCTTATAGTTAGGCATGGTAAGGCACATTTATTTGTATAGCACACTTTCAACAACAAGGCAATTCAAAGTGCTTTGGGTGATTAGGGGAGAACAGTAAAACCGTAAAATACATTAGAGACACAAAGCATATTACACATGCCATTCCAGCAATTATTACTCGCTTACTCAAAGGCAGCTCTGCAAGCAGCATGCAATACCCTTTCAGTCTGCTAGAGCTTACTATTAACCCTTCTGCTCTGCCGGTAGGGTCACAATTTTTGCATCCTGAGGTCTGTATGTACAGCTAAAACTAACTTCCTGACCACGCTTTTCATAAACCAAATTAGGTTAGAGTAATATGTTATACTTCAGCACAGCCAGCAGATGTCACTCACAATGACGCCCCAAGGACAAACAACTTTCCGACTACCCTCAATTGTACCACAGCAGGTGAGGGTTTAATCCAGCAGCATTTCACTCTGTAGGTCCTTTGTTCAAGACCAGACATACATATATATATATGTATATATATATATGTATATGTATGTATATATATATATATATATATGTATATATATATATATACATATATATATATATATATATATATATATATATATATACATACATACATACATATTCATCCATAAACTCAGCAAAAAAAGAAACATCGTCTGACTTTCAACTGTTTTTACTTTCAGTAAACTTAATGTGTGTAAATATTTGTATGAACACTAAAAGAGTCAACACCATAAGACATAAACTAAAAATGTTTCACAGACATGTGACTAACAGAAATAGAATAATGTGTCCTTGAATGAAGGGAGGCTCAAAATCAAAAGTACCAGTCAGTATCTGGTGTGGCCACCAGCTGCTTGAAGTACTGCAGTGCATCTCCTCCTCATGGACTGGACCAGATTTGTCAGTTCTTGCTGTGAGATGTTACCCCACTCTTCCACCAAGGCACTTGCAAGTTCCTGGACATTTCTGGGGGCAATGGCCCTAGCCCTCACCCTGCGATCCAACACGTCCCAGACGTGCTCAATGGGATTGAGATCCGGGCTCTTCGCTGGCCATGGCAGAACACTGACATTGCTGTCATGCAGAAACTCACGCACAGAACGAGCAGTATGGCTGGTGGCATTGTCCTGCTGGAGGATCATGTCCGGATGAGCATGCATAAAGGGTACCACATGAGGGAGGAGGATGTCTTCCCTGTACCGCAAGGCATAGAGATTGCCTGCAATGACAACAAGCTCAGTCCAATGGTGATGTGATATACCGCCTCAGACCATAACGGACCCCCTACCTCCAAATCGATCCCGCTCCAGGGTACAGGCCTCGGTGTAACGCTCATTCCTTCGATGATAAACACGAATCCGTCCATCACCCCTGGTGAGACAAAACCGTGACTCATCAGTGAAGAGCACTTTTTGCCACTCCTGTCTGGTCCAGCGAAGGTGGGTTTGTGCCCATAGGCAGTGTTGTTGCTGGTGATGTCTTGTAAGGACCTGCCTTACAACAGGCCTACAAGCCCTCAGTCCAGCCTCTCTCGGCCTATTGTGGACAGTCTGAGCACTGATGGAGGGATTGTGTTCCTGGTGTGACTCGGGCAGTTGTTGTGGCCATCCTGTACCTGTCACGCAGGTGTGATATTCGGATGTATTGATCCTGTGCAGGTGTTGTTACACGTGGTCTTCCACTGCGAGGATGATCAGCTGTCCTTCCTGTAGCGCTGTCTTAGGCGTCTCAGAGTGGGGACATGGCAATTTATTGCCCTAGCCACATAAGCAGTCCTCATGCCTCCCTGCAGCATGCCTAATGCACGTTCACGCAGATGAGCAGGGAGCCTGGGCGTCTTTCTTTCGGTGTTTTTCAGTCGGTAGACAAGTCTCTTTAGTGTCCTGCGTTTTTAGAACTGTGACCTTAAATGCCTACTTTCTGTAAGCTGTTAAGGTCATAACGACCATTCCACAGGTGCATGTTAATTGATTATGGTTAATTGAACATGTATGGAAAACATTGTTTAAACCCTTAACAATGAAGTTATTTGCATTTTTACATTATTGTTGAAATACACAGTCCTGAAAAAGTGACGTTTCTTTTTTTGCCGAGTTTAAATATATGCACATCCATCCTACGCAGGGTTGCAGGGGGGCTGGTGCCTTTCTTTTTCCACCTGTCACGGGGCGAGAGGCGGGGTACACCCTTGACAGGTCGACGTTATCATTTGAAATCTTTACGGATTTAGGTTAATGTTAAAGCATGACCTCTGGTGTAGCTCATTTTTAATTAGTGCCTACTCCAGTATTTAATGTAGCCCTGTTTTGGTCTGCTCCAAAATATATTTAAATTGTCAAATTGTCTAAAGGTTTAAGAGGTATTAATAATTTTGCAAAAATAATGTAGGATTTGTATAGGTATTTTTTTTTTAGAACTGTTTATATAGACTTGTTTACATGTGTATACTCTGTGGCTGAGGTGTTCAGCAGATATTTCTGTAATGAATACTTTATTGTTCTTTGTCTGCATAGGCAGTTTATGAGTTAAAACCTTCCATAATGTGACATGAGAAGATGCTGTAAACAGCAACTTTGACCAAAGAGGTAAAGCAGTCAAAACGTTATCTTGCAATAAAGCGCAATGATCTAAGATTAGCATGGCATAGCATTTTTGGAATATCTGAATTGCAGCTGGGTACTAGCCAATAGGTGTAGATGTGACCGCTTTTGTTCTATGTCTCTACATCTCTATACCAAGTTATAATTTTCTTTTGTTGACATTTCTGAAATTAACAAATATTTCCAGACCAATCTCCAGAAAATGTGAACAAACTATGAAAATAAATAACATTACAAGATATAACAATATTGTTATTAAAAAATCTTTCTGTATTTACAGGTTTTAACAGACAAGCAGGTACAGACAAAGAGTGCCTATATACAGAGCAACACATGATGTTAAAATGAGTGCTAAAATATTATGGTATGGACAGATGGACTACAGCAGAAAGTACACGATAAGAACAAGTTTTATCACAAAACTGCAAGTACTCTACACAGTATCACAAATTGCATGGACTGTACAGTTAAAAACCAAAAATGGTAAATCTACATGAAATCCAAAGTTCCTCCAGCTGAGAAACACTGAATTATATACATTTACAGTATGTTTACATATAGTGTATAAGCATGTATGCTTACATACATTTATAGCTACCTGTGGTGCAAAAGCAGCAAAAGAAATTACAATGCATGGAATTTAATACTAGAAAAAAAAAAAAAAAAAGGTCACTGCTAAATGGTTCTGACCGACACTGTAAAGTTACATCATACATAACTAATATATACTGTGAAAAATAAACGAGCTCAAGTAAATAATCTTTGCTCAAAGTCCTAATGGTCGAAGTGAAAACAAGGTTACTGTCAGTCATTCTCAAACAGAAGAGATTGTCAATAATACTTCAAGTTCATGCAAATATAAACAATTTGAAATGAAAAAAAACAAAAAACTATTCCCTGTTGACCATCCTGCTGGGTAGCTTTCTCCTTATAGTGACACAGAAGGTGCAAATAAAACAAGGCAGAGCATGTGTCCTGTGCGGGTTATGGAACAGAGTTGTAGCGCAGCACGGGCACTTGGTGGGGAGGAGCGGGGTCAGCGTCGGCCTCATCCTGGCTGGAGGGGCTGCTTGCCATAGCAGTGCTGGTTGTTGGTGTGGAGGTGGAGGTGGAGGCAGGAGCAGAGCTGACCACACTGCCACTGCTCTGGGTGGTGCTTGTACAACCGGCAGGGGGAAGAATGGTGTGTTCCTCTTTTGGAAGCTCGTCGGCAAACTCTGTGATGCTGAAGACGAACTGGAGGCAGCCCAGCTTGATGTAGCTGCCATGGTGGAGGAGAGCTGTGCCCTCCCAGCCTGCACCGCTGCCACCAATAAGGCTGGAACTGCTCACCTTACAGCTGCACGACGACTCCATGCTGCCCTGAGGCTGACTGCTCATCACTCCTCCAGCTGGCATAAAACCCATGACCCTGTCCTCCTCTTGCTTCTTACTGCGACCTGCACACACCACGAACAGCAAGTCTGACACATGCTGGAAAATGGCAACATGAATAATTGCATGGGAGAGCTTTAACGGAAAACTGCAAACATGTTTACTCTAAAAATCAATTAACAGATTAGCATTTCTTAATTTACAGATCAAAAAGCACCACATGCTGTTCATGTTGTATAGCTGCTAAAAAATAAGGTAGTGGGACACAAAATTTGAGCAAAATCTGGATTTTTTTCCTCTGTTTCAGTTAATTACATTCAGGGGTTAACCAAATATTTTCTGTACTTTACTTTTTTTAAACGTGACGGGAAAATCTGACGCGCAGACATTTTCAACTTCACGCACAGAGTACAGGTAACTAAATCAATCGAAAAAAAAAGATTTTCATGAGATTCTCATCTAAGACCTGGACCCTCAATCCATCTCGCTAACCAGTCTTTCCGACTTCTGATCACTTCAGTTGGAGAAATGTTCCCACATTCCAAATCTTTGGCTTAATTGGCTCTCCTTTCTCCAGTCTGGCAGCGGAGCGCAGATTCAGCCTTCAAAATAACATCTAAACCCCCAAAGAGAAGTCATCTGTCGGAGGCAAAAATCAAAAACCTCATGACAATGACCTGCAGTAATCCCACTATTTGATTACGCACAAATGGGTGCGCATTCCAGTTCCATGCGGAGCAGGAGGAAGCGGTCAGGCCACAGCAGGTGAACGCCTTTGTATTTTTAGTGCAATCATATAATTTCATGTTTTTATAGGTAGTTCTCTGTTCGCTTGTTTGCATTGATTTTTTTTTAATCAATAAAAAATAAATACGACTGAATATTTTATCATTTAAAAAATTGACAGATAAAAATAGAGTATGACTGGAAATGTTTGACCCTGCTGGATAAAATGAAAACAACAATGCACAGCGTGACCTCTGGTTACAATATATTCAAATTGTAACAGCATATTTTTTTCAACCAACTAAAATTAAAAAGTGATATCAACTTGTCACTAAAAAAATGTGGATATCAATACCTACTGAAAACATTCGGTACGCACTAAAAGTTTTGTTTTTCTGAATTAGCAAGATACTTTTTGAAAAATTAAAGTTTTGTTTTTCTTTATTAGCAAGATACTTTTTGAAAAATTAAAGTTTTGTTTTTCTTTATTAGCAAGATACTTTTTGAAAAATTAAAGTTTTGTTTTTCTGAATTAGCAAGATACTTTCTGGAAAAAAAAAATAATTTTTTTCTGAGATAATAAAAAAAAAAAAAAGAAGCTTTGTTTATTTTTGTTTCAAGTTAATGTGATACGCTTCCATACAGATTAAAGGAGGGTTGTTTTGTAAGATTTCCGGAAAAAAAAAAGCCAGATTTTGTTGATCATGATTTATTCATTCATAAATGGGGAAAACATTCAACATACATCTAACTGTAAGTTTCTAGTGATTTCATATTATGCGTAGAGGTGTGCTGATTTACACCAATCAAGAACTTACGGATAATTCCTTGAACCTTGGCCACGAGGCTGCTGGGTGGGGACGGCGAGACCTTCTCAGAGAAGTCACACGAGTACAGGACATTGTCCACCGTTGTGCCGTGTTCACTGTAGTTGAGGAGCTCATAGTGTTTCGTATTCTGTGGAACATACAGAACAAGCAGCAGATACGTGATGCCTACAACTAGCTGGAGAATATCTGTGCAGCACAGAAAGCTCACACTGACATCAGCTCTTACCTCATCGTAGAAAATACAGGCATGTTTCCCCGATATATAGTTGCAGTGACCATAGTTTGTAAGGCACACATCCATGTCGGCACCTTTTTGGAGAAACAATGTAGTGAGTTATACCCAAAGCCAAACACTGAGAATGCAATGCAGTATTTATTGCAGTTCATGTTTTAACCTATTCGTTTCAAATTCACCATGACAGTAGAGAGAAATGCCCCCAAACAAACATGTGGGATCAGCTCTGACATGACCTCTGACCCCAGTACTCCTGGGCGGTGTTAACCCTACCTTGCTATTCCTATTCCAACTCGCTACGAAGGTGTTTATACTCCACAGTGGCAGGATGGCTGACGTCAGCTATAGAGGCTGAGCCAGTAGCAATGCCCGATTGAAATTCAGTGCAGTGTAAAGTTTTAACCTGAAGAGGGCATTCCACTGAAGGTTTTTGGTAGAAAATTTATATTTTTACTGAAATGTACTAAAATACCAAAAATATTGACCATACATGTAGACAGCACTATTCGACACCCATTTATAGTTTATCAGCAAAAAAAGTTGATTTAGGGGTGAGTTGCACTTGAGATTTATTTTCCAAAAGTTGAACATGTCATCGGACATTATACAACTGTTTTGAAAAAAGATGATTAGCGCTAGACCTAATGGATAAAAAATAAAAACTTTTTTTGATGCCAAATTAAATTTTTAAAATTTGATTTTGTAGTCTCTTTCTGTTCTTAAAGCTGCAGTCCAGAGCATTTGTTTATGTATCAAAGTTTTCTAAATCTTTCAAATTATAGTTCAGTTCTACACTATTATATATGGGTAGTGCTCCACAGTCCCTCCTTCCTCCCATAGACCTCTATGCAATTCACACTGACCGGCAAATTGTTTAATCCATTAGAATTCGAGTTTCCACATTATCGGCTCTCTATCAACATGCATGCGCATCGTGCAAACCAGTGAAGATGGGGCCACGCACACATTACTGTTTACAGTCGCCATAATGGAAGAGAGCAGTAATGGAGAAGTCAGAGCTAATTTCTGCTAAAGAGTTAGCCAAAGTCTCCATTCACTTCAAAAAGAAAAACAAAGAAAAGTCTGGCGTCTAAACTCGCTGAAAATTGCCTTAGAGACATTGGATTCAAAAAATCTCTCTCCCTCAAATATTCCGGACAGCAACTTTAAACAGAAATTACAAATCACAGACAATATTCTTTAAAACTTGCTTTTATTTCAATTATCTCTTAATGGAGTTGACCGGAATTCAAAGTCCAAATAAATACTGTACGTGGTAAAACATGGTGGTCCTGCTCATGGAAGAGGTGCATTGGTGAAATTTTCTTTGATTTTCTCTATTTACAAAAATTCAATTGTAATGAACAAAAGATTTGATAAATCAATATAATCAAAAATATTGCCCAGCCCTAGGTATGGGTCTCAAACTCCGACATGGAACCAGCAGTGCTCCACTGCATTAATTTAATCCAGTTCCACACTGGTGCTTCCTGGGTTTTTTTCAGTGATTACTTCTTAAATAAAAGCTTTCTAAATCTGGAAATCTGTTGGCCCCTCAGAGCATCAACCCATGTGATACCATACTGTGTTGTGTTCAGTAACAAATACATGCAAATAAGAAATATCTTTTTGTCTTAAGTCACTATATTTAGAAATGTATTGTTTCTGTGTGTTTATCCGTACGTTTAAATGTGCAGCCTCGTTTTCTTTCCCAGAGATTTCCCACCTATTAACTCTATTGTGGTAAAATGTTATGAGCATAAACAGGTCAAACAATATCAAAGTTTTAGGGAACATTTCTACACTAAGAAGCCAAACAATGACAGATCGCAAAGCTAACCAATGAGAGCCTGGTGTAGAATGCAGCTAAATGCAACATGCAGGTCTTACCAGATCCTATGTACAATGTCCTGTAGCACATGCTGACAGTCTCTCCTCTTCCTGCCAGAGGGTAAAAAACAGCCCGTGCCTGCACCTTCCTCTGACCTGCAGAGACAGCAGCTCAGCTTCAAACCACTCACTTCAACCCAGTACGGCGTAAACCACAGAAGACGTTGTCACTCTTACTGTCATGGTGTGGTGGGGCGAGTTTTGAGAAAGCGCTTGTGGCTAAGAGAGGTGGAGTGCTGAGGGCTTTGGGGGGGAAGAGTTGCTGGATCCTTTGGTAAGCCAGGAGCTTGATCATTTCTTCATCTAACTTGTCCAGCTCGATCCCTGCTCATCCACACACAACCACAGGGTGGAACATTATAGGACTGCCTACATTACCACAACAACCGTCATGAGTTAGCTCAGGTGAGCACCTTACCTCCAATGTCCCTGGCACTGTTTATGCAGGTGGAAAGATTAGTGATAGAGGAGAGAGTGCTGGGCACCAGTGAATCCATCTGTCCAGGACCAGCCTTTACATCTGTGGAGGAGAAACCAGATCGTGGGCTCAGCGAAATGAATCAGCTGGATGATTATGGATCAGAAGTGGCAACTTTTTCTGCTTAGTCGTCACTTGATGCCCCCTGCTGAATAACGTTTGAGGGGTTCACATCTAAGACAAGTACTGGCGAACCGGCTCTTTTTTTCCAGTTTGACTTTTAACAGCCTGCACACTAAAAACAAACCAGTATTTGCTACATTTGATAACTCCCCTTAAAAGAACAGTTTAGAGTTTTAGAAGTGAGGTCCAGTGACGTTTTCAGGAATAGTCCCATTAACTCTATCAGACAACCATCATGTCACAGAGCTTTTCAAAAAATAAAGCAATCAGCTGGTCAATCAGTTTTGTTTCAGATTAGCAATTCCAAACAACTCAAACTGAAAATGTTTATATCTGTTGAATCGTCACTATATAAGCAGATTTTCACTTTCTGCGCTTTCACAAGAGACTATTTTTCAGATCATTACTGTTTAAAAACCACTGAGATTCATTGTCACACATTCCTACAGCTTAAAATCCCAGTACAGTTGAATTAGATTTGAATGACTGGAGTTTTTTCAGAATGCATGGAGCAGAGAGCAACATAGCTCTGCTCGTCCCCCACCTGTTGCTGTTTACTGCCGGTCAGTGGGTTGAAGCAAGCTTGCTGCTTCCCTTGCCTGGTTGTGAAGAGCAGACAGTCCTTGTGTGGAAGCCAAACAACCTCCACCCATCATGCATCTCCATAAAGCTACTGGGTGCATTCTGGTTACTGGAGCAGAGAGCCCAACTAGTTAACCGGCTAATGTCAGCTAGTTATACCCCCAGACTTACTGTGTAAAGAGCAGAACATCTAAAAGACATAATGGTGGATTATTTTAGCAACAGCAGAAAAACAATGATACTTCTCATTTTCACATAAAACCCATTATATCACATGACACATTTTTTATTTTATCTGTTTGTGCTAATTGTGTGAACCTGTAAAGCTGCTGTGTATGTGCGTGTATATATATATATATATATACATATATATATATATACATACATACATACATACATACACACACACACACTCTAAAAGAGCCGTTTTCTGACCCTCAAGCTATCGCTTCAGCAGGAAGAAATCCCGCAGCATGCACCGATGGTTGGTATGAGACCGGTGTCTTGGGAGCACTGTCAGCTCCCGGTTAGCGAGATGCACTGATTAAAGTGTCCAGGTCTGAGATGATGCTCTAATGGAATTGTTGGTTTTTTTGGAGTGATTTATTTACCTATACTCTGTGTGTAAAGTTGATGTCTGCACGTTTGCATCAAGTTGTCAGTGGTGTGAATACTAATGTGTCAAAATGACCGACGGCCTTCAGATTTTCGTTTAAAGAGATAAAGAAAAAGAAAAAAACGGTCAAAGACGATAAATATTCGGTTAATGCGACCCCTGATATGATGCTTTATTCCATGGATAGAAACATTTTCAGTCTGAGTTGTTCTCAGTTCCTAAGATGTTCTAAACCCAGGTCCCTCTCACTGCTCAGCTCATTTCTTCTCTGTTCTATCCAGTTTTAAAGTTCTCCATCAGCTCAGAGCCACCAGTAAATTGGCTTTGAGATTACAACCCACACTACCTCAGTCCAATCCTAGGTATCAACTGCGATCCAGTTTTGTGCACACTTTCCATTTATGGTAGGTTCTGTAATAAGATGCATGCATCAGACTGACACATCAGTTATGAGGTCAATGGCCAGCGTTCAACAACATTCATCTTGATTTGACCTCAGATATTGATGTCTCCTACAGAGAAGCACTGGGAGGTTAAACATAGACCAAGTATGTGACATTAACGGTAACTGGCAATGTAAAGGTTATGAAATTAAGCACTGTATTTAACTGTTGTTTTGATAAGCAGCTGCCCTTTCCACCAGCTGCTGATCACCATCAGACTCCTACCAACGCTACCAGAAGACAGTGGGAAAAGAGAAAAGCTGGATGTCAGCTGTCATGTTTTGTTTTAAAAAGACATCCACAAAATGTTTAAACATATACTGACCTAAACCATAAGCTTTCTTAGGTATTCTTTATTTGGTGCCATGGCAACCAATAAATCACAAGCCATTGGTAAGCCAAAGGTTTCCCCTGCAATAACTGAATAGATCACCTTGGCGAATGAGTCATAACATTTTTGGCATTCAAAATAATCTTCAAGAGATGATTATGTTTACCTGGAGGCGGTGACAATGGCCCCTGCTTTGTCGAGTTTTGCTTACAGCTGCCTTTAGGTGGTGTGTCTGACAAGGAACTGCTGGTGATGGAGGGAAGGGGTTTCTCATCGCTGCTCAAACAGAACTCCTGGAGTTCCATCTGGCTCCTATGATTCTGCTGGCTGTTGAGGGGCCAAACAGTGGGGCAGTTTTTCTGAGCACAGGCTTCAGGTGTACTCTCTGGATCATTTTTAACCGTTTCTGTTCCTATGTGGTTCATCAGTCCTGAAGGGAGAGCTGAGTCTGATGTTGGATTAGTCTTTAATCTATGCTGCAGGTCAGGCTGCCTGCAGGGGTCTGATGCACTCTTACAGTCCAGGGGCCCATTGGATTTGGGAGGCTGAAACTCTGCCAGAGGTCCATTTGGTTTCCTACATTTCGGACATGGTGCCATGCTGCATTTACAAACACCCAGCTCTGCTGAGGTGTCCCTGGATATATGGGCTCCTTGGGGGTGCTCAGGCATGCCGCAGGGCTTAAAGCTCGGATCAGGAGAAGTTCTTTCTTCAGCGGCCTGAGTCTTCATCTCCTCTGACGTAACACATGTTTTCTTACTCTCAAACTCCGCTGGAAACTCAGATGATGTGGCAGATCTGACCTTCTGATTGATGGACAGGTGTCTCATGATGCTACACTGGAGAGCAAGGATGTCCTGAAGCCACTGTTGGATGCAGCAGAAACATGTGCTTCAGTAGAGAGTTTTCAGCTAAGCAGCAATCAAGTACAGACAATGATTGATTTACTTCTGTTTCTATTCATTTATCAAGTATTTTTCTCCATTAATTTACATGATTCATTTTCCTCTAAAAATACAAAGCAATTTTATTTTTTGTTTCATCAATCAGCCATATATAGTTTTATTGGGCAATCCAAAAAAACCCAAACATTTAAGACACAGGAGTAAATTCAAATTAATCAAAGTAAAAAATGTTGAACGATGAAACCAAGCTAGATTAATAGTTAAGCCAATTTTTAGAAGTCTTATGTCAAAATATTATCAAGGAGTATCTAAGGTTTTCTTCATTTTCTACTTTTCTTCATGCACTGTGGAAACAAACCAGTAAGTAGTAGAAGAGTAACGGGAAACAAAACTCTTGGTTTGGAACAGTTTTGGTACACTTTAATCAAAATAAATAAATACAATATTGGAGCTGGGTATCGATTAAAATCTCAAGAATTGATTCGCGAAGCGTCAGAATCGATTATAAGGATCCGATCCAATCCAATCTGTTCCAATTTGATATTTATAATGGGTCAGTGCTATTAAAACATTTTACTTTTTGAGCTGTTACTTTAATTACAGGACTTTAATTTAATGACGTAACACTGGGTGGAGTTACATTTCACCAGGGAAAACAATATTAACCCTTTCAGACCTAAGTGTTAAAATGGCTCTCTGGACTTTTTCCTCCAATTTTAGCTGTAAAAATGGCAAAATATATTAAAACCATTAAATCGATTTTTGGACGTATGAAAAATTAAACCAAAAACACCTTCAAAAAGAATTAACCAATGAAGCTCCTCTTGCTGTCTCAAGATCTTTCCCACAGTTTTCCTTAAGAAAGTTTTCCTGTCATTAGGTCTGATCTGATTCAAATAGTGAGCTCATCCCTCCAGTCAGGTGTCTCCCTCCAGGGTTTAAAAATAGTTATCAAACCATTACTAAAGAAGAATAACCTGGACAACACGTTAATGAATAACTACAGGTCAATCTCTAATCTTCCATTCATCAGCAAGATTATTGAAAAAGATGTCTTTCAACAATTAAATAGCGTCCTAACAATGACCAACCGTTTTGATAATTTTCAGTCTGGTTTCCGTGCTCATCACAGCACCGAGACTGCCCCCGTCCAAGTTTTCAATGACATCCGCGTAAATACAGTGCTGGTACCGTTTGACACTGTTGACCATGATACATTATTGATATGACTGGAGAGCTGGGTCGGACTCTCTGGTACAGTACTTGGCTGGTTTGAGTCTTACCAAAAGAACAGGAAATTCATTGGGTCAATAAGCAACTTATCATCACAACAGAGAGAAAAATCACATGTGGGGTGCCCCAGGGCTCCATTCTGGGGCCCCTCTTATTTATTATCTACATGCTCCCAGGCTGATTCGCTGATAGTTTAAATCTCGTCTTAAGGCTCATTTTTATTCTACTGCATTTGAGTAAAATTGCCCATTTTTACTGTCTTGGGTGCAACTGTATTGTGTGAGTTTATTTTGTGTGCTTTAATTGTATGTATTGTACAGCACTTTGGTCAACATTGTTTTTAATAGTGCTTTATACATAAACTGGAGAAAAATAAAGTTTAGTGATAGCTGGGAGTCCTTTCTGTTAGGTTTTGGTACCACTTTTTAAAGTTGAGCAGCGGAACGTTGCACTGCACCGAGTTCCGCACATAAACATTCTGCATGTCCTCAGGTAGAAAACAGTTGGATTCGTTGTGTACATGTGTATACCGAACTGATAGGGCAGTACCAAAAAATCCAAATACATGTACCGTTAAACCCCTAGTAAGCATCCTATCCTCAGTTGGTAAACTGCTAACTGTTTTCAGAATCCATCTTTAGATGACTCAACTCCAGACTTTAAAATATTTTATTATTTACTCGGAGTAAAATGCTGCAGACAAAATGTTCAACTTCATAGGTTTTTGGCAGCTTAAAGGGAAAAAACCACAACAAGTTGACAAAAGTCGACTAAGGATTATTACTCAGTTGACAGATACAGATGTATGAGGTTGCCTTTTTGCGTCAAACCAGCAAACTTTGGAGAGCCTCACAGCCTTCCATCTCTCCTACTTTCACTTTAAAGCAGACATTTCATCCACCATAACGTTGAACAGTTTAAGAAATCAGATAAAAGAAGGTTAATAATACATCAATACTTTCAGTCAAGCATCATTTTATCAAAGTTACAGCTTTGCTTCTAGTCATAAAAGGGCTTTCAGTTACTTTACTCAGGTGATTCCTAAAAGACTGCACGGAAAATCAAATATGGTGGCCATGATGGGAGCCATCTGTGCTTGTACCCACCTCCTCCTGTTCAATCTCTGTTGTCAGGTGCTTTGAGGGCTGATGGTTGGGAAGTCCGCTACAAACCAACTCCAACGGATGCACCCTTGCAGGAAGCAGCATGGGGGGAGGATTCTGGTACTGAGACTTGATTGCATCTGGCACCTAGATAACAACAATTTATGTCAGATAACTGGTCTGGCTTCTAACAACTGAACAGATTTAATTGGCTCAACAATATTTCTTGTTATTATCCAAAGAGATTTCTATTTCAAAGACACCTTCTGTGCCAGAAAAAAAAAAAGTTTCATATTTTCACAGATAATAGTTTTGAACCTAATCATTAACATAATGATAAAAGCATACATTGGATTTAAAGGCAGAATCCAACATATGTCTGATGGCTGTAGCAGGAGCGTACCTTAATGGTTCTCTTGTTCTGCTGGTAGGAAGTCCGCCGGTTGGGAGTGTTCTGCCGATGGACTCTACGAAGGAAGCTCAACCTGACGGCATGCTGGGAGATCCTGTCCTGGAACTGGTCAAAGAGCTGACAGCGGCTGGACAAGCTGAGGCTTCTCTGGTTCAGCTGGATGAAAACATGAATGTGGCTTTAGAAAACCTGAAGCCGGCCACAAACCAGGCTAAAACATGAAAATAAAGCAGCCGACTCAGAACTATTCCTCTTACCACCATATGCTCAACATGGTTCGGACACATCCACTTGCCAGCAGGCAAAGCTGTCAGTGGGGGGTCCAAACAGTCCATGTGGAAAAGAAGTGGACAATAATCACACTGGATCAGCGGAGCCAACCTGCAACTCCTGTTGGAGGAAACCCAGATCCATTAGTACAGTACATGCGGAAACCCAGATCCATTAGTACAGTACATGCAGAGGTCACGGCAGACATTTTTGTCGTCGCCATTTAACTGACGGGGTCAAAAAAATCTGGTCATAATCTATTTTTAACCTGTTAATTTTTAAAACGATAACAAATTCAATAGTAGTTTTTTTATTCATTTTAAATATTTAATCCGAACAAGCTAACAGAGAACGACATATAAAAATTACATTAAACGATTGCACTTAGAATAGTTCCCCTGCTGTGGCCTGAACGCACCATTTCACACCTTCCTCCTGCTCCGCAGGGAACTGAAATGCTCAACCACTGGTGTATAATCAAATAGCTGCAGGTTTTTTGTAACGAGGTTTTGGATTTTTGCCACGGACTTCCCATGCGGTATGAGATGTTGTCCTGGAGGCTGAATCTGTGCTCATCTGCCACATTGGACACTGGATGAAGCGCCACTTAAGCCAAAGTTTTGAAATAAGGGAAAATTTCTCCAACTGAAGTGATCAGAAGTCGGAAAGACTCTCTTAACGAGCCGTTTCCTGACCCGCAAGCTATAGCTTCAGCAAGAGGTAATCCTGGAACATGCACCGGTGGTTGGCATGGTGGTTGGGAGCGACGCGCTTCAATACGCTGTCAGCTCCCGGTTAGTGAGATTTATTGAGTACTGTGTCCTGGCCTGAGATTATGCAAAGATGCTCTCATGGGAATCTTTTTTTTTATTCATTAAGTTACCTGAACTTTATGTGTAACGTTGAAAATATCTGCGCGTCTGCACCAAGTGGTCAGAGGTGTGAATACTAATCTGTGAAAATGATGCCTTGAGATTTTTCCAGTAAAAAAAAAACGGTAAAATATGGAAAATATTTGGCTATGGCTGACTCTTAATGGCTTTTTCCACCAAACCAGATCCAGTGCTCAAGTAGTCAGACGATGCTTTTTGTTTCCTCCTCTTGTTAGGTTCCAACCTAACAAGAGCTCTATGTTGGAACAGGGGAAGGAACCCATCGCATGAGGAGCAGGAAGTGGGCTCACGAGCAACAGCAGCACCTCATGAGTTTAGTTTGGTTTGTGATAGGTTCAATTTAAAACATAAAAACACAGCATTAAAAATGAGTAATTGTTGAATAGATCAGAGAAACAAAGGCTGACTATCTTTGACCATCAAACTAGGGCTTGGCGATATAGAAAAATAGCATATCGATAAAGGGAATAGTCATATTGATCGATATCAATAATCATCGATAAATATATATTTTAAGTGCCTCCCCGGTCATTTTGTTTTTCTTCAATGAACTAATTTTAACTAAGAATTAAATTAATTCATTTTTCAAACACCTCTTTTTATCATGAATAAGTTTGTAAGACACAGGAACAAATAAAGAGACCTGAGTAACATCAGTAAATACAAAGAAAAGTCATAATATTAACCATTATATTATATATTTTTTAATTGTTAGTAATTGAAATTAAAGGCTTATCTTGATGCATTTTAATCTTTTAAACATTTTATGACACGTTACAATATTAATGGCTGAAACCATTTGTCAATAAAGCTTAGGCTATGTGCACACGTAGCCGGGTTATTTTTAAAAACGAATATTTTCACCACCTCGTTTTAAAGAAAATCTCAGTCCACACCTAACCGCATAAAGTGTTGTTAAGCACATTCATAGACATGCTAAACCTGTAGGGGGCAGTAGTTCCCCCAAATCCTATCCACTCAGAGTAACTTTCTATGTTCTAACCTCTAACTTCTACATGAGCTTGTAAAAGCTAGGAAGCAAAAAGCGCTTGGACAATCGATGATGCCACGTCTCTGAGGGCATAAATGCTGTTTCTGAGTTTAAACACAGATAGCACAAGTGATGTCGGAGCATTTTTGTCCCGGAAAGTGACGTTGCGGAGCTGAAAACTCCGGTTATTTCTGTCCACACGCAAACACTTAAGACAAAGAAAACGCAAATCTCCGCTTTGGCCGGAGTTTTTAGAAATAATCGTTTTCTGTGATAAAAACGGGGTTTTCGTGTAAATGAGAGGCCAAACCGCAGGGAAATATATGCGTTTTTTCCTTCGTGTAAACGGGGCCTTATTCTAATTCATTTCAGCCGGCTGGCCTATCCAACCCTGTTGTGTTTTTTAAAGCGTTTTTCGCTTCTGAGGACCGGGGTCAGAACCGAGGGGGACATTTTAAAAGCCACAGGTGTTGTTAGCAGCAACCTGGTGAGTTTCCTGTTTCTCTGTAACAGATTCGCAGCGAGCCGGGAGTCCTGCTTAAGACAACTGATCATAGTATTTTATTTGGTTTATTATTGCTACGTTTAGTGTTTTAGTGCGTCGAGGATCGGTTCAAAGCGGGATGCAACCTTTACCTGAGTCAATGAAACATTTATCCGGAACAACTTCCTCCGCTGCTCCCTTGCTGTGACATCTGACCGATGTGAAGTTACGACAAAGGTTCGCTTAGGGACTATCAAAAAATTATGCTTCAGCTCAAATCATTTAATCCTTTTTGTGGTTTGAAAGGTGAGAGCGGTGGCTGACAGAGCTGCTTATCAGTGGTAATGATTTCTTTGGAGTAAGTAATAATTGTTGTATTAAGCTACCTGATAGGCTATAATGAAAAAATGAGGGAAAACTTTTTTTCTATCGAACTTTTTTATCGACCCCTTTTTTTTCTACACGTCTATCGATCGATATATATTGCTTTCGAATTATCGCCCAGCCCTACATCAAACATTCTATATTCAAAAATCAGCCGTCATGGAGCTTGAGCAGGCCAGCGACCCCCTACAGCTGCATCTACAACTAACTACTGTTTCCTAAATCCTAAAATCTCTGAGTTCTTTAACACTGTCAAGGCAGACATCAGATGCTGGTAAGTAGTATTGCTCAAAAAGTTGGGTTTAAACCCGGTTTTCTAGCACTTAATGTTTTAAACATCAAACGTTCTTCCTTCATAAAGATCAGAGATAAACAGAGGGGGTGGATCAAACGTTCGTAACGACGTTCTGATGTGACTCCGACCCGGCTCTTAGATATTGGAGCAATGGAACCCATTTGGTGGAAAAGCCCAAACAGTAAACACCGAGGCCTTACCTGTTGCATGAAAAGCAGACTTTGACGGGCAGAGGGACCAGGCCATTGGGATCCAGCTCGTGCTGAGGCCTCCGGAATGGTTTGCCCAGCAGCTCCTCTTTCCTCCTGCGTTTACTGCTGCCTGAACAACCAAAAGACACAAAGCAGCAGCTGAGGAAAGCTGACAGGCAAACAGACATTCACTGCATTGACTTGTTAGTTGTGCTTTTGAAGCTTCAATTTGTTCTATATTTTCTTGGAGGAAATAGAATTACACGAGAAAACATTCAGCTAACAGTCATCCATGCAGCGTCTCCGCCGAGAAACCTGCCATGAGAAGCCAGAGGTATGATCATCATCATCATCATCATCATCATCATCATCAGGTGTTCATACCTCCTGCACTCTGAAAACTTCCAGGTAACTTACAGCCACCGGAGCTGGACGTCATGTCTGGTTTTCATTACTGCACACTAACTCTGATCACACCCAATCAAAGCTGGCTAAATCCTTGATTCCTTAATCCTGCAGATCCAATAAACTACCTGGCAAAACAGAGAAAAGGTGGACTCTCCACGTGGAAACAGTTCCACACAGTACAGAGAATGACTGCTTAACAAGGGACAACCACTGAACATGGGGACAACCACCAGGACTACTCTATATCCACCTAGGAAGCACTTATTCCTGTGTGGGAATATTTTGGATATGCAAAAGATTCTAAAGGATAGATTAAGAACGATGGGTCACCTATTTGCAGAGCTTGCAGAAAAAAGTTGACAAAGGATCCAACACCTCCAACTTGTTGCAGGTAGGCCAAGATACAACAGAGTCAAGTTAAATTAGTGACTGAAGTGATTTTAAAAGTAATATTAGAACAATCCGGTGATTGAGGGTGAATTTAGCTGCGCATTGTTGTAGGCTATTAATTAAGGTTCGCTTCCTATCTGGCTATAACAAACTGTATGTTTTATTCTCTAGCAGTCTGATAGAAAGGAATTTCTAACGTAGCCTTGGGTTCTTGCCCTCGGTTGTCAATAGCGCGGTGGTTATAAAAGGGGGGGGGAACAGTCGCTCCCTTATAATGTTTGTTTGAGATCACCAAATGTAGACTTATTTCATTAGGGTGCATCCGTCCTTCAGTGCTGCCTTGTATAAACGTCCTGCCGCTTAGATGTTTAACACCAACTAGTTAGTCTAAGTCATGTTTAACATTTCTATCATTTGCAAGTAATTGCGGCCCTGACCGATTGTCAACAATTAAACCTTTTGATGATCATTTTTACACAAATTCAAAACAGGGAAATATAAGCGCATTTTAGAATCCTCTCTCTGATAACGATAGACTTAAGTTAATTATTTCAAATTAACGTCATTTATCTTAGATTTCTTAAATAAAAGTTCTATATATTGCATACCTAAATATTGAAAATCCTTAATTTTGATGCAGATTACTTACAGTACCTCTCACCTTCCCTTCTTCTTCTTTAGACAACTCTGGTGTTATTGCAAATTCTCTGTTCCATGAGTGTGGCAAATATCATCCGTTTTTCCCAGAGATTGCTTGAAATTTTCTTTTACTTTAACTTCTTTGACCTCTGCAGTCTGTGCAACTTACACATTTTTACAGCCTTAGTTTACAGAGATTACTTTTATTTTACAATTTTCCTTAGCAGCATCTCTGAAAAGCAGCAATAAATAGCTTCTGTAGTTCAAAACATTTAAAGAATGTGTTTGTATGATTTCTATATGTTAATACAATAGTGAAATGAATTTGTGTAAAAACAGCCTTGAAAAATATCCATATTTCTCGGACTATAATTGTACCACAGAATTTCTGATCATTGCAACCCTAGCTGGGGTACCTTTACTCATTGACTAGGTTCAAACAATATCTTTAGAACACAGGAGACAAAAAAAACGTCAATAAATGTTGTGGGAACATTGAGGTCTAAATCAGTGCAAAATAACCAACAAATTTTAATAATTTATATTGGTGCCAAGAATTCATACTCTGTGCCAAAAGTATTTAGTGATGATTGTAGTAGAAGGCGACAGGAGGTTTGGTGGGGCGTTAGGATATATGGCTAAAATTGTAAATAGACTGTAAATAGATAAAACTGAGCTGCAAGAAACTTTAAATCTCTCTACATCCTGCTGAAATAAATAACAAGCAGCTTAACATTTCATCAATCAGAGGTTCTTTGCTGGTTTCCAGTTAAAAACTGCTATTAAGCTCTGATCAGCCCACTCTGGTTTGTCTATAATAACCATAAGTGAGCATATTCAAAATGTTTCTGATTTTCTAAATATGCCTGCTTTCCCATTTCACAGTAACAAAACCAACATATTTTCCTAAAAACAATAAGCCCAGCTCTACAGAAATGGTTTCATCTGCATCGCTAAAAATGTACCGACATGGAAAAGGCCTTCAACTAGTTAGAGGTCTCTCAAAACATAATTACGAGTTGCATGATATCAGGACTTTATTTAATAGCGATACTATAGCTGTAAATATTGATTTACAGCTATAGTATCGCTGTTAAATACAATAAAGCAGGTGAAGCTTTTCACAGATTGGTGTAACAACAAGTTGCTCCCTGAATGTAGACAAAACCAAGGAACTGGTGATTCAGTAAGAAACAGGCTATGTTCACCCTACTCTACATCGACAACACCGCAGTAGAGCGCGCCCAGCACATGAAATTCCTGGGAATTCATGTGATGAAAGATCTCTCCTGGTTCATGCACAGCTCTCCGGGTTAAGAAAGCTAACTGAAAAGGTCGCATCTCGGTCCAGAAGTTTTCGCCACCTTTTACAGAGGCACCATTGAGGGTGTGTTGACAAGCAGCATCTCTCTCTGGCATGAGAACAGGAATGCCTCAGACAAAGACACTGAGAAGAGCTGTGAGGTCTGCTGAGAGGACTGTTAGGGTCATGGTGCCATCTACTGAGGGCCTGGCCAAAGAGCGCTGCTTATCCAGGGATTTTATTGGAATTCCACGTGAAAGACCAATACAAAGTGGTGTACACGTGAGAAGTGGAACGAAAATCACACATGATTCCAAACATTTTTTACAAATAAATAACTGAAAAGTGGGGTGTGCGTAATTATTCAGCCCCCTTTGGTCTGAGTGCAGTCAGTTGCCCATAGACATTGTCTGATGAGTGCTAATGACTAAATAGAGGCACCTGTGTGTAATCTAATGTCAGAACAAATACAGCTGCCCTGTGACGGCCTCAGAGGTTGTCTAAGAGAATGTTGGGAGCAACAACACCATGAAGTCCAAAGAACACACCAGACAGGTCAGGAATAAAGTTATTGAGAAATTTAAAGCAGGCTTAGGCTACAAAAAGATTTCCCAAGCCTTGAACATCCCATGGAGCACTGTTCAAGCGATCATTCAAAAATGGAAGGAGCATGGCACAACTGTAAACCTACCAAGACAAGGTCGTCCACCTAAACTCACAGGCCGAACAAGGAGAGCGCTGATCAGAAATGCAGCCAAGAGGCCCATGGTGACTCTGGACGAGCTGCAGAGATCTACAGCTCAGGTGGGGAAATCTGTCCATAGGACAACTATTAGTCGCGCACTGCACAAAGTTGGTCTTTATGGAAGAGTGGCAAGAAGAAAGCCATTGTTAAAAGAAAACCATAAGAAGTCCCGTTTGCAGTTTGCCACAAGCCATGTGGGGGACACAGCAAACATGTGGAAGAAGGTGCTGTGGTCAGATGAGACCAAAATGGAACTTTCTGGCCAAAATGCAAAACGCTATGTGTGGCGGAAAACTAACACTGCACATCACTCTGAACACACCATCCCCACTGTCAAATATGGTGGTGGCAGCATCATGCTCTGGGGGTGCTTCTCTTCAGCAGGGACAGGGAAGCTGGTCAGAGTTGATGTGAAGATGGATGGAGCCAAATACAGGGCAATCTTGGAAGAAAACCTCTTGGAGTCTGTAAAAGACTTGAGACTGGGGCGGAGGTTCACCTTCCAGCAGGACAACGACCCTAAACATAAAGCCAGGGCAACAATGGAATGGTTTAAAACAAAACATATCCATGTGTTAGAATGGCCCAGTCAAAGTCCAGATCTAAATCCAATCGAGAATCTGTGGCAAGATCTGAAAACTGCTGTTCACAAATGCTGTCCATCTAATCTGACTGAGCTGGAGCTGTTTTGCAAAGAATTTCAGTCTCTAGATGTGCAAAGCTGGTAGAGACATACCCTAAAAGACTGGCAGCTGTAATTGCAGCAAAAGGTGGTTCTACAAAGTATTGACTCAGGGGCCTGAATAATTACGCACACCCCACTTTTCAGTTATTTATTTGCAAAAAAAATTCGGAATCATGTATGATTTTCGTTCCACTTCTCACGTGTACACCACTTTGTATTGGTCTTTCACGTGGAATTCCAATAAAATCGATTCATGTTTGTGGCTGTAATGTGACAAAATGTGGAAAAGTTCAAGGGGGCCGAATACTTTTGCAAGCCACTGATATATATATATATATATATATATATATATATATAATTTTTTTGTATTTTTATTATTATGTGAGCCTTAGCTTCTCAACTACTAAAACTATATCATTACACAGCAGTTAGTGTACCCCCAACTGTCCAAATATTTAATCCTTATAGACGAATCTGGCGAGATATTTGTGTATGTTGCCATCTTGTGGAACCGCCATTGCTGCGGTGATAAGTGATTCATTCATTATGCTATCATTGTAAACTGACCCTCTACAGTGACAGTATGATGAATACCTGGATTGATGATGTTAGACAGTGGCCTCCAGTAACCGATAAAGGTATATTAAATGAATACCTATATTAATTTTGGAATTATTCATTTATTCAAACACCGTCTCCCAATGACTAATGTTAAGCTAAGCACCTGAGTAACATAAGCTTTTTTATTTGCGGCAACCCCAGTTGTGTGGTTCGTTAAGGTTAGCCAGTAGCTATAGCTAAGTTTAAGTTAGCTGTTTGCTATCCTGCATGCTAGTTATTGTGGCATGATGGGAAATACTTGTGCTGTTTCTATTTGGAATGAAATCCTTTGTTTTTTTTATCCACTTGTAGCAAACACCTTGTTCCTCGGGACATGCAGGAAACCTGTGTAAACCATTCGGTCTACAACATAGACAGGCTTCGTTATGTATGGACATGCGCATCTCACAAACATTTTCTTCAAAATCTGGAGTTTTCTGTTATTAGAAAACCCAGCCTTCCTAGACATGTTCACTGGAGAAAAAATATCCACTTCTTGCTGATTAACTTCAAATGCCCGCTTCGGACACAGGGCCCACGGCTGTCTGACTGGGAACTGTCGCCACAGTAAGGACAGCAGCTTGATTTCCAGTTATTTTGACATGTTGGTCTAAACAGATTGTGAATAGGGCTGAACAATTAATTGCTAATGCAATAATATCGCAATATGGCAAAATGAGATTTTCTAATCGCAAAGGCTGAAATTTGACTGGTAACGAGGGCTGGGAGAGTCACGTGACGTTTGAGCAGCATGAAAAGTTAGAATTATTGAAGTGGTAAAGCCTCAGATTTGTTTTACATTATTGTTTTCATCTGTACTTTAGTATATGTGATGTATTACTGTTTTGCTCTTGTTTAGCAGATCTTTGGAACACTGTTATAGTGACTGCTTACAAGACTGCATGTCAAAGTATTCAGTAGGTTTACAATTGATTTTAGTAAATAAATGAACTCCTTTGAATTCAGTCATGCTTCGTTTGCCTTAAAGTCTAGCCTATGAGAATAATTAATTTATAATAAATCTGATATTTTTTATAATACATAGATTGTTTTGCTTGCATTACTTAAAAGCTCCTTGAGAAAATAATTGCAAATTAAATCGCTGTTGCAATATTGAACAAAAAAATCGCAATTAGATTATTTTTCAAAATCGTTCAGCCCTGATTGTGAAGGTATGAAATATATTAGAACACCAAATCTTGCAACCAGGTAGTTATTTATGATTGCATAACTGTAAACATTGATATTGCAATTGCAATTGTGACTCAACATACAGTATTGTGGAGCTCTAAAATAAGTAAATATAAATAAATATAATAAACCAAACTATAAACAATAAAAGCTTAACTAAATAATAGATTTGCCTTGAGATTTTTCATTCTTTCTAAAGAAGCCATTAAAAAATAAAGAACAGGTGTGTGTCCATATTGATATCAGTGAGAAAATGCTTGGATGGAATAAGAGATTTTTCAGGTACTCAAGTCATTCATTTAATGTAGGAATACAGGAGCCATAAGAATCCTATCTGCATGTTCATTAATTAGTCACATTAAGATTAGAGATGACATAGTACAGCAGGATTTTACTTTTACATTAAAGCAACAAATTAAGACTAGCTTAGCACAAAGGTGGTGTTTAGATGTCCATGAATGACAGCAATGTGTAAAAAAGCTAAAGTTCTCCACCAGAGAAGAAGGTTGAATAGGAATAAATAGAAGGTTAGATACAGATGTAACCTGGAGCACAATTCTCTTTTTATGGTCAATGTCTGCTGACTCATAATTAAGCGTACACACAGGAGTTTGATGTATTTTAGTGTTTAGACTGAAAACTGGACATGAGTATGGGCTAGTATAAGTCTGAGCTGAGACTCAGCTTATAACTGGAGTTGACTAAAATATATGGCTCCAGCTGACAACACCTCCGGAATGAAAGTATCACAATGAGAAGTGTTCACACTCTGTGACGGACTGACCTGGCAGTGCGGTGGTGCAAGTGAGCTCGCTGGGCAGCTGGAACTGTGTGGGGTTTCGCTCCATAGCTGCTGCAATCAAGAGCTGAAAGGGCCTCTTGAGAAGACGCGGTGCTGGCGCCGACACTGCTGCATCAGGTTCAACCGCCTGAACGTCATCCTCAGGGTCAGCTGCCTCCTCCTCCCCATCATTCTGGTCCTCTGATGGGGTTGGTGTGGATGACGTGTTGGATGTTGGTGTCCCAGGACGGCTGCTGGGCCTGCTGCTGGTCCTGCGGTCTAGGAGGCGGACCTGAGCCACCCGTAGACCAGGACCTGCAGCCCCGGCCCCTGGTGGCAGCCCATCAAGCCTCAGTGGCCCGGTGCTGACCTCGAGCTCCCCCGTAGGGGATGCAGAACGCTTGGTTGCTGGGCGATCTGGGAAGCCATTAGTCTGCTCGGACTTCTGCTCTCGCTTCTGGCAGCAAAAGAAAAAACAAACCAGGGAAGAATTAAAGGTCTGTTTAAGTTAGCGCAGCTTTCAGATAAGAGACATGACAACTTCTCTTTACGCAGTTCAGTTAGAGAATATTTTCACATGGAAGATGTTTGCCTTTCTAAATTAAGTGACAAACTATTCCTATCCAGTGCAGATCACATCAACTAACAGCTGTCTTCTAAGCTTTTTTTAAAAAGGCACACACCAATGTCTGTAAACAATAGCAGTTCACACTTACAGCATATTCAACGTCATATGCAAAGATTATTAGGCCACACTTACATTGCATTAGGTCTGTATACAAAGTGAGCTGCACAAAATTAAGCACATTTTATGACACAATCACTGAAAATGATATTAATTATGATACACTCTAGAGGTGTAACGGTATATTTATTCATACTAAAAATATTCGGAATGGACCTGTTGGTTTGATGCCCACATGTAGCAAAAAAATGTACACGTTTACGGGCGGAACCAAGAGTGCAACACAACGTTCTGTAACACACCTTTAAAAAGTGACACCAAAACAAACCAGAGAGGGCTCCCAGTGATTACTAAACACTAAAGTTTATAAATTAAATTCAAAAACACTTTATCAATCCCAAAGGGAATTGAAATCGGACCGCCAAGGAGCCGCTGCTCCTCCACATCGAGAGGAGCCAGTTGAGATGGATCAGGCATGAGGTTGGGACGCCTCCTCGGTGAGGTGTTCCAGGCACATCCCAACAGGAAGAGACGTAGAGTAATACCCAGGACACACTGGAGGGACTATGTTTCTCGGCTGGCCTGGGAGAGCCTTGGGATTCCCCCGGAGGAGCTGGCCCAAGTGCCTGGGGAGAGGGAAGTTTGAGTCTACCTGCTTAGGCTGCTGCCCTCTGCGACCCGATACCAGATTAAGTGGAAGATGATGAAAGGAAAAATTAAATCTTGTTGTAATTTATATTCTATAGCAGAGGTCCCCAAACCCTGGTCCCAGGGGCGATCAGAATGAATACATAACTTAAAGTACTTCCATTTAATTTCTTATCCGAGTCTAAATGATGTCTTATTTTGAAAAATGACCGGATTCTCTCAGTTACATCCGGCTGTAACTCACTCTTGACGTGGTCAAGAAACTTGGCTTTGGTCACGTGATACGTCGCAGCTAAAAACAAACCACAAGCTAGCAAAAATAATTAAAAACAGAAGTCTCTGAAAAGTTTCTTTGCGAAAAAGGTCCAGCAAAGAGACAGAAGAAGAATAAAAATCTAAATTTAGCAAACACTACCAGGAGTCCTACATAAAATAAGGATTCATTGCAACAAGTGATTTCCATGCACCAAGGCCTTGCTTCGCTCTGCTTAATATATGGCAACCAGCTTTCTAATGAGGCGATAAAACCTTTACAACTGCCCCAGACCAGACTCTCTCTTTTCAAAGAAACAGCCACAGAGTTGTATTTTCCATGCACTTTACAATTGTTTTTGTGGTAAATCTAATTTTAAAAGGCATGTTTAAATGTTACCGTAGACACCAGAGAGCGTTAGAGAGCAGCAAGGATGTTACTCATGCTATGCTGTTGGCGCAATGTCACGAAAATGCTACTACGAGTAGACTTTAATTTTTTTTACTATATTTAAAAATAACCTTGTTTTTTTATGCCGGACGTTTCCTTGTATTTTGTTGCATTTATCTGCCAGTCGTCTGATGATTGTATGAAATTAAACTGGTCCATGGCAAAATAAAAGGTTGGGGACCACTGTTCTATAAGCATTGTTTAGCTGCTGATGGCTGTGGGAAAGATTGATCTCCTGTAACGGGTTGTCATTAAGGTTTCTCATGCAGCTACAGTCGAGATAAAAAAAAAATTGGACCGAACCAAAACTTAATGTCTGTACATACATCTTTCAACAGCAAAAGGTGCATCACTCGATTCTAGGGATGGGTATCGTTAAGGATTTATCGATACTACTACTCTTAACGATACTCCTTATCGACCCAATACTTTATCGGTATCCTTATCGGTACTTTTTTTTTGAAAGACTAAAACAAAACGGGAAAAACACAAATAATGAACTGTAGTTTAAGATTTTTTTTTTACTTGGATAAGAAGGAAGCTGTTGTTCAAAATATCCAGCATTTATTAGTTGTAAGAATGAAATGGCAAACTTATGTCCATGCTTCACGTGTTTGCTTTGCATACAAACATACATACCTGTTGTATCTGATTCAGGGGTTGTTGTTACTGCAGCACTCAGGCGGTCAAACACTGTGCATCTTTCGGTTTGTAGTTGGTGTATTTTGGCAATGTGTTTGGTCAAATTACTTGTGTTCCTGCCTTTGCAAGCAAAGCTTTTATTACATATGTGACAGCATGCATTGTCGGCATCTATTTTCGTAAAATGAAGCCAAATATTGGATCTTTTCGTTCGCTCTGCCATCGTATCTGTAAGGCGAACACACACGTGAGCGTGCAGCAGTCGCCACTCCATCCCCGCAGCATGTGTGCTTGTTAAGGAGGAGTGGGCTGCAATACAGTGTTTGGCTTGTGTTTATATCTCCCGCAAAACATGAATACGGCCTTAATTTTACCGTTAAGAAGACGGATAAGGCTGAAGCTTATCGGTCCAGGTGGACCGTTAGAATCAGCCCCAGGGCCAATTTAATACCGGGTTTCGGTATACATCCCTACTCGATTCTCAAATGTCTGGACAGTCTTCCCTAAACAACAATATTAACTATTATCAAGTGGATTTATTGTTGTATAATCCATCAAGTCAGTTGTATAGCAGCCACTGCATTCCCCCTCTTTAGTGAACCAAACCGAAGCACATACCAAACCATGACATGTTCTGTTACACCCCTAATTAGCCCACGTGCTCTTTCCTATACAAATCACATACCACATATGAGTTTTAACATCTCAGCCTCTAAAAATGTATACCAGGTGTGGAATTTAAGACCAGACAGTCTATCCAACTGACCACATAGATTATCGATGGGTCTGAATAAATGACACACAGCTTTCGTTTGCAATTTGGACATTGCACATATGCAATGCTAACTATGATTGAGTTCCTTGTGCAGCTCCAATACTAGGCCCCCCAGGTGTGCATATAACTGCAGAAGTAACAGAAACCAGAACAGACAGAGTGCATGTCTGTTCGGGGATAATAAACCCCAAACATCTTACAGCTTTCTTACCTTTTTTCTCACATTACAGCGATGACACATCCATTCTCCAGGAGGAAGCATTTCTTCACTAAGCGGTGGGTTGCTATAATAAGAAAAAAGCAAATAAACACAGGTCAGGCATTGGGCTGGTTTATAGTGTTTGCAAATGAAGTAAGTTGTGTAGTTTTAGATTTAATAACTGTCATTTAGTTAAAGACGTTTATTCACGTTTCTTAATTTTCAAAGTTTATTCTTTGTACAGTTTTCCTATTTTTAAACTCTTAATAATTAAGAGCAATAATTATTTGTTTTGGGCATAATACTCAAACAGAGGACTATTTTGTACTCTTGTTTATTAGTATTCATTATATGCAGGGTTTAGTTGTTTTGTGACAGTGTTCAGCGTTCCATGTCACGGACAAATAAATAAATCCGTTTCAAGGCCTTATGTAACTCAATAGATGTAGTTCCTCTGTCTCCACCTACTGGACAGAAAACTACATTACAACAGAGACCGTGCATAATGAAGCGCCCAGCAATGCCTGCTTCCACCTATAAAACTGTAGGTAATTTAATCATCTATAGGATAATCAGGGTGATCCGCAGCAAAAGCTGCTAACATATCAATAAAGGGAATCCAGCGATGAGTTAACATGGAGGCAAGTCATTAACCATGCAAGCAAATGTTGGCGAGAGCCGCCCTGAGAGACAAACTGGGTGACACGGAGACTGAGACACATTGCAGTGGCGTGATAACAAACAGCCATCCAAGAATCAGAAAATATGTTAGCTTGTATCAGCCTATTAACAAGCTTTTCACCCTTCGGTGTCTAACTTTAACGCTGGTTACTAAGATGGCGCTTGACCAGAAAAAAGCAGGGAGGTCGCCATATTGTAAACAGAGGAACGGTGAACACCATTTTTAGCAACACTGCCTTCACTGGTAGAGGCCAGCGGCGGCAAGGGGGGCCAGGTCTACCCCCTATCGGACGGGAGAAGCACCTACAACGTTCTGCTAACATCCCCGTCTTGTTTTTTAAGTTAAATTCAACAAGTTGGACTTGTTGTACTCTATGAACATGCTCTGTTAATCAGAGCTATCCCTGAAACAACGCCTGGAGACGTGTTGAAATGTCAGTGTTCTAATGAAAACAACATGTGAGCGCCCGAGCGCCCCCGCCCCCCCCCCCAAAAAACCCACTGAATTTGTACAAATTGTAAAAACTACAACCCTACAGAGGGCGTTGTGGTCACAAAGGTGAAGTGATTTAGTTGTGTTTAAAAGCCCCGCAAATTTTCATGCAGCACATAAACAAAGCCCTGGAACAACAGCACCTTCCTGCACCGCTGCCTTCCACTGAACATGCACTCATTGCTGTCTGTAGCTTCGTCCCGTACTGCTGTAACTCACCAGCACTGTAGATGAAAAGCAGCTGGACAGTGGTCGCAGCACAGAAGATCTCCCCCCTCCCGGCAACTATCGCAGGTGTCGTGGTTGGTGGCCCTGCCGCTCCTCCGAACGTCTCTCACCAACTTCCGACTCCTCTTCTCCACCTCCTCGGACTTCGGAGGTGCCAACAGAGTTTGGATTTGCTGTAAAAACACAAAAAAACAACCCAGTCGCTGTTAATTAAAGCCATGGCTGCTACGCATACAATGGGTGGAAGACATTAAGCTGAGTACCCTCAGACACAGTTCATGGTGCACGACAGGCACACTCAATTTGTGGCCTCCATTTCAGACCCAGAATACAGAGCTTACAGCTGTGGAGATCAAGACTTACGGAGCCCCAATTCTTATGGTAACCTGAACAATTAGAGGAGGGAAAACCCGGGCACAATCAGAACAGCAACTCTACTGGGGCCTTCTAGCTTAGCAACCTCACCTCCATCAAGCCTCCAGAGGTATCCAAATCGTACACAATCGTCGGGGTCTCCATTTTGTTCCACATTCATCCAGAGGCACAGCTCGCAAACGAATTCCGTGGTACCAGTACGAGTGTGGTACCCGGCGGTGAACGTAGATCCTCAACGAAAAGTGTAAACCCAGCTGCTTTTGGTAGCAAAGTGATCGCTAGCTAGCTAATGGAGCTAACTACTAAGACAAGACGGCAGCCAGTCAAGGTTGAGAAGCTAGCGGGCTTGCTAGCTTCTGCTGTTGGCTTGAACAAAAACTACGAAGATAAAAGCTAATCGTGCTCTGAACGCAACGGCTCCGTAGCAGCTGTAACAATACAAACGCATAGAGAATACATCCAATATTTTATCACCAGGCGACTCTCGCTCATGGCGACAAAATCCATCTGCGGCCTAGCTGGCAAGCAAAGATTCTTGTTTCTGCTTCTGCCAAAAAACAGTCCAGTAAACCTGCAAACACATCCGCGCCCATTGTCAAAAGAAGACGGAACTAGAAATACATGGAAAAGCTAAGGTTGTTGTCCAAAGTGCGGTCCGGCTGTGTTCTCTAGGTGGAATCCTCCGTTTGGGGATGTGGAGATGCAAATTTTAGTGAATGTTATTGTTGTGAAAAGGCTGTGCATCTACACTGGCTGCTAGCAACATCCTCTTCCAGTTGGCGCAACCGCGAACCGCCGGCCGCGCATGCGCAATAAAAGGCTATAGATCGTTTTCAAGGCTACACGTCGCGTTCCTGCGGCTCTGCGTTTACGAGGCTTTTCGTGTTTTCAGCATTTTTATCTTAAAGGGATTTTATTTACTCCGTTCTGTTAAAGTTTTTGCTTTAAAGAGGTTAAGTGAATGCACTGGTCTTTAAAATATTTAACATCTATTATGCTATGCCACTTTGGTCTTTAGACGTCTGCCTTGGACAGCATGCTAGGAATTATGTCTTGTCCTTAATATAACAGTTCACATTAATCTGGATTGTTGTCTTTCTGTTTATTTAGAACAGAAAAGCAATAACCCTTTTCACTGCTGCAAAACACAGCGTTAGGCTACATATTGATTATTCATATTCTATGTCTACACCAAGCTATTATTTTCATCTGTACACTTACCTGTATAAGCAAACAATTATAATAAATACCTGCTAAACTGGTCTTAGTTGCCATGTAAATATCTTTATTGCCAAGAATATTAGTGACTTGATTTGATTTTAATAAGAGGTAAAATAAATACAGATATATCTCATAAATATGAATATTGTGAAGAAGTATTTTTTTTGTCAATCATTTTAGAAAATAAAACTCATATACACTTTATGAGCGAAATATTTCAATCCATTATTTCTTTTGATATTGATGATTGTGGCTTATAGATAATGAAAACCAGAAATTAAAATATTACATCAGTTCAATAAAAAATATTTTGAACAGAAATGTCAGGCTTCTGAAAAGTATGTTCATCTCTATGCTATCAGTATTTGGTTGGGGCTCATTTTGCTTGAATTACTGCCTGTCTGTCAGAGGATAGACTTCAAAGTTCTGCTGCTGGTCTATAAAGCTCAGAATGGTTTAGGACCAAAATACATCGGTGATCTCCTGACCCAGTATGAACCTACTCGACCCCTCAGGTCATCTGGATCCGCTCTTTTATCAGTTCCCAGAGTCAGAACCAGACATGGAGAAGCTGCGTTCAGCTTCTATGCTCCACATGTCTGGAACAAACTCCCAGAAAGCCTCAGATCAGCTGAAACACTCAGTTTATTTAAATCCAGGTAAAAGACCCACCTGTTCTCAGCTGCTTTTGATTAGATTTTTATTCTAAGTTTTAAATCTGCACGGCTTCTTTTAAGATATTTTTTAAATTTTTATCATGGTTTTTATTCCTGTACTTTTGCTTTTTCTGCACCCAAACTTGCCTTGCCTTGCCATTACTGCATCCAACATGAGAGAACATCAGTGATTGACTTCTCAAATATGATTCTGGAAAAGTAATCAGAAATGTTCATAAAAACACTCCAAACCTTGTGGAACCCTTTCCTGGAAGAGTTGAATCCTTTGTGTTTTGGGTGTATCTCTACCATCTTTTATAATCTAAAGACTGAAACATATGTGATTCTTTTTGTTTGGATTAAGTGCATCTGGAAACCATTTTCAAGGCTTTCCATAAATTCCCACTTACCTGTAGTCATACATATAGACTTAAACTTGGCCAGTATAACACATGAATTCATCCCTTTCCCATAACATTTTTAAAGTGTCTGCTAAAGAAAAGCACAGTTGGCTGTTTCTCTGACTCCTTAAAGAATTAATTATATGAGCTATACCAACAATTAATTTCCCTCTGGGATCAATAAAGTATTTTTGAATTGAATTGAATTGATTGACGCTCTCCTTGTCCGGCCTGTCAGCTTAGCTAGTTATGGCATTTTCTCAGTTGTTTGGCACACTTTCTGTTTTCAGATGATGAATTGAAAAGTACTCTGTAAGATTTTCAAAGCTTGGGTAACTATTTTAAAAGCTTGTGTGTTAACTCCAGAACTGTATCCTTGAACGGTCTGCTGTGTTCCATGGTTTTCATGATGTTTGTTTTCTAATGTCTTCTGAAAAGGTCTCAGGCATTCACAAAAGAGCTTGATTTATGGTGAGATAAATTTTTATCACTAGTGGACTCTGTTTAATAATTGGGTACATTTGAAGGCTTTGGTTGCACAAGATTTCATTTATACCACTACCATTGTCCTTCCAATTCACACAGTAGGTGCTACTTTGTGTTGGTCTGGCACATAAAATCTTTAAAAAAGGCATTGCTAGTATGTGGTTGCACAAAGTATGGAAAATATTATAATTTGTTTTGCAAGGCATTATACGAGTCTATGCGTCATTTGTTTCCATCAGACTTCTGTAAAGTGTCGGATGGCCAACAAATAATAGACAAAAATCTTTTCGTCTGTACTTTCATAGCACAAGTAGTATGGTTTTGTGCAAAAATGTGAGAGAAGTAAAATGCCCTCAAAGTATTTATTTTTGCTTTTGTTTGTACCAAAGTTTAAAGGATTAACAATTCTGACAAGAATGAATAATGTGATGAGTCATTTATGCATCTCGCCAGTAGAGGGAGGCACTACCTTGTGTCGAGCCAAGCAGAATTACAGTCCAAGTCACACTGCTTAGGAGAGTGTAAACTACAGATTGAATCAAAGTGATTAATGACAGCCTTTGTGTTCGTGGTTAGTGTTTAACAATTAGAAAGGCTTTGTGTTTGTCCAATGTTTTTAATCTGTCATTATCCCTCTGTGTATTTCACTCTGTTTGGTTGTCCGTCTACTCCTTATATGAACGTGCCTCCCTTCCTACGTTGTTCTTGTCTGTATCTTTTTGTTTGATCTTATTGGGTGTGATTAGAGTTTTGTTTTAGAGTTCATACCTTACAGAACTTAAGATTTTTGTTTTCTGCTGCCTCCTGAGAATTTCCTTGTTTACTTTTTCTTTCCTTTGAAAGCACTGACAACATGCATTTTTGACCCTGGAAAACTGTAAATCCATAACGTAACAGTTTAATGTTTCAAAAACTTAAAGGTAAATCTAAAACACATTTTGCATATCTTCTATAAATCTATTGTAGAGGGAACAATTTTCTCTGGAATAATTTTATTACCTCATAAAACTGCTAAAGAACATTGCCTCTGCAAACAAGACTGTGCCCTTTACCATACTAGATAACGCGACAACTTATATATATGCCATTATAATAAAAAATTTATACAGCTGAAACCAGAGGTTTACATATGCCAAATACAGAGCTAAATCTTTTTTCCTCACTGTCTGAAGTTAAATCAGACCAAACTTCTCATGTTTTAGGTCGGTTAGAATGACCAAAATTATTTGTATTTGCTAAATATCACAATAATGAAAGAAACAATATGTCAGATTTATTAATTTAGTAAAAATCAGAAATTTACATTAAGTTTACCACAGAATGATTCACTTTAAGCAATGAAAGAAAGCCCAGATGTGGATTTAATGGCTTTGGAAAGTTCTGATTGGTTAACTGACCCATTTGAGTTCATTGGTGGCACACCTGTGGATGAATTTTAAGGCCACACCTGAAACACACTGCTTTCTTGTTTGACAGAATGGGAAAGGGAAAAAAATCAGTCAAGATATCTGGAAGAGAATTGTGGAGCTGCACATGTCTGTTTCATCCTTGGGAACAATCTCCAAATGCTTGAAGGGGCTGCGTTCATCTGTTTAAACAATTATATGCAAGTATAGACATAATGGGAATGTCCAACCATGAAACCACTGAGGAAGGAGACTGGTTCTGTGTCCCAATGTACTGGTCTGGAATGTGCAAATCGACCCCAAAATAAAAATCAAAAACCTTGTGAAGATGCTGGCTAAAGTTGGTGAGACAGTGTCATTATCTACAGTAAAGCGTGTCCTCTACCAACTTGAACTGAAAGGCCTCTTACTGAAGAGGAAGTGATTACTTCAAAAGAAATCTTAAAAAGCCAGTTTGCAGTTTAGAAATGCACACAGAGACAAAGACCTTCAATTTTGGAGACATGTCCAGTGGTCTAATGAAGCTAAAGTGGAACTGTTTGGTCATAATGACCATTGTTACATTTAGAGTTGGGATGGAACACCATCCCAACTGGGAAGTATGGGGTGGCAGCATCATGTTGTGGGACTGTTCTGCTGCAGGAGGAACTGGTGCACTTAATGGCTTCTTGAAAAATGAACAATGTGGAAATATTGTATTCAATCATATTAATTTCCTTTATACATTGCTAATTAATACATGTATTTTCATGACAAAGATGTTCAATTCATATCAAATTATATAACAAATAATTCCAGTTTATACCAGGCAAATTACATAGACAGATTCACATTCAATTTCAATCATAAATCTGGTGTAAATTTTGAGACAAGGAAAAGTAAACCAAACTATGCAGTGACTATAAAGACTAAGATGCAAGACTAGATCCTGATAAAGCAGCACATACAATGACAGTTTAGTACTCTGCAATATTCAAGATGGAACAAGATATGTCAAGTCAATAAGCAGTTTTTGATGTTAGCAAAGACTTTATTTTATTCTGCACCATAATGTACGCTACTATCCTAACGTTAGCTGGTTTCAGTAAAACTGACAATATTTCAGTTAACTGAACTAACAAATACAATGAATCTAAAATGAACTAGAATGTAAATAATACATTGGACCTAATGAGTAATTTGAGTATCCTTAAAATGTTTTCTCCTTTTTACAAGAAAAGTCATTTCAATACAATCATACAAACATTCCAATCAGTTTAAAAGTTTTCTATCTAAGGTTGCTTCTACACTAACATGGCTAAGGTTATACAGGGTATATCCCACCTAACCATATACCTGTCCACACACACACAAAGCATTGTTTACAACCCTCCTCCCCATCCGCCTGCTGGCGCAATCCCAACCTAGTAGGCATGCGCAAAAAAAGGCAGACCCACACATATGACATCCCAGTCTCCCCTGACCTGGAAGTACATCCTCCCTATAGTTACCTGGCAGATGTAAACATTGAAGAAGAAGCAAGAAGCTCATTTCTGATCTGCGACTTGTTGGGCAAAGTCACCGAAAATGGCTATTTACAAGAAGAGAGATTTCTTTGTTTACCCCTGAGGGGTCACCGGTTGTTATTAAGCTGGCTGTGGCGCGTGTTTTCTGACGTCACTTCCTTACCAAACTCAGTTCTTAAATGCCTAACGAATCCACACCAATCCAAGATCTGGAGATTTAAGAAATAGACAGCCCACTTACCCGTGTAAAGGGTAAAGGGAGGGGAACCTTAAACGATGGGCTAGTGTGGCCGAGACAGGGTATTGACTAAATATTCGTTTAAGCACTTAAACAGCCTAATGTAGACAGGGCCAAAGGAATCCCAGCAGATTGCATAAAGTCACTGACTGGCAGTTGCACCCTGTTCATTCAGACTCAAACGACAGCAATCCCTCAGCAATCCCTTATACTGAGCAAGCATGCAGCGACAGTGGAGAAGAAAAACTCCCCTTTACCAGGAAGAAACCTCCAGCAGAACCTGGCTCAGAACAAGCGGCAATCTGCCACGACTGTCTAGGGCAGGGATGTCAAACTCCAGTCCTAGAGGGCCGGTGTCCTGCAACTCTTAGATGAGTTCCTGGTCCAACACATCTGAATCAAATGGTTAAATTGCCTCCTCAGCAGGCAGTTAGGTTCCATTGGGTTCTTTTGATGACCTAATTATTTGATTCAGGTGTGTTGAAACAGAGACATGTCTAAAAGTTTCAGGATACCGGCCCTTGATGACTGGAGTTTGACACCTGTGGTCTAGGGGTTTGAGAAGACAGAACAGAGACACAGAAAGAACAGAAGAACTGATGTAAGAGTACTTTCTAAATTAAAGAAAGTAAAAAGTTGATAACAGGACACGGGGGATGTTCAGTTACTGGGATGCACGCCGTCCAACAGGGCATTGCAGCTAAGCAGGATACCAGACCAGGTGTAGCTTCTACGGAGAGAAAAACACTGAGAGAAAACAAAGTTAACAGTTGAAATACAAGTAAATAATGCAATTGGAGAGTAGTAGAAGAGAAAAGTAGTAGAGTGACGAAAAGTGGTCATACTGCAGATAATTAACATAGATATATAACATACTGAAATACTAGATCATTCCTATGAAAATCCCACAAATCAGAATCAAGGTGCACACATAGCTTTATGTCTTTATTAATTAACAAGAGCAATCCTTTGAACATGAGTAAGTCATTCCAAAGTCAAAATTTAAAGCTAGATAAATAGACCAGATTTTTTTTTAAATTAGGTTCCGTGAAGTTGTTATCAAGAGTTTGTATGTTTCCAGTATAATTTTAGTTATGAGTAAATTTCTACTGTTTTTCTTTAGACTATTTTGTTGCTGTTTTATTAGCTCAACATTGTCTTTTATGGGGTGGTGATGTCACAATCCTGGAGTTTTTGAGTTTTGGATTTCATCTGTGTTTTTAATTTTGATTGTTTCCTTGTTTATCTACATCAGCTTAGATCTTGTATCCATTTACTTCTTTGTATTTGTTTATTTAGTCTTGCATTTTGTTCTTTGGGCATTTGAGTTTAGTTTCCTAAGATTAGTGTTAAGCCTTCTCCCCTTGGTTATTGTTTCCATTAGGGGTTGAGCTACTGACCCGAGGTAATTCAACAATTTGATTCAGGTGTGTTGGAGCAGAGAGGTATCTTAAAATCATAGGAAATAGATCTTGAGGAATGGAGTTGGAGACCCCTGGTTTACATCCTCCTCCGCTTCCCTAATGTTTTTTGGTCTGCTTTACACGGAGACAAAACGGGTATAGTTTCAAAAACAGAGTCTGTAAAAAGACCCCTATGATGTACGACACCAATGAACTTAGTGTTCCCTGGCCCGGATGAGACGGGCCACAGGCATCAGGTGCAATGTTTGATGGTGGTGGCTGAAGGCATTATGCTTATGCGCCAATCGGCAGATCAGATTACACACCATTTTTTGAGTCCTTGGAGGGGGTGCTGGAGAGTGTTCCTCCCGGGGACTCCCTTGTTCTGCTGGGGGACTTCAGCGCTCACGTGGGCAATGGCACTGAGACCTGGAGAGGTGTGGTTGGAAGGAATGCCCCCCCCGATCTAGCTAGCTAGCTAGCTTTGTTTTGTTATTAGACTTCTGTTCTCGTCATGGATTGTCCATAACAAACCCCATGTTCAAACACAAGAGAGTCCATATGTGCACTTGGCGCCAGGACACCTTAGGCCGCAGCTTGATAAGCGACTTTGTTGTCGTTTCAACTCATCTGCGGCCGCATGTTTTGGACACTCGGGTGAAGAGAGGGGCAGAGTTGTCCACTGACAACTACCTGGTGGTGGGTTGGCTCCAATGGTGGGGAAAGGACCTGATAGACCCATACATGTTGTGAGGGTCTGCTAGGAACGTTTGCCGGAGTCTCCTGTCAGAAGGAGCTTCCACTCTCACCTCCAGCAGAACTTCGAACATGTCCCAGGGGAGGTGGGGGACATTGAGCCCGAGTGGGCCATGTTCCATTCCTCCATTGTCGAGGCAGCTGACCAGAGCTGTGGCCGCAAGGGGGTTGGTGCTTGTTGCAGCAGCAACCCTCGAACTCACTGGTGGACACCCGTGGTGAGGGATACTGTCAAGCTGAAGAAGGAGTCCTATCGGGTCTTTTTGGCCTGTGGGACCCCTGTTTTTCATTTTAAAAGATCATCTTCCCACCTCTAAAAACCCCCACAGTTGGATAAAGTTTTAATAATAACGCTGGAAAAGGTCAACTCAGCTTTAGGCAAATGAAGCACTCGGACTGGGGCAGGCGTCCTTGGCCTGTGTTGTGATTCCATTTCAAAGATGGACTGAACAGAACACATTTCCCAGCAATCCTAGCAGTGACGCCCAACATACTCCTATTGGTCCGTGACCACCCATGGTGACATTGCCGATGACATCTCGGCCAAAGGGGCTATAAAGAGTAGTCGCGCCCATTTTCAAACTGTTCTCAAGCCAGAAGTTTCAGAGAGATACTAAGGCTCAACAGAGGACATCTCACCGGTGAAGATTCTCTTTTGTTCTGACCCGCCGGACTGGGGAAGAACTCATTTCAAAGCTTCGAAGTGCTCATACGGTTTGTGTATCTCGTTTGAGCTATATCAGAACTGTTCCCAGACAGTTCGTTAGACGTCGACCTGCAGGCGATCCAGCCTGCTTTTGGGCCACACGGTCCTTAAAATCCTGCTCACGGTTTTTTATAACTCTTCCTTTTCTTGCTCAACTACGGACACAATTCGCTCTCCTCCTAGTGGACTGGACCTCCTTCAAGGCAAAGTAGGACTGAACCGGTTAATTTATACTAATATTGTGTCTGGGCGGAGATAAATAGAGAAAATAGAGTTTTAACGAGTTAGATCTCGTTCATTGTTGGTTAAAGTGTTTTTAAGTACTGTACCTGTTTGCTCATTTTTGCGTCGCCGCACGCATAAGTTTGAGCTGTAATTGCTGTGTTTGAAACTGTTTGTTTTATCCTGAGTGGATCACGCCTTTCTTTCTTTTTCCTTCCTCTCTTTTCCTCTCTCTCTCTCGCTCCCTGATCACAGTCGGCAGTGCCGGGCTCGGTCCGGCCTACGTTAGCTGGTCTTAGCTGAAAAGTTAACTCCATTGTCTTTAGTCTGTTAGCTAAAGCAGCGACCTTCCACATGGACACTTCAGCCCATGTGCTCTGTCCATTTTAGCCAAAGCTAGTTTATGGCCCTTTGTCTCCTTACACTACATGTGCCTTCCCTCCATCTTGGCACAGAGCTGAGATTTATGACTTTTTGGCCCACAGGCTATCTGTGACTTGGGCCCCCTGGAGCCCCAGCTGTCTCACTGATTTCATTTCATGTTAATTGTGTTTAATGTTCACCTATTACTGTTGTCTAAGATCTGTAATAGTTTTTGCATGCTTTAGAACAGATGGGATTTACTAGTTTCTAAATAAAGTCCCCTTATCTTAAAGAGAAGTTGTCTGGAATTACTTGGAGTGATCCGTACAATTAATGTCCACAGCGTAAGAACTTATTCCTTCATCTATTGTTTAATTATCTCAGCCTTATCAGGCAGGTAATCATAAACACAAACTGAGACTGAACTATTTGGCTGTATGTTCCTGGAACCCACCAGGATGGTGCCCCTAAACTTGGTAATATTTACATAAAATTATTAATCTTATTAATAATTGCCCTAAGCAATTATTCATAATTATTCATAGCCAAAACCTACCTATCTGTGGCACAACACCTGGTACACGTTTTGCAGAAGTGTGAGCTGCAGTATCTTCTGGAAAAATGGCAGTAGCGCAGCTTTAACTACGGAATCAGAGAAATCGTCTCCTTTTTGGTCATCTAGAATTCCAAGCTTCTTTCTACAGAATTTTAAACAAGCTAGGGTCAAGGCTTATTCTTCGGCCGGAATACAGTCACCGATTACCCAGACAATACCCCCGGTATTCGTGTGGGACCACAGTCGCTAACAAATAATTTAAATCCACAAATACTTAAGACCTCCTCAGAAAACACTTATAACAACCTATTTTAATAGTTCACACACTATATATACCTTAATATGCATTGAAACACTCTGATCACGGTCTCAGCACTACATTAGAAGCTAATGTCTACAGTCTTCCTTATCTCTGCTCCTAGGGGTACAGCCAATCAGCGCCTCGTCAAAGATTAATGGCGCTGCTGTATTTGCTGCTCTGCAAATGCCTGCCAATACTAAGTCAAGTAGCATTGTGCCTAGATATTTCAGATTTCCAAGCTGTATTTTCGTTCAAATATTTTAGATACGAAAAACCCATGACTAACTTGGAGTCATGTTCCATTGAAGAATCCACGAATAGGGAGGGGTCCCCTGTATTTACTTTGAATCCAGGATTTCTTCCTTGTCTCCCCAATGTAGTCCTTGCAGTCCATGGGATGGAAAAAAGGATGACTGCTTTTCATGGTTGACAGGGACATTATATGGTGTAATACATATCCCACCCTGTCCCTCGCATCATAAGACTAACCTGGATCTCAGTCAACAAGTATTGCAGATCATATACTATTTCCGTCATCAGCCTCCACAAAAAAACCCCTCATTTTAAGAATTGACACCACCTGGGAAGCTGCTGATTAAGAACTATTGAAAAACAAACGTATTAAGCAAGTGCACGGTGCAGGTTCAACGTTCAGAGCTGAGGGCTACAGCCTATATGTTTTTACATGCAATGCAGAACAAAAACTATGATCATTTCAAGCACAACATGAGTTAAACATAAAGCTGCATGGTGCCTCAGTATTGCTAGCTGTTCAGTCCAGCATTTTATGCAGTGGCCTGATGGTGACAATCATGTAGTTAGGGTCATTGAGTATTCCTGTTGGTTAAAAGAATTATGAGCACTAGATTGTCTGAATAATAAACATCACGACTATTGAGTGAAATAAAGTGTGCAATAATATTTCAATGTGCAATGGCTACATTTGCAGATCTACAAGAGAGACTGTTGACCAATAACCAATGAAACCAATAAAATCAAAACTAAGTTGGCTGTGTGGTGTTATGTAAGTGTAAAAGGTGCCCTTTGATCATCTCTGAAGTTGGATGGCGGTGGGGCAGGAAAAAGCCAGATGGAACTGGAGCATACCATTCATGACTGTCCCAGCTTCTGGCTAATGGCCAAAAAACAATGAATGAACCATTTCATACATGTGCATTTAAATCCTTTTGGGAGATGTCAATGTGTAGCTGTTCACAGCCACTAAACTAAATGCTTTTACTGTTGTCTCTTGCAAAGATTTTCATCTTGACCTAAATTTGCAGCGAGATATTTGCTCAGGTTTACAGTGAGCAACAGTAAAGAGGAAATGATCAATTCTGAAATATTACCCTGTTACATGCCGAAAGAGTGCAAATGAGCCATCCTGTATAATCTGATGAGATTCTCAGTTATTAACTAGCCTTCGGGGTGCAGTGAAAAAGATAAGCACTGAAATGGTGACATGTTCCTGTCAGGCAGCACTGTTGGTTTTGGAGTGAATCATGATCTTCGGTCCGCCTTCAGTTGATGTGGGCGGAGAGCTATGAGCTATAAAACAGCTGGTGAGCTGCGCAAGACTGCTGTTTGCATGTGAAGAGTTCGGGCAACATGTCCGCTAAGCAGGACTATGACTGTGTGGTGATCGGGGCAGGAGTCCAGGGCTCCTTCACGGCCTACCAGCTGGCTAAACAGAACAAGAAGACTCTACTGCTGGAGCAGGTGTGTCACACACAACCCTGCAGCCTGTGGTGTCAGGGCTGCGAACGGCACATTTGTAGCAAGTTTACAGCTCAGATTTAACAATCACATAGTTCAGAAAAAGAATACAAACCCCAAAAGTCCACAACTAACTATTCTGCTTTTATACTAGAGCCATAGCTTGTGGTAATGTATTAACATGTAAGGACCAGTACTTCTGCCGCTGTTTATCAGAATCTACATTGTCGTCACGTGACATATTCTTTCAACTAAAAAAACTTGTAAACTTGTAAAATACATTTTGTTTTTATTTTGAAACTGTGTACTTGTGAACATGTGAAGTAATGTGAAGTATTTGTTGGCATTTCCTATGAAAATGCAACATTTTTCTGCTCAAAACAGTTAAAATTTATGAAGTCAACAACAGAAAACTTGCTGAAATATAATAAATTAGCAGAAACAAGTTAAACTTTAAGCTGATCTGTTTAAATAGCGACTTGTCAGCTAAAAACAGCTGAAAAAGGTTACTTCAGATCTACGTGTTGTTCAAAACAGTAGTTGAAATATAAAGATTTCGAGACACTTTAAAAAGGCAAGAGTGAACTGCCAGTAGATAAGCTGAAAAAGGAAATTAGAAACAAACTACATAAAATGATGAAGTAAGTGTTCAAACGGTTGTTTAAATGTAAAAACTGACTAACTTATAAAAAGAAAGTGCTAGCAGATCTGTTACATCTGTGGAAACAGTTGGTCTCCTGAAAATGCTCTTGAAGAGCATGAGTATGTTAGTGTGACTCAAAGGCAGCTAAGAAGGGTAGAGGAGATACCATATCAGTATAAAAAGGAAGCATGGGAAAGATGAGGAGCGAAGGTTAAATGAGGAGTAGAGCCATAGGAGGAGATCCCATGGGGGACATATGCCCCCCTTCCATGAAGTTGCCCCTTCCAAAAAATAATTGAACACAGATATATTTTTATTAACATAGCATTATCCAATAAAAGTACAACATAAATGATACAAGTTATAAATGCAAAACAATAGGTTTTGTATTTGTTGAAAGATTATGATATTCCCCCCTCCCATTTTCCTCAAATTGGGAGGAGGGATATCCACACAAGCTGTTTCAAAGGGGCGGGGCCGCTGGCTGCCACTGCTCCTAGTTAGTTTCAGTAGCGACTGTCGCTGGGAGAGGGGAACTAAGCAATGTGTGAAACCAGTAAGTCTCTTATCTCACCAGATCTTGTTGTATAAGCTCAAATACACCCGATTCATTGTTATCAACCATTAAATGGCCGTTATTAGCGATTATCACTCCAATTCAATAGATTCATAATGTGCCTCCTCTACATCCTAGCAGGCTAGAAGGTGCGCATCTACCATTTTTAACGGCGATAATATGCATTTGAATTTTTTTCAGCACCGCCCATGTCTAATAGCTTAAGTTTCGTTTTTGTTGACTTTATTTAAAACCTGTGTTGACAATTTAAGTAACGATGGATATTTACTTAAAACCTTACCCCACCCCCAACCCTCATCCTAAAAACTCAGGACAAGTTCCTAAACCTAAAGTCACAAGATAAAACCTAAAGTCACAAGATAAAACCTTAAGTCACAAGATAACGACCTACCGAGCAGGAGGTAGAGGAGGAACATTCTGAAGCTATTGTATGGGAGAGATGAGCGCTAATAACGGCCATTTAATGGGATGATAACATTCGAAACAGGTGCTCAAATATGTCTGTGAGATGTGGTCATAAAGCTGAGAATGATTTAAAACAACAAGCACAACAGGGTTTTTTTCGTAAAACATCTACCTCATCTCTGAGCTGAGAGCGCGTTGAAGAGTTACGGAAGCTTTGGAGCGCGCTCGGAAGAGCCCTGGTGGCAAGCACCTGCGCAGAAACAGCGCATGATCCAGAATTTCGTCCCGCTGAAGCGACAGCTTGCTGATCAGGAAATGAGTCTTTCTGACTTCTAATCACTTCAATTGAAAAAATGTTCCCTGATTTCAAAGCTTTGACTGAAGTTGCGCTTGTATTTCACTGTCCAGTGTGGCAGTGGATCTCAGATTTATCAATCAAATTTATTTGTAGAGCATTTCTCATGATAAAATCACATCCATCCACACTGGAAGCCACCCCACAGCCACAGAATAGTCACCACAGGGACCACCATGATCAGGACAGGCAGGTATACACATCACAGCCATAAGGCTGCAGTGCAGAGCCCTGCCCACCATGACAAAAGTGATTCCAATGGCAGCGACCTCCATGGCTAAACTGGCAGGGTTCCCAGTGCCATTAATAATAATAATAAATTATAATTATAATATGACATTATAATCATAATAACAATAATTGAAAATAATAAAAAATAATGAGACAATAAATACAAATTTGATTAAAAAATAACTAAATTAAAAGCCAAACGTAAAATGTAGGTCTTGAGCTTCTTTTTAAAAACATCAGCAGTTTCTGCGTCCCTGAGGTTCTCCGGCAGGATGTTCCACAGATGAAGGCTGTAGTGGTAGAACGAGGCTTTGCCATATGTCTTCGTTCTGACTTGTGGAACAACTAAAAGGCCAGTACCAGAGGACTTCAGGGATCGTGAAGGCTCATACTTTAAAAGAAGGTTGAATAAATAAGATGGACAAAGACCATTAAGACATTTATAAACTAATAAAATAACCTTAAAGCGATCCCAAAATGCACAGGGAGCCAATGCAACAACTTTAAAATTGGTGTAATGTGTTCCGTCAAGGCTACAGAGAGCACCACATTAGAATTAGCTAATCCACTGAACATAAAAGCATGCATACCTCTGTGCTGGCAAGGATGCCCAACTTTCTTACACAAGGTGAGAAGGTTTAACATTTTGCAGTTCTGGTAATTAGGGCCAATGATTAAAACTTCAGTTTTGTCCTGGTGGAGCTGTAAGAAGTTTTCTGCCATCCATGACTTGATATTTAAAGTGTGTTGGCCAGGGCAACAGGTGCCGAGCCTGCAGCGGCATCATGGCATAGAATGGGGCCCATCTCTAAGTGGTACATTGTTAGCAAAAGCTAAAGCTAAATTTAGATTATCTCAAGTAAAATTGTGTGACTCTGGCTCAACAGGTGCACCTGCGGCCCCTGTACCTCATTGTCTGCAACAGAAAATGTACGTTGCAAAGAGGTGCCGAAGGTATAAATCAAAGTGCACTAAAGAAATAACTCTAAGCCCTGATTTTATTATCTACAGTATTTACTGAAATCAGTTCATCCCTTTGTCATAGGTAATACGCAGATGTCAGCAGGAAAGGCTATGCTAAAGAATCTTTTTTTTTTTTTACACACGTGTCCTGTTTGGCAGTGTGGAGCTCAGAATTGGTGTCTGAGTACCAAGTAGAAGCCCAACAGATTTACTTTCACAAGCGGAGCAGTACAGCTTTTGCTATAGTCCTCCACTTGATATATGTGTGAAAAATCTTTATTATGAATTGTTGGGGTTTTAATTTCCTGATGTTGTGGACACGGAGACGGAAAATTAAGGAGAAGAAAGAAGGAAGATGAAGAAGAGAGGTAGGAAACAAAAAGTCCAGAGAGAGGGTGAGTTGAAAATACAAGAGAGGAAGGGGAACAAAGAAAACACAGGAAGACATTGAAGTCTGGCTCCGCGCCAGGGCGGGCCGGTCAATGGACCGAGAGAGCTGGGGCCCAGGGGCACCCCACCCCCCAGCAGGGACCCGACAAGGGACCGGCCGATGAGGGGCCCCCAGCACTGCAGGGGCCGCGGCCTGCCGCCACATGCCACCCCAGACCAATCCCCACCGCCGCCACCCCAGCGCCCCACCCCTGCCCTACATCAGGGTGCACCACCGATAGCCGCAGGGGAGGGACAGCATCCCCAGGCCGGGCTCAGCCAGCATTTGGACACCAAGTTGTACCAGCTCCCGGGTCCTGATCCCGCGCAACGCAGAGCGCCGAGACCAGGCATCCAACGAGGGCCAGGGCCAGTCCAACCCGCCAATGAACCGACCACGCTCGGTGCGCACAGAACAGGTAATCGAACGAGTACAGACGCCGGATCCGCATCCCGCCGAGCCACCGAGCAGGCACCACCCAACAATCCCAAACCTGACACCCCTAAAAGAGGTGCCCCAACCAAACAAAGGAAGATATCGGCCCAGCGCATCGGCCAATCGACACACCGGCCCACCCAGGCCCGGCCAGGCACGCACCAGGTCCGAACCAGATTGACCACCGATGCACCGGCAGGCAGGGGCCTCCGTCACCGGCGGGGAGTGACGGAGGGGAAATAGGCCCCCCATTAAGTGTAAGGCCTGAGGTGCGCCAGGCGAGGGGGCAGACCAAGATCCAACCTGACAGGTAGACAAAGACATACAGACAACAGTCATACGTTCCCTCCCTCTTAAACACATACATTCTCACTGACTCACCAAGACACCCAAAAAAATGACACTGTACCCTCACACACCCCATACACACTTTATGCTCCCAGGTCCAGGTACCGATGCCCCAGTAGAGCCACCAGCCCCCGGACCCGGGAGGTGGACCCCCTACCTTCTAGGACGGAGACAAGCAGACCGCCAAGGGCCCCACAGTGGCAAAGCAGCCCGACAGCCCAGGACCCCGACCAGACCGCCTGTTCCTCCTCTGGACCCCAACCCCTGATGGCCCGTAGCGAACAGGGGTGTGAAAAGACCCCTAGCCTCCATCCTCCCGCTCGAGTATGGTGTTGATGCGTGTTGTTATAATGTGCATTTAAAACAGAGGGGTGGGATGTGGGGAAGGCAGCCACACATCCCCCAACCCCCACCCCGAGCCCTCAGTGTCTATATGTGGTTTAACAGTGGGCACCGGCACCAGAGGTGAGGCTGATTGAACCGGTCCCCCTCTGGATGCCGAAAAGTGTGCCCACCCCAAAGTCCCTACATATGTGTCGCATGAGAATGTTATAAGTGGGAGTGTCTAAGTTGTATATTAAAATTTGGACCCAGGACGCCACGGGATAGCAAGGAGGGAAGCCCCTCCTCGCACCCCAGTGATGTGCCCATGCCCCAAGACCCTATATGAGTGGTAAAGTGATGGAGTGGGTGGACAGAGGTGTCCAGGGATGGGGAGGGAAGGACTGGGAGACAAAATGTCTTCCCAGGGAGCCAGCTCCCCCACTGACCCCAATAGGCACCGCTGTTCACTGGGATCCACCAGGGGAGGGAGGCCATGGCACGTTCGACCCGGGGCCCATGGCCACAGCACCACAAAGCCCCACGGACCCCAAGGCAGTCCCCCCAGACCCATCCCAGAAGGGGAACTAAACCCACCCTGACATTCGCTCTACTCTCAAAACACAAAAGACACTAGACACCCAGGTTGAGTTCGAAACCACCACCGCCCCTCCCGCACACCCCTCCCCCCCATCCAAGTGCCCTCGTAGAGGGAGAGCACCTGTCGCTACACAGCAACAGCCTCCCCACCAGCAAAGGAGGCCCCCAGCGCCACCCGCACACCGGAGGCCCCCGTAGCCTGAACCCTGGCGACGTACCTGCCCAGACCAGGAGCAAACCGATGAGCCGGGCGGCCGACCCACCAGGCCGACATCCACCAGCCCCATTCCTTGTGGAGCGACCACTGCTGCTCAATGGCCCGGCAGGAGACCAAACCCAGCGCCCCACCCACCTGCCCTGCACGCCCACCACCCGGCCAGTCCCCCCGCAAGTCCGACCCCAGCGCCCCGCACAAAGACCAAGACCCAGGAGCCAAGTCCAGTGCAAAAAAGGACTTATCCGGCCCAGAAATGCCACCCAGCCGCCGCGACCAGCAGCCAGGCACCCCAACCAGCAAACAAGGCGAGACGCCATACAGGGACCGGCGATGACAATCGGCCCAGAGACAAAGAGAGAGGCGGCTGCACATGCCGGCCGCCGGCCGTCCCCGACCCCCACAGCCAACAGAGGACCCCATGCCGGCCGACCCCCAGCCAGGACCACAGCTAGGGGGCCCCGAATCCCCAGGCCCACCCCAGACCCTACCCAGGCGCAGCACGGCCACCAGGCCAGTAACCCATGTCCGCCAGTGCAACCCCCTTAAGGCACCGCATGCAGCCATCAGGAGTTACCACCCAAAGCCCAACCCCAGGCCGGCCACGACGTCCAGCGCCCCATCCGCCCAGTAATCCCACCCCCAAGGGTCCCCCCCAGACGCCTCTAACCCCAAAACCCCCACATCAGCAACAGTATCCCAAACGACAAAACCAAGTGCCCCCCACCCCTACTAGGTGATGGAGCTGATCAAAGGAGCCCAGAGAGATTGATCAGATATGGAGCCAGAGGCCATCTCAAGACCAATATGGTCCAACAAGAGATTTCTATACTGATTAATATTAAGAGCTTTTTTATTTTTCCAGTTCATGAGGATAGTTTTCTTAGCGATGCATAAGGCAATGTGAACCATTAGAACTGACTTTGTATCCATGGTGACATCATTTAAATTTCCTAACAGGCAAACTGAGGGAGATGGTGGGATGTTACATTTCAGACACTTTGATAAGTCCTCACATATCTGGCACCAAAATTTCTTAACAGGTGGACAGAACCAAAGCGCATCAACATAAGTATCTGGTATATTGCTTATGCATTATAAGCAGGTATTAGACGATGTAAAACCCATCCTAAACATTTGTTGACCTGTATAGTGTACTCTATGAAGGATTTTGTATTGTATTAATTGCAAATGAGGATTTTTTGTTATTTTAAAGGTTCTTAAACATATCTGAGACCAGACGTTTTGGTCAAAGCTGGCTGATAAATCCACCTCCCATTTTGAAATACGGATGGCTATTGATTCATCTAATGTAGATAAGGTTTTGTATATTTTAGACAGCAATTTGGGGGGGTTGAGATTAAGAAAATCTAAAACTCTTGCTGGAATTTGTAATTCAGCTGTATTGAGCCTAAATTTACCTTTAATATATAATTTAATATATTAATTAATTAATAATTTATGCTAAAGAATCTAACTAAATGCTAAGCTAACAAATCACTAACCCTGTGAACAAAGTCACTAGACTGGGCTTGTTTTATGCTCCACAGCTGCAGGAAGGCTGACATCAGTTACCACCAGCTGACATCAGTTACCACCAGCTGACATCAGAAACCCAAGCTGAGCCAATAGCGATGCCCAATTCAAATTCAAGTGCAGTGTAATGTTTTAACCTGAAGATGGTACTCCACTAACAGTTTTTGGTAAAAGATTTATATTTTTACTAAAATGTACTAAATAGCCAAAAATAATGACCAGACATGGAGATAGCACTATTAGACGCTCATTTATACAGTTTATCAGCAAAAAAATTTTGATTTGGAGTTGAGTTGCACTTTAAAATACAATTCAAACGTACATTCACATTTAGCCTTTAAAACAACATCCAACCCCCCAAGAGAAGTAATCAGTGAATGATGATCTGTCTCAGGCAAAAGTCCAAAACGTCATTCTGCTGATTTCAGGTCCATGCGAACCAAGGAAGTTTTGAGTGCTATCGTTTAGCTTTATTGTTTATATGTAGTTTCTGGGGCCACAATCAGTGATTTTTATCTCTGTGGAAAAAAATTACATACTGTAGACTCAAAAGCTTGATGTGTGATAGCACAATGTGGATTCTCTGTTCAGCTCGTTTGGATTTAATATTAATTAAAATGAATATTTAAAAAAAACTAAATACTATGATGTATGTTACCATTTTAAAAATTGGGGGATATCATAATCTTTTACGGGCTGTTAGGTCCCTATACGACCGGTGCCAGAGTTTGGTTCGCATTGCCGGCAGTAAGTCGGGCTTGTTTCCGGTGAGAGTTGGACTCCGCCAAGGTTGCCCTTTGTCACCGATCCTGTTCCTAACTTTTATGGACAGGATTTCTAGGCGCAGCCAAGGCGTTGCGGGGATCCGTTTTGGTGGCCTCAGGATCGGGTCTCTGCTTTTTGCAGATGATGTGGTCCTGTTGGCTTCATCGGAGCGTGATCTACAGCTTTCGCTGGAGCTGTTCGCAGCCGAGTGTGAAGCGGCTGGGATGAGAATCAGCACCTCCAAATCCGAGGCCATGGTCTTGAGCCGGAAAAGGGTGGGGTGCCTCCTCCGGGTCAGGGATGGGGTCCTTCCCCAAGTGGAGGAGTTTAAGTATCTCGGGGTCTTGTTCACGAATGAGGGGAAAATGGAGCGGGAGATCGATAGACGGATTGGTGGGGCATCTGCAGTTATGCGGGCGCTCTACCGGTCTGTCGTGGTGAAGAGAGAGCTGAGCCAAAAGGCGAAGCTCTCGATTTACCGGTCGATCTACGTTCCTACCCTCATCTATGGTCACGAACTCTGGGTGGTGACCGAAAGAACGAGATCACGGATACAAGCGGCTGAAATGAGTTTCCTCCGCAGAGTGTCTGGGCTCTCCCTTAGAGATAGGGTGAGAAGCTCAGTCATCCGGAGGGGGCTCAGAGTAGAGCCGCTGCTTCTCCACATCGAGAGGAGTCAGTTGAGGTGGCTCGGGCATCTGGTCAGGATGCCTCCTGGACGCCTCCCTGGTGAGGTGTTTCAGGCACGTCCCACCGGGAGGAGGCCCAGGGGAAGGCCCAGGACACGCTGGAGGGACTATGTTTCTCGGCTGGCCTGGGAGCGCCTTGGGGTTCCTCCCGAGGAGCTGGAACAAGTGGTTGGGGAGAGGGAAGTCTGGGTCTCTTTGCTTAGGCTGCTGCCCCCGCGACCCGACCCCGGATAAGCGGAAGAAAATGGATGGATGGATGGATGGATCATAATCTTTCAACAAATACAAAACCCATTGTTTTGTGTTCTACTTTTATTGGTCAATGCTATGTTAATAAAAATATATCTATGTGTTCAGTGTTGGATTATTCTTGAAAGTATTCCGTTGATAGTTTTGGAACTTTATTAGCTTAAGTTTTTTTTTTTTTTTTTTACATTGATGGACTATAGTGGAAGTTAGAGAAGGGTGCAAAGAAATGTTGTTAGATGTGGTCATAAAAGTGCATCAATGCCAGCTTCCACCTAATACCATTGTTGGTATTGCTGGTTGCACATAGAAAAACCTGTATACAGGTAGAATATGTACTAATAGAATATGTACCGCTATCGCTACCATTATGTAACATTCCATAACATTATTTAACATGATGAAGGCCTACCCTGCAAGGCCAGTTGCAAAGAACCGGAAGAGAGCAATATTTTCATGTCCCCCAAAAAAGACCCCTATGATGAACACAACCAATGGATCTGGTTTTCCCTTGCCTGGACATGGGTCACCGGGGCCCCCCTCTGGAGCCAGGCCGGGAGGTGGGGCACGCTGGCAAGCACCTGGTGGCCAGGCCTCTATCCATGGGGACCGGTCAGGCTCAGCCCGAAAAGGTAATACGTGTTCCCCCTTCCCAAGAGCTCACCACCCTTTGGAAGGGCCATAGGTGTCAGCTGAGGGCGGTCCGATCCTCGGCTACAGAAGCTGGCTCTTGGGACGTGTGGGGAAGGAGCTGGTGTGCGAGGTTGAGAGGTTTTGACTGGACATTGTCGGACTCGCCTCAATGCACGGCTCTGACTCTGGAACCCGTCTCCTCGAGAGGGGTTGGACTCTCTTCCACTCTGGAATTTCCCCCGCTGAGAGGCCCAGAGCTGGGGTGGGCATACTTGTTGCCCCCCATCTCGGTACCTGTAGGTTGGGGTTTACCCTTGGTGAACGAGAGGGTAGCCTCCCTCCGCCTATGGGTGGGTGGTTTGTGCTTATGTGCCAAACGGCACATAAGATCAGATTACACACCATGTTTGGAGTCCTTGGAGGGGGTGCTGGAGAGTGCTCCTCCCGGGGACTCCCTTGTTCTGCTGGGGGACTTCAGCGCTCACGTGGGCAATGGCACTGAGACCTGGAGAGGTGTGGTTGGAAGGAATGCCCCCCCCCCCCCGATCTAGCTAGCTAGCTAGCTAACTAGCTTTGTTTTGTTATTAGACTTCTGCTCTCGTCATGGATTGTCCATAACAAACACCATGCTCAAACACAAGAGAGTCCATATGTGCACTTGGCGCCAGGACACCTTAGGCCGCAGCTTGATAATCGACTTTGTTGTCTTTTCAACTCATCTGCGGCCGCATGTTTAGGACACTCGGGTGAGTGCGGCTTGGATGGTCACGGAGGCAAAAGAGGAGTTTAGAGTGGCCATGGAGAACGACTTCCGTACGGCTTCGAAGCACTTCTGATCCATCATCCGGCGTCTCTGTGGGGGGGAAGCGGTCTGCCACCAACACTGTTTATAGTGGGGATGGTGTGCTGCTGACCTCGATGCGGGACATTTTGGGTCGGTGTATGGAATACTTCGAAGACCTCCTCAATCCCACCGGCATGCCTTTCAATCTGGAAGTAGAGTCTGGGGACTTTGGGTCGAGCTTTCTAATCTCTGGTGCTGAGGTCACCAAGATCGTTAAAAAGCTTCTCAATGGCAAGGCTCACGGAGTGGATGAGATTCACCTGAAGTTCCTCAAGATTCTGCATTTTGTGGGGCTGTATTGGTTAACGCGGCTCTACAATATTGCGTGGACATCAGGGCCAGTTCCTAGGTGGACCACAGAGTGTGTTCCAACTACAGGGGGATCACACTTCTGAGCCTCGCTGGTAAGGTCTATTCAGGGGTTCTAGAGAGGAAGGCCCGATGGATAGTCGAACCTCGGATCAAGGAGGAACAATGCAGTTTTCGTCCTGGCCGTGAAACACTGGACCAGCTCCACACCCTCAGCAGGGTCCTGGAGGGTGCGTGGGAGTTTGCCCAGCCGGTCTATATGTGTTTTGTGGACTTGGAGAAGTTGTTTGACCGTGTTCCTCGGGGAGTCCTGTGGGGGATACTCTGGGAGTAAGGGGTACTGGGCCCCTTGATACGGGCTGTTAGGTCTCTGTACAAACGGTGTCAGAGTTTGGTTTGCATCGCCGACAGTAAGTCGGGCTCGTTTCTGGTGAGAGTTGGACTCTGCCAAGGTTGCCCTTTGTCACCGATCCTGTTCATACTTTTATAGACAGGATTTCTAGGCGCAGCCTAGGTGTTGAGGGGATCCGTTTCGGTGGCCAAACGGCACATAAGATCAGTACTCCACATCGAGAGGAGTCAGTTGAGGTGGCTCGGGCATCTGGTCACGATGCCTCCTGGACGCCTCCCTGGTGAGGTGTTCCAGGCACATCCCACCGGGAGGTGGCCCAGAGGAAGACCCAGGACAAGTTGGAGGGACTACGTTTCTCAGCTGGCCTGGGAATGCCTTGGGATTCCTCCTGAGGAGCTGGCCCAAGTGGCTGGGGAGAGGGAAGTTTGGGTCTCTTTGCTTAAGCTGCTGCCCCCGCGACCCGACCCCAGATAAGCGGCAGATGATGGATGGATGGTCCCCACCAAAAATTACTCTCTGAAATGTTACTGTTTATTATCCCCCAAAAAATGAAATGAGTTTTCCAGCCCTGCACACGCTCTTTTGAAAAACCATGTTTATGAGATTCTTGAGTGGCATTACCTTTTTGAGAACTTTAAACTTAATGAGGGTCTTTTTACATCTTAAAGTCAGTGCAGTTCCACCGGGCATCATGAAACTGTTCTATTCAGCAGTAATTGATCCTCTTTCATTTAAAGGCCAACTTTAGTTTCTTTATATAGAAACGAGTTGCAGCATTTTTAGTAATCGACTGTTCGGGGGGTGGTGGGGGGGGACACCTGTTTTCTGTCAGGTCCTTTTTGTGTATTCCAGGAACCACAGATCATGAAACTTTGCTGCACGTTGTTTAATACAGGCTGTAGCTTTAAATTAAACAGAAAATGAATCAATCACAATTATGTTTTTGCCTCAACATATTTGTCCAAAACTCTCTACCTGATATTTTGTTAAACTTCAAAACAAAGTACATTCAAAGTTTATGGTCATTTATGCTTTTATAGATCCAAGTGGGAGTTTTGTTTTCCATGTATTGAATACAGAATAAATATGACTTTCCAGTATTTGACCTGCTGATCACCATTCAGAGATGTTCAAAGCAATCAAATTAGCCAATTCCTATCTGTGAGTGGTGCAACATTTCCCCTCGATGAGAAAGATGAGACCTTAATGACAGCTGAGTGGGTGTTTTTGACTATATAATGCATCTCCTCTTGGTTAAAAGTTAATCTAAACTAAAGGCTGATTTGCTTATTATCAGAACTTTTAAATCATGGCAGGATGTGCCTTCTTGCCTACTACATATAAATGAGTAGAGGGAGGAATTTGCTGTAGTCAGACTAAAGGCACTGATGTTGCCTTAGCATTCTTTAGGCTGTCTGCAAGTATTTATGCCTTTCTGCAACCAAGACTGTAAACGAGTGATTCATGAATGGAGTGTCCTGTCTGGTGTTACATAAGTGTAACAGGTCCACTTTGGTCTGCTGAGAAGTTAACTGACAGTGGGGATAGAAAAGGCCAGATCACACTGGGTTTTTAACAGTCTGTAAGGTTATAGTAATTTTTTATTGGTTATAAATACTTTATAATACTCCAATACTACAATGAGTTGATCAATTTCTCATTTAGTTCTTAAGTTATTTTGATAACATGCTGTGATCAACATAGATAAGAAACTGTGCCCATTCAAACAGTTGTGTTCAGGCTCTTTGACTGGATCTCTACTGTGGTTGTCATGTTCATATAAAATTTTCTGACCCACATGCAGAACACCACTAGAAAGACCAGTTGTAAAAAATTATAAAAGTTTTATTGAAACAATGAATAGGTGATGATGAACCAGTAACACTGCACAGGGAAATGGAAATGAGAAGAACTGCAGGAGGGGAAATCCAGAGATGAGAGACTCTTCGTATGAATTGGGCAGTTTTAATGTACTCTGGTGCAGCTTAATTGATAGATGGTGGTTGGAACGCCAGGGGGAAAGAGCTAGGAGTCCGGGATGTCTGCAGAAACCTCCTGCTGAGTTCCAGGAGAAATGGAGGTGATGGAATCTGGGAAGGAAAACTGGAGGGCAGCAGGCAGACCAAGTAGAGATAGAGCATGAACCAAGGAGGAACTTGGAGATGAAGGCTGTCAGTGTCAGAACCATCAACACTCCATCCTGCTCACCCTGTCTAATCAGTGTCTACACCTGTCTCCAATCCACCACACCTGATCCTCCTTCCCTTCTGTGTATTTAAACCCTTTATGTCCTCTCACTCCCCGTCGGATTATTGACGCCTTTCATACTTTGTCTCACCCCCTCCTGCTCACTCGTTACAGCCTGGCATCCTGTCTTGTCATTCCAGCCTTCATCATCATCATCATCATCCTCATTCAATAAACAACCTTGCATCTTACCTTCGTCCGCATTTGGGTCCATGCTGCATCCAGAGACACACACCCTGACAGACAGACGTTGAACAGAAACCAAGCCTTGCAGTGAAGCTGAAGAACTGATCATGAGGAAATTATTTGCGAGGAAAACTTGAAAGGAGCACAAGGAGGCGTCAGCAGGTAAGTCACACGAGGAGGAAAAAAACCTAAAAACTCCAGTGGAGACACGGAGGGCTAGAAGTTTACCAAAAACTGTTCAACACTCAGGTAACGTAGATGTGACAGCCAGCTCCTTATATCCAGCCTGTGATGAGTTTCAATGAGCTGCACCTGTGCAGGCTGCAGCGAGATGGCCTCCTGCTTGATGGACAGGTCCTCACCTCACACAGGACCTCAGGTGGAATTCTCCAGAAAAGTGGAGAATAAAACTCAGGAAGACAGACAGAGACAAACAAACAGACAAACACCCCAGACTCTTAATAGTGTTGATTTAGTTTCATGTTAACAGTGCTTGCTCAAAGTTCTTGGAAGAAATTCAAAAAGATGATGCAGTTTGGGTTGATAATTAACTAAAGGTGAGGGTCAGGACTCAGGAGCTGGTACACCTTGGTGTCCAAGTGCTGGCTGGGCTTGGCCTGGGGAACCCGTCTATCCGCTGCAGCTACCGCTGGGGCGCCCCGACGTGGGGCAGGGGTAGGGCGCTGGGAATTGGCCTGGGGTGGCGGAAGCGCCTTGTGGCCCCCACCACAGTGGGTGCCCCTCGTCGGCCGGTCCCTGGTCAGGTGGTGGGGTGCCCCTGGCCCCTGACTTTCTGGGTTCATAGATGGGCCCGCCCTTGCGCAGCCAGTTGCCGGCGGGGCCCGTGAGCTCGTCACTACGGCCCCCCGGGCCCCTGCATCGTAGCCGCTGGACGTTCCCCTGGGGTTCTCCTCTGCTCCTCTCTTGGGGGATGTGGTCAGCCCCGCCCTGGTCCGCCTGGGGCTCTGGGGGTCCTTTGTACATCTTGGCTCCCATCTCCTTCATGTCTGCATCAATTCCTGGGAGACGGATTGATGCCTGCTCACACCAGCTATCGAAAACTCTTATGGAGAAACCTTATATGCACCAGCATGCTCACACACACACATGGGTGTGGGGTCTCCGGTGTTTACAGATATATTCTTGGGCTGAGGTTATCATTACTAGATCTTGATTAATCGGTACCATGAGCTTTTCAGTGACGTTGTTGTGTTTTTATATCCATTTTTCTGTGATGTGGTTGTGTAGTTCTTAGTTCACATTGTTTGTTTTGTTTTGTCAATGTTCGTTTTTGTTGTTTTTGTTTTTCCCTTCTCTCTGCCGTCCTGTGGGTTTAGAGGCAGACTTCAATGTTTTCTTGTGTTCTCTTTGTTCCCCTTCCTCTCTTGTATTTTTAACTCACCCTCTAGCTTGACTTTTTGTTTCCTACCTCTCTTCTTCATCTTCTTTCTTTCTTGTCCTTTATTTTCCATCTCCGTGTCCATAACATCAAAAAATAAAACCCACAGCAATTCATAATAAAGGTTTCTCACACATATATATCAAGTGGAGTACTATAGCAAAAGCCGTAATGCTCCCCTTGTGAAAGTAAATCTGTTGGGCTTCTACTTGGTACTCAGACACCAATTCTGAGCTTCACACTGCCAAACAGGACACGTAAAAAAAAAAATAATAATAATAATCTCATGCATTGGTAGTGGAATTCAAAAAATCTCTCTCTCCCTCAAATACTATGGACAGCAGCTTTAATCAGACTCCACATGCCAGGCAAGGCCGGATTATCCAATGGGCATTATGGGCACATGCCCAGGGGCCCACACCCACTCGGGGGCCCACGGCCAATGGGGGTCCACCTGAGCAGTGGAGTGAGGGAGACTAGGGGTCTTCTACACCCCTGTTCGCTATTTGCCATCAGGGGTTGGGGTTCCAGGAGGAGGAATAGGACTGACTCCCTGATAGTTTTACTAGAATACTATTAATGTCTTTTGTACTTTGATAGTAGACCAAATGTCGGGGTGGGTATAGATCTTCTTCTGGGATGGGGCCGGGGGGACTGCCTTGGGCTCTGTGGGACTTAGTGGTGCTGCAGCCATGGGGCCCAGGGTGGATGTGCCACCAGGGCCTCCCTCCAGTGGTGGATTTTGGTGAACGGGGGTGCCTATTGGAGTCAGTGGGGGAGCTGGCTACCTGGGAAGGCATTTTGTCCCCCAGTCCTTCCCCATCTCCAGACACCTCTGTATGCCTGCTGCATCACTTTACCACTCATCTAGGGCCTTGGGGTGTAGGCAGGTCACTGGGGTGCAGGGAGGGGTTTCCATTTCCGCCTCCCCGTGGCAGCATGGGTCCCAATTTTACTGTACAACTTAGACACTCTCAGTCATAACATTCTCATGAGACACACATGTAGGGACTTTGGGGTGGGCAGACTTTTCGGCATCCAGAGGAGGAGCTGTTCAATCAGCTTCACCTCTGATGCCGGTGCCCACCGTTAAACTGCATATAGACACTGCACTGAGGGTTCAGGGTCGGGGTTGGGGGATGTATGGCTGCCTTCCCCATTTCCCACCTCTCTGTTTTAAATGCACATTATAACAATACATATTAACACCATTCTCTGCTGGGGTATCAGTACCTAGACCTGGGAGTATAGAGTGTGTATTGGGGGTATGAGTAGGTGTACAGGGTCCTTTCTGGTGTGTCTTGGTGTGCAGGTGAGAGTGCATGTGTGTAAGAGGGAAGGAACGTATGACCGTGTCTGTGTTCCTGTGTATCTGTCAGGTTGGGTCTTGGGCTGCCTTCTGGCCTGGTGGATCTCAGCCCCCCCCACCAATTGAGAGGCCTATTTCCCCTCCGTCACTCCCTGCCAGTGACTGATGCCTCTGCCCACCGGTGCTTTGGTGGCTCTCGGTGTCCGGAGCTTGGTTCTAGGGGGGGGGCATGCCGGTTCATCCCTGTTGCCTCCCTGGCCGGGTCCGGGTGGACCAGGGTATTGGGGCCGGGGCTGCCGGGGCACCTCTTTGGGAGGGGCCGGTTTGGGCATTGTTTAGTGGTAGCTGTTGGTTGGCTCGGCGGGGTAGGGTACGGCATCTCTACTTGATCTCCTGTTCTGTATGTCTCGTGTTTGGTCAATTCATTGTTGGGTTTGGTTGACCTTGGTTGGATGCTTGGTCTTGGTGCTCTGCGGTGTGCGGGAGTGAGATTCGGGAGCTTGGTGTCCGGGTGCTGGCTGGTCTGGGCCTGGAAATGGTGCCCATCTATCGTGTGGTACCCGGCAATGGGTGGGGGGGCCATTGGGATGTCGGCTGTGGGGATTAGCCTGGGGTGGCGGCGGCGCATGTCAGCCATCGGCTGGCCATGGCTCCCCGTCCGCCGGTCCCTGGTTGGATCCCTGCTAGGAGGTGGGACGCACTCGGACCCCGGGCCTCCGGGCCCATGGCTGGATCTGCCCTGGCGTAGCCGGTTGCCGGCGGAGCCTGTGGGCTCATTGCTGTGGCCCCCCGGGCTCCTGCATTGTAGCTGAAGGGTGTTCCCCCAGGGCTCTCCTCTGCTCCTCTCTTGGGAGGTGAGGTCAGCCCTGCGTTGATCTGCCTGGGGCTACTGCACTCTGAGGGTCCTTTGGATGTCTATGGCTCCGATCTCTCTCGTGTCTGCGTCAATTCCTGGGAGGCGGATCGATGGCTCCTCACACCAACTATTGAACACTCGTATGGAGAAACCTTATATGCACCAGCATGCTCCTACACACACATGCCCACACACACACTCACACACACGCAAAGAGGTGTGGGGATTCTGGTGTTTACAGAGACATTGTTGGGCTTAGGTTACCATGACTAAGTCTTGTAATAATGTACCATGAGCTTTTCAGTGAAGCTGTTATTGTATTTATATATCTATTTGTGGTTTATTTTATTTATATATCTATTTGTGGGTTGTGGTTGTGTAGTTCTCAGTTTGCATTGTTTGATTTGTTTTGTTGTTTTTTCTCCTCTCCCTGCCGTACTGCAGGTGTGGAGGGGGACTGGGATGTTTTCTTGAGTTTTCTTTGTTCCCCTTCCTCTCTAACTTCAGCTTACCCTCTCCCTCTACAATTTATTTTCCTAACTCTCTTCATCTTCTTTCATTTTCCCATTTGATTTTTCGTCTCCGTGTCCCTGGCAAACCGGGGGGGGGGGGGGGGGGGGACAATTTCTAATAAAGATTTCTTACACATATATATCAAGCGGAGTGCTATAGCAAAAGCTGTAACGCTCTACTTGTGACAGTAAATCTGTAGGGCTTCTACTAAGTACTCAGACACCAATGAGCTGAACTGCCAGTCAGGACGTGTAGGCTGCACAGTGGTGCAGTTGGTATGGTCTGGGTTGCAGCAAAGAAGGTCATGGGTTCAAATCCCGGGCTGGAGTTTGCATGTTCTTCCTGTACATGTGTGGGTTCCCTCTGGGTACTCCAGCTTTCTCCCACAGTCCACAGTCTGTGTGTGAACGGTTGTTTGTCCTGTGCATTACCCTGCGATGGACTGGCCAGGGTGTACCCCACCTCTCACCTGATGACAGCTGGAGATAGGCAGTTGTCCCGGATGGATGAAGTACTGTGTCTTTGGAGATTAAGAAACAACACAGAACATAAGAATAGTCCAGCCTTGAAGAAACAAATTGCATGGACTAGTTTTTCACCCTCATTCCCGAACAGGATATTTTTAATTTAACAGTATTCTGGAGGTAAAAGAACTAAATTCTAGAAACCTGTTTAATATGCCATTTGAATGACATACCCTGTTCAAAAATAACACCAATATTCTTTACTTTATTACCTGAGACCAGTTTAATTCCATCCAGAGTAAGTGATTGACTAAGCAGTTTCTTTCTAATTCTGTTCTTTCAGGATTTAAAACCTGAAAATGTAAAATCATCAGTTTTTTGTCTTCAAGACATGCATGTAGTCTACCTAAATGACAAGATTCTTCAGGATTTATAGATAGAGATATCTAAATATGATCAATATAACAGTGAAAATGTATCCCATGTTGAATATGAGTGAAATGCTAAGGGTTTCAGAAAGGATTTTCTGTACTTAAGTAAATCTGCATTGTAATATTCCACTATTGGAGCTTTTAGATACAATAGAATGTGCCTACTTCAGAAGCAAGCTTTCAGATTCCTTAACCGTGAATATTTTTCTCCAGTTTGTTCTGCCCCACACTCGAGGGAGCTCCCATGGCCAGACTCGCATTATTCGCAAAGCCTATGAGCAGGACTTTTACACTCGAATGATGGAGGAATGCTACCAGCAGTGGGCTCAACTGGAGAAGGATGCTGGTGTCAAGCTGTACAGGTAAGCAGTCAAATTAGATGCAAAGAGGAAAACAATTTAAAATAACACAAAGGCTTGCCCAGAGATATAGAGATCTGTCACATTCAAGGTATTACATACACATACAGGTACATCTCAGAAAATTACAACATTGTGAAAAGTTCAATATTTTTGTTAGTCATTCGAAAAAGTCCATCAATCTATTGTCTTTACCTGCTCATCCTTGCAGGGGAGCTGTTGCCTCCAGCGGTCATTGTGTGAGAGGTGGGGTACACACCTGGACAGGTCGTTTCCCTTTCTAAAATGAGTGACAAAACATATTGAACCTTTTCACGATATTCTCATTTTATTTAAATGTATCTTTTTGCTGCACTGGGACAAATTAAGAGTATGCACCTGTCGATATGATGCTGTTGGTATTATTAGCAGCCTTTCACAAACACATTACCTCAGAACACCCTTGTTTGCCATTTGTACAAAATCAAATTGTGTGTATCTCAGTTTGAAGTCAGTCAGCCAAATACACACAGGCTTTCAACTCTTCCTTCCAAAATACCACCTTCATTTCTCCTCACAGACAAACAGGACTGTTAGTAATGGGACCAGAAGACAGAGGGGAATACCCGCTGGTCAAGAATACATTACAGAAGAACAAGGTTCCTACAGTGATTTTGACCCGTGACAAATTCCACCAGCACATCCCAAATGTCATCCTGGCTGAGGGAGATGGTGCCCTGGTAGATATAACAGCTGGTGTCCTGTTTGCAGACCGTGCTCTGAAGGCTGTGCAGGTACGGTTCAGTTCGTTTTAGGAACTGACACTTTCACTGCTATGGGATCGTGTAAGTTATCTTATTTCAGGTTTATTTTCTAATTTTACTTTGTTCAAAAGAATGAGTTATAAACTACATGTTCTTTTTAAATTGAAAAAAGTTAACTTAATTTAACACAAATGACTATAATCTCTTTGCAATCTTCAGTCCATTAGATATTCAAAGCCGTTGAATCATATTAGTTATTTGTGTTAACATTATTTATAACTAGCAATATAATACATACCAGCATGTTTACACCATTTGATAAAAATAATCTTCTGGTCTAGAGAAATACTAAACGAAAGGATGTTTTGAAACCGTTTCCTGAGCTAACAATTTTTATTTTGTTTGCTTTTATGAGATTCCAACAGATCCAAAGTGACCGAAGTGATTTACATTTTAAATTATGTACATTTAAAATGATCAAATAACATACAACATAAGGCAAAATGATCAAATAACAGAACTTTGCATAAAATGAGAAAGCTAATTTCGATTGACACTGCACAGAATTGAAAAGCCAGAGAAAAGAGAGTAAAAAGTAACGCAAATGGCAAAGTAGAAGAAGTCATTCTGATGTAAAAGCCAGAAAGCCGGTGAAAATTCTCTTTTGTTCTGACCCGCTGGACTGGGAAGAACTCTCATTTGAAAGCTTCGAAGTGCCCATTGCATACCTAGCTTGGGTTATATCCGAATTGTTCCAAGAGAGTTCGTTACGACATTGACTTGCAAGCCATCCGGCTTGCAGTTGGGACACACGGTCCTAAAATCCTGCGCAGGTTCTCTATTCCTTTTCTTGCTCAACTACATTTTCTGATAATCTGAATGCAAACACCATACCACGAAAAGTCCGCTCTTGTTACTAGGTCTTCATCCATAAAATAAAATAAAATAAAAAAATTACCGGAAAAGGGTATCTGGACAAAGTCCGGAAGATTGCTTTCAGACTCAAAAGCAAAACAGACGAAGTCCGGAAAATCACCGTTTTTAATGGCCTGTTTGAAAGAGGCTAATGACTCTGCTGGGATTCCTTAGATAGAAAACTTTTAAACTGATTGGAATGATTGTATTGAAATTACTTTTCTTGTAAAGTGCCTTGAGATGACATTTGTTGTGAATCTGCGCTATATAAATAAACTGAATCAAATTGATATGAAGAGGAGTTTGTTCCATCACTTTGGAGAATATAAATCTATGTCCTGGTCTCCTTTGTAATTTAAGTTTAACCCAGGACAGCCAGCAGGATTCTCTCTGGAAATCTCAGTGATCTTGAGGGACTGTGCCCACTCAAAAGATCAGAAAGGTACAGGGGCGCTTTCATGCAAAGCCTTTAAACAAAGTAAAGTCTTTAAATCAATTCAAAGACTGACTGGCAGCCAGTGTAAAGACGGTAGTCTGGGAGACTTGTGGCCTTGCTTCTGGTACTTGTTAGTAACTGAGCTGCAGAGTTTGGGAAAAGATGCAGTTGGTTTACCAATAACAGACTGACACCTAAATAAAGAATATAGTAAGAGTCACGTTTAAATTAAATCAGTGCATGAAATGAAAAAAAAAATTGGGAGACTGTGACTCGGTCAGTAGAGTAGTTGTCTTGTAATAGCAGGGGTTGTAGGTTCAATTTCAGCTTCCGTCTGTCACAGGCCGATGTGCACCTGGGCAAGGCTTCTCAAAAGTGAGATTACTATCAGAAATCACCCCCAAGTAGGATTTTATAGGCTTCTAAACAGCAAAGATTGTGGAGATCACAGCCCCCAAACACAATGACTTCTGTTTTCTGCTCATTTAAACTGGTTTCTTCAGAACTTCAGGAAGAAAGAACAACTTAGAATTGGTTCCAAAAGTGGCTAAAAGTTTGCTATTTAAGAATCAGCTCCAACACAGCATGTTTAAGATCAGCAGGGACACAACTGGACTGAAGACTACTATTCATAACAGACAGCATGCACATCCTTCAAAACATCCTTCAATAAGTGTAAAAGAACAATATCAAGAGTACAACTAGCTGGATTCAGGGTGTTGTTTATTTTGCTGTAAAAAAATGGCCTCAAAAGGATAAAAAAAAAAGACAACAGAATCTGATATGTTAACTGCTGGTGTTTAACACTAACAGGAAGGATGGCCGTAATATACATTATCCTACAAATTAAAAGATTCAAGAAGTTTTCTCGCATTGCTTTCCATTTCCACTTTCCTTCAACTTTTCTGCTCATCGGTCTGGATTCTCTGGTGGCCGTATTTAATCAGAGAAGAGTATCAGGTTTTAGACTCCTGGTTTTAAGAGGCGCAAAAAAATCTAGGATTTCCAAGTAAGTTGAGTTCAACAGAGCAAGTAAATGGTCAGTGGGTCGGTGGGTGTACCTAACAAAAAGTAAGACATGATTACTGTTTTGATGAAAGCAACAAAATGATCAGCAGTAACTGAGGTAATCATGCAAGATTGGTTTTCAAGCACATCAGGTTTGACAGATTACCTTAAAAGGAGAATATGAAATATTACATAAAGGCAGAAAGTCAGGTCAAAAGACAGCACAAGATTCCATGTGTGCCCACATTGGTGTGTAGGGCCATTAACTGACTGAAAAGGAATAAAATAGTCTATAAGGTTGTACATCTGGAGAAGGCCAACAACTGAAGCCCCCAAGGTATTTTGTGGGGGGTCTATGGGAGTATGGGCTAGATCGTGGCTTTAAAGGGCTATCAAATCCTAATATGCCCAATGCAAGAGCTGTGTCCGCCTTCTTGGTACAAAGTCAAGCCTGTTCCCTGTGCACATTGGACTCTGCCAATGCTGCCCTTCATCATGCTGTTTGTGGCATTGATGAACAGATTCTGTGTCTTGTTTGGGAACCTCAGGTTCAGCAGTTTGTTGTCCAGTGTGAAATGCCTGGGATAAGAGTCAGCTCCTCTAAGTCTGACGCAATGGTTTTCGACCAGAAAATGGTGGACTGTCCCCTCTGGGGGTCAGTCTTGAGATCCCCCAGAATGAGCTGGGGGATGTCGTATTTCCTCCTGAACCTGTTGCTCCTGCCAACCGATCTTGGATGAGCAGAAGACAATGGATAGGATGGATGAATGATATACGAGTGTACACAGCACAGGAGTGGATAGCCTGATTTCAAACAACTGCAGTTTACAGCTGTAGTAAACATCAGCTGTTAGCTGCCAATGGTTGTGACAGTTTTTATAATGAATAGCTAACCCCCCACCCTATCAGGTTTTCCATGGTGAACTGAGGGATTGACAGTCAGGAGGAACAAGTTCAGAAAAGTGCCTCCACTCACCTGTATTTAGCCAAGTGTTTGTTGCCAGAAGAAAATCCAAATGATGTGAGATGAAGTCATTTAGCATAAAGGTTTTATTTGCGAATGGCCAAGCATTAACCAGTGCCAGCCTTGTTAAAACGGGGTTGCTGTTCAACTGGGATACATCAGTCGGGGGACGTAGATTTCAGTGATCCACTCCACCTCTGTGAACAAAGATGACAGATGCAGTAACAGCTGGGGAGTGAATTTGCAAAGCCACAGGTGCAATCCATTGGTATGTAGATTACTGTGATCATGGAGAGATCAATCACTTGAAGATTAAGCATATTTGTTTAGAAGAATGCATGAGTCAACTGTTGGAGAGGAGGCCATGTAGCTTTTAAACTTTACCAATACACCACTACGGAAAAGGCCCTCTCAAACTCCTTTATTAAAGGAAGATATACTGATGTTCTGTCACCTCCCATTAGTAATAGAATTCTACATCCAACCAATCAAGAGTGTGTTTGGAATTTCCCCTTCATTAGTCCAGATGGATATGGACGTTTTCATTCAAATGACTGTTGTGTTGTAAAATGCTCACGTTATACGACCTGTCTTGTGTTTGACGTGCATCTATTGCAAGTGAGTAACCTAATATATTGCCATAATTTCTTCGCTTTGTAGCTTCTTACAAGCTTCTTTTTGATTATTTGGTGTTTGTAGGCTAACCTGCGTTGTGCATGGTCTCTTAGTTTTGTAGATATTGTATAGTAAGCCTTTGTTAATGCAGGCAGAAAGTCCAATGCGTTAATAATTAATTACTATTAACGAATTACGTTTCTAGGATGACTCAGCAGTCTGAACGACAACATGCACCTAGTTTTCGACCACTAGAGGGCAATGTTGCACCATAGATGATTACAAAATCACTGTTTTAAAAATGTGTGAGCAGTTTCTGTCCCAGGTCTGCATCTAGTTTCATTTATCTGTTTTAGTTGATATATATCTATCATATTGTAGACATTTTACATGCTTTATATAACACTGTAAATCTGTTTAGTTTGTGGATCTTTCATTTGAGAATGTTTAGAAGTTAATTGTTTATTTAATTTGATTTATACAGAACCACTGATTCACCGGATAGCTGTATCCATGATATGTTGGTGGGCCTATGGAAATAAACTCTGGTCAACTGAACTAAATTTGATTGATCACCTGCTCTGGATTACCACTCTATAGATTCAGTAAATAAGCTACCTGACAGGAAGCACTCCCATCCTACAACCCCCATGTTCCCCTGTCTTCTGCGTGAAAGGGCACTGTCTCTAGCACGGATGGGATACAACATCCGTGACATCGTAGGCCCAGATGGGACTTTACTTCAACAGTGGCTCAGATGTTTAGGAGAGATTGGATAGAAGAAAATATATGTTTAAACAAAACAGATCTAAACACAGCGAAAGCAAAAGGACCATGTAGTGTTGTGTGACATCAAGTCACTTGCTATTAATATTGTCTTGAGGCACATTACAAAAAAAGTCAATCAAATTATATGATTCAAAGTCAATCAAATATGCATTCAGATTGGATCCTAGTCATAGAACAATGTACAAACCCATTCAATAAATTAGATTAGTGAAAAGTTAGTCTATTTCAGTAACTCCAGTAACTCTTAATAGATTAATTCCACACAGACTGGTGTTTTTTGAGCCTTTAATTCAGTTAATTATGATTAGTTCACAGATAATGAAAATATGACATTTGAGATTAGAATTACACATCAGACCAATGAAAAATAATTTAAAGTACGTTTAATACCTGCTTAAAGGTTATTTTCAAAACATACTTTTAATCTGATAAACAAACCTCATCGAAAAGGGTCATTTAATATGACTGTAGTCAAGTTCTTTACTCTTGAAATTGGTCAAAAGTTTTGTGTCAAAGCAAAAATTTAAAACTAGAAAAGCATTCGGAGAGCACAGACCTCTGCCAAGGCAGCTCAACCAAACTACCAGACAGGACACGTAAAAAAAAAAAAGAAAGGAAAAGAGTATTATATTTGTGGTTAAAAAATCTTTTTGAAATGACTTATTTTTTACACAACAAAATACTGTTAAATTTTATTGAAGAAGAATGTTTTGTTTTCTTTCTCCAGGGTCAGTTTCACAAGTTGGGTGGGGTCATAAGAGACAATGAGAAGGTTATGGAAATCAAGCCAGGCACTGTTGTCAAGGTGACAACCTCTGAAGGAGTTTATCAAGCGAGGAGTGTGGTGATCACTGCTGGACCCTGGACAAATAAACTCCTGGCTCACACTGGTTTCCAGTTACCACTGGAGGTATTCAGACATGGTGTCACATGTAATGTTGTTGAGATGACTGCATGTACTTCATACATTTCATAGAATGAACTTGATTGTAGTTTCTTTGCTGAAGAAAGCATAAGCAATCTATTTAATTCAATTCAATTTCAATTCAATTCAGTTTATTTATATAGCGCCAATTCACAACAGATGTCATCTCAAGGCACTTAACGAGAAGTCATTTCAATACAATTATACAAACATTCCAATCAGTTAAAAAGTTTCCTATTTAAGGAATCCCAGCAGATTGCGTCAGTCATTGGCGTGAGGTTGGGCAGATTTCCAACCACAGCAATCCTTCAGCAATCCCTCATACTGAGCAAGCATGTAGCGACGGTGGAGAGGAAAAACTCCCCTTTAACAGGAAGAAACCTCCAACAGAACCAGGCTCAGTAGGAGCGGCCATCTGCCACGACCGTCTGGGGGTTTGAGAAGACAGAGCAGAACACAGAAGGAACAGAAGATCCGATATAAGAGAACTTTCTATGTTACAGAAAGTAAAAATATTAAATACCAGTGTTAAGATCTTATTGATGACACTCCAGCTTGAAATGCAGGGTATGTGTTCATTTTATAGGAAAATGCAAGCCATAATGTTGATTTAGTCTTAGTCATCAAAAATCCACAGTTTAAAAAAAATCCTGGCTTAATTATTTCCTACCAAAATAGTCACTGCACAGTCAGCATCATGTTAGACAAAGCTGACTACATACATTTTTCTACAAAGTAATTCCAATTTAAACCATTTTGATGGAGTTTTCTTCTCTATGGTCGATCATGCATGCTCAGTTTAAGGGATTGCTGCAGCGTTAACAGATCAATGCATTCAACTGTCTGTTGTCCCTTCTAGCTTGTTCACTGGGAGATATTCAGCTGGGGTTTCTTAGATAAAATCCGTTTTTCCAATTGCCATAATAAACAGAACTTGACTGCATTATTTCATTAATAGAATTGAATTTGAGTGTCTGTGTTTGGCTTTGAATCTATCCATTATATTGACTTAACTGGATGTTTATGTATGTAAACTGGATCATTTGTTTTGTAAAATGTCTTGAGTTGATAGTTGTTGTTAATTTGACATCTTGGTAACCGACATCACCTTTGCACTACAGGTGGTTAAGATCAATGTATGCTACTGGAAAGCAAGGGATTCTGGGACATATGATGTGAAGCAGCGTTTTCCATGCTTTTTACTCACTGAAAATGTGGAGACCAAAGAACACATCTATGGCCTGCCGTCCAATGAATATCCAGGCCTGGTAAAGGTGAGTGATTGTTTAAGACCCCTTCAGCATTTTCTCAAAGATTAAAAGTAAGGCTGCACAATATATAGCAAATATATCATCATCACAAAATCAGTGTGCGCAATATTCATATCGCAAAGGACTGTATGGAGTGCAACAATCGTTGTCTAATGTATGCTACGTGTTATGAAATTGTATTTTACATTGTAATGTAATATTTAGCCAGTTAGTCAGAGTATCACAGCAGCAGATACTCTGAGCACAAATTACATTGCCCAAAATGGTTAAAGTCACAGAGTGATGGAAAAACAGATGACAAAGAGAGGATAGAGGAAAATATGCATAAATCGCAACTGATACGTTCATCGCAGTATTTACCAATATTATCGACATCACAGGATTTTCTAATGTTCTGCTGGGATTGAAGGGATCTGATGATACACCTCTGTTTTAAGTATTAATGTCAGTTGAAGTTGAGGTCCCACATGCATGATTTTCTCAAAATCAAAAGATCCATTTTATGTTTACTGTGTTAATTTTTTTAATAAAAGTTCAAAATTCAGCACTGTTGTAAGGGCTTGCAGTAGTTTTTCAGAACAGTGGTAACACAGAAGGTACTATGAGAGGCAGGTTTTAGCAGTGAATTCCCCAGTGAACTCCTCTGTTGTTAGCTGGGCAATTGATCAAATATCTGTCCAAACACCAGTGTCAGCTTGTAAAACCGCAGCTGCTTGAACAGGATGCTGTTGGTGTGGGTATTATGACCGTTTGACTCTTCAGTTTGAGTCAGCATAAATAAAACGTAATGCAGATATTCATATTTTATCTTGTAGGGTATTAAAGAATATTGTAGAACACTGTACTGAGGCTAGATACAATACAGTCATATATTTAGAATATATAGAACATGCCGAAACATTCAGTTTGGCATCAGGAGAATGCATATTAAGCTTGCACCCCTGGTGATGGACTCCCTAGCTGGAGAGTACACACAGGACTGTGTTTACCTGGAATGGGCCAGTTCTAGGAGGAGCAGACAGGACAAAAGAAGAATGCAGACAAGAATTGGGGCTTTTTGGATTGTTGTTTTATCTGAGGAGTGTTCAACAAGCCATTTTGCTTGACTGCTTTAGATTTCTGTATCAGAGCTTATTTTTTAAATGAATGTACAAATTAAGTTTACGCTTCTCTAGTTTTTGGTCAATCCAACCAACCAGATAAAGAGTTAATCAGGACGCTCCTGTCTTCTTATTAAAGGGGGCAGAGCAAAAACTCTTGCATATAAAATAAAACATTAGGGATAGTCAGATAAAAAAAGAGGAAAGGAAACTGAAAACTCTAATATGATAACGTCATATGTATTCAAAAGAGATCTTTTTGGATAGCAGCTCAATTTTATGTTCGAAATGGGGTAGGAAGAAGTGTAAACCTATCCCAACACCTCAAAGTCAAAGCTGCCCTTGTCTCATAATGTTGATGGATCCTCTGGTAGCCTTTACATGTCATACTCTTATCGTTCAGCAGTAGTCTTTAACCAATGTCAAAATAGTTTTATTATGTACTCACAAGTTGCATTAAATCATTTTGCACATAAACGTACACACATATATACTCACATACAATACCACAGTACTAAATCAGAAAATAAAATTGGTTAGTTTAAAAGTTTTAATGAGTAATTGCTGAGGGATTGCTGTGGTTGGAAGTCTGCATCAACGGGACGCAACCTAAAGTCAATGACTCGATGCAATCTGCTGGGATTCCTTAAATAGGAAACTAAATAAAACTTTAAACTAATTTTAATGTTTGTATGATTGTATTGAAAAAACTTGTGCCTTGAGATGAGATCTGTTGTGAATCAGCGCTATATAAATAACTGAATTGAAAAAATTGAATTGAAGTACGTTCATAAAATGAACATCAATGTTAGGTCAATTACTGACCTTTTTAAGTTGTTTTCAAACAAAGTGTTGTAGCATTAGCTCAGCTAGCTTGTGGCATGTTTCAGCATTTAGTTTAGTTTTTTTTTTTGTATCTGACTGCCTCATAGAGAACATACCCCCAACAACACTTTACCTTGTCAAATAAAGGGAGACACACATTGTAGTCACCATGTTAGCAGAGTTTAAAACTTCCAGCAGCGGGTTAGGGTTTTTGGTCAAGAGAAGAATGGGTCAATTTATCAATTTATAACAATTTTGACACAAATGAGTATCTGAATAAAAAAATGTCGATTTTATCGAAATATCAATTACTTTGACAACCTTAATCCAAGAGCCCATTAACACATGCAATAACTAATCTACCATTAGTTTGATTTTGTCACAGTTTTGATGAAATATTGCTGGTTTTACAGGTACATTCAAATGCTATTGTGTTTTTTTGTTTCATTAATCATGGCATGTGTTTTCAGATCTGCTACCACATGGGCAGCGAGACCGACCCAGATTACCGAGACCTGCAGACGGATAAATCCGACATCGATATCCTGAAGCGTCATGTTGCCAGAAGCATGCCTGGCTTGATCCCTGAGCCTGCTGTGGTGGAGAGCTGCATGTACACAGTAAGGAAACGCTTCAAATGGTAATATCCTACTGCTGGATGGAGGGCGGGGCTCTCTGTGGTTTTAGGGTTGCTGTGGGTGAAAATCGGCAAAAAAGCTGACATGTTTATACCTTACAGTGCTTTTAATGTTAACAGGATGTTAATTTTGTCGTGTATGCCTGTTTTGTTAAAACAGTTATACTTTATAACTTTTGCAGAAAAATTTACATTTTCAGTTTGCTTATTAGCAGATATTTTGACTCAAGTGTGAGGCAATGGCTCGAGTTGCATTTAAGTCACAAAGACTTCAGACTCAACATTGACTTGTGCCCTAGAGACTTCTTAACATTATTTATCTAATAAAATCAAGAGGGAAAGGAAACTAGTATACTAGGAAAACTACTAGACTTTAGCTCTGACTTCTGCTTCATATGTTTTATCATGAAAGGATAAATTTGACTATTAACCAGAGACGTTTTTGTCATTTTGGGCAGTTAAAATTTTGATAATGTGAATTTCTAAAATGGTTTTGCAATTTCATATAACATTTTCCAGCTCTGAGTGAGGTTCTTATGCACCATGTCAACATCGTACATTTTCATCAAAGCCTCACCGTATATGAATAAACATTCAATATGGTGCAGAAATGTGAAAACTTATAGACATGTTTTCCTTTGCATATTGTAACGTCAACAAGTATAAAGCATATGTAGGTATCAAAGCTGAACATGAACACAAAATTCTCACTGATAAACTTCAAAGACGTAGGCTAAATAGGTTTGCAAAAACAATACCTGCAGAGTTGGGTTTGTTTACACAGGCGCCCTGACTGAAAAAAAGTTTATATACATGATTCAGATCGGGGATTATTTCTTTGTACTGCAAGCATGAGACGAACCTAATGCCGCATTCACACCGCCCAAAACGTCAACGCCCAGAACGGCAAGATTACATTTTAAAGGGGGGGTATTATGCTTCTTCCATGCACATATTACCCTTCTATAGCACACTCCAATTCCCCTTAAGTCTTTTAAAAGTCCGTCATATATCCAAATCCATCTTAAATAAATTTACTTCCGTATTGGACGCCTTGATTTTTGCCTGTGCCTCTCTAAGACCCTCCTACTCTTTCTGACACTCCCCCTTCAGTTCGTCACATACCGTTCATCATCGCAGCATGCACAGAGTCGGAAAATAAATCCCACAAAAGACTCGCAGCTGCAGCTGGTGTGTTATAATTACTGCCCCTGGGACTCAGCCGGAGTTGTGTGAGGTGGGGAGGGGCAGGGGAGCTCTGCAGGGGCGAGGCTCTCGGCTGAGTACGTAAGGTCGGAGGAGGAGATGGGTGGAAAAGGCGGGGATAGTTGGGAGCAGGCATTTCAGCAACCCCCAGAACTACCAGCGGAGACTTAAAGATTACTCCAACATGAGTGAATGGGTCAGAGCAACACTTCAGGTATGTGTTAAATCAGGGAAAGACAGGTACTCAGAATATTAAGCTTCAGAAAGTCAATTTTGCATAATTCCCCCCCCTTTAAGTCTCTGGTTGAGGCTGTCAGGGGGCCGTCAGTCTCTGCAGGGCTTTGTGTGCTTTGGCCGCAGCAATTTTTGAAACTTTGCTGCTTTCCAAGCTTCAAAGTGGCAAAAGCAAGCAACGCAGAAGTAAAGCTAGCTGAATTTTCAGCATCGTCCCCTGAGCGTCAACCAATCAGAGCGTCTCACTGTGGTGATGTCACTACACATTTAAAGTAGCGCTGAAAGTGAACCTCATCCATACGCAACTCCTGGAGCAAATGGTTAAACTCTCCTAACTCAGAACAACTCTCAAGAATAAGGTGTCTCCACAAACGGTGCTGATGCGCCTGACGTCAACATTGTCTAGCTTTATTTAGCAAATAAAGCCAAGCCACTCTCTCGATATGATCCGCCATTGTTTAAAACATCCGGCACTCTCTCTTTTTTTGCTTAGCAAGTGGTTTGCAAGCTTCAGGCTTAAAAGATGCATGATGCTAGATGCATAGGAAGCTCCAGCTTCCTCAGCCAGCTCGCAGGCTGAGGCAACTGGACAAGCTGGACCTCTGGGAGGCCAGGCTCACCCCCCTCTACAACCCTGGAGAAAAGCTACAAAACTACAAAAACTAAAAAGAATACCAGCACATAAAATGATATCTTTCCTCAAGTAAACAGAGGAACCAGCGGCCGAAAAAACAAAAACTCCATGTAGCCACAGAGCAGCGCAATTCTGGAATAAATTGCACCAATAATACCTTCATAACCTTGGCAGGTGTGTCTGATCAGAGTGTGATACCACAAGTTTACAATATATAGTTTTTCCAGTTTTCTGAGATGCTGAAATTTGGGTTTTCATTATCTGTAAGCCATAGTCATCAAAATTACAAGAAATAAAGGCTTAAAGTATTTACCCCTGTGTAGAAATATATAAAAAATGTTTTTTTGGACAATTTTCTACTTTTTTTAGATGTTCCTGTACACCTTCAAAGTCAATTTCATTCATTCCAATTTGCAGATTGCATTGAGTCACTGACTTGCAACATCCACTCCTCCCAGTTGGCCTTGTAGCGACAATAAACTGCCGTCACAACTGAGTGACTGTTCAAGGAGACTAGTGAGAGAGGTCACCAGGACACCTATTACTACGCTGAAGCAGTTACAAGTTAAAACAGCTGAGATGGAAGGGACTCTGCCCAGGATTTTCACCGATAAAGCTTTATAGTGGCAATGAGAAAGCTGCTGTGGCAGTATCATGCTGTGGGGATGCTTCTCAGCAGCAGACCCTGGAATGCTTGTAAAGAAAAAATGAATGCAGCAAAGAAAAAGAACAATTTGCCTCAGTGACCACCCGAGCCCCATTCCGGTTGGACTTCCCGAAGCGATCAACTGCTTCTGGTGTCCCCCAGGCCACGAAGGCCCAACAGAACTCCTATTTCAGCTTCGTGGCATCCCTCACCAGAAGATCCCAAACCAAACATAAAAACGGCTAATTCTTCACCCAAGGCCAATTATGATGCTTTTATGTTATACGTTTTTCTTATCGTAAGGTTGACCACCACATCGAAAGCTTTTACTTTACTTTTACTGGAAAACAGTTAACAAGAGATTAGTCTTAAGATGTCAACTTGCTTAAAGACTAAAATATAGTGTTACGGATGTCCATAGGGTCCAAAAACAGCTTTATTTATTCCTCTGTTTTATGAATGTTTATGAATAATCTTACTTAATAACCTGTTGTGCATTGTAGTATAAATAAATTGTATTTCATATAAAATGCTTAATTTGTTTTCCTTCGTCATGGCATACCAATTAAGTTAGTTTTATCACTCTTAGTTTTTGTTGAGGGGGGTGTATATATATATATATATATATATATATATATATATATATATATATATATATATATATATATATATATATATATATATATATATATATATATACACATTAGTGATGAATAAAAAATTGTTAGGTTGTCAGTATTGTAGGTCATTATTTTATTGTCCTGTAACGTCTACTGGTACTGCAGAGAAAGTCCCTAAGAGCAGTTTATTTTCATGGTTGATTTAGAATTGAGATCAGCCGATGCTCTAAACCACCACCACTGTCTCTTATGTGGCCGTTTTGGAAAATATATGGTCCTTTCCTGATCTAGAGTTTTTAAAATTCACCTTAATGATTCTTTTTAACCTTTGAAGATAAAAGCTGGAAATCTATTCAGGGATTTAGGCCTGATGATCTTGGACATACTGGTCTTGGACATACTGCTGGTCTATAAAGCTCAGAATGGTTTAGGACCAAAATACATCGGTGATCTCCTGACCCGGTATGAACCTACTCGACCCCTCAGGTCATCTGGATCCGCTCTTTTATCAATTCCCAGAGTCAGAACCAGACATGGAGAAGCTGCGTTCAGCTTCTATCCTCCACATGTCCGGAACAAACTCCCAGAAAGCCTCAGATCAGCTGAAACACTCTAACACTTTATTTAAATCCAGGTAAAAGACCCACCTGTTCTCAGTTGTTTTTGATTAGGTTTTTATTCTAAGTTTTAAATCTGCACGGCTTCTTTTAAGATTCTTTTATTTTTTAAATAAAAATAAATAAATAAAAATTCTCATTTTAATTCATGGTTTTTATTCCTGTACTTTTGCTTTTTCTGCGCCCTGCTGTAATGCTTTTGATGTTTTATGTAAAGCACTTTTTAGTCGGAGTGTCATCCTTCACATTGAGTTGGCTCTTTGCCTCTGGAAGTACCAAAGTTTTTATTCTGAGGAGGACTCTTGAACCCAATCCTTGTTTAAAAGGAAGAGCCACAGAGGTTTAATAGATGAAGAGGAAATTTTAAAACCGCATGAATAAACATAAGTGTGCTTCATTTAGATTGTATTTATTTACCAGCATATTGATCTGATGTGTGAGATTCCGACTCAGGTGTATCATTTGAAAGCACCAAACATGTTGGCATTTTTTGCTTTAGGTTTTGAATTCTGATAACTTTTTACTTGACTTTTTTTTTTTTGCTTGAATGTCAAAAATATTTTATATTACTTCAAACCTTGCTGACTTGTTGTATTTGGCTTTTTGTTGTTGTAGCTAACACCTGATCGCCACTTTGTTCTGGATTACCATCCCAACTACAGAAATATCATCATTGGAGCAGGATTCTCAGGTATATAGCCAATAAATCGTTGCCAAC